>OY821517.1:31397846-31888530 GCA_963682025.1 Cordilura impudica
TTGACATTATTCTAGCAAGACCGTTGCTAATCGGCATGCATACTCATTTGGGATTTAAAGCACAACTGGTCGTCAATCTTAAGCCCGAGATGTCTTATTGAACCCGAGGAAGTGACTTCTACTTTGCCTACTTTCAGTTTCATAATTTCCTAATTTCAATCCAACCGAATTGAGCCAGATCTTTATTAAACGGATCGTCTCATTCGCATATATTTGCACTTCTTCCAGAAAACGTATACAGGGACGTGTATATCGTCTGGAAATTGGCCTCTACGGGAAGTTTAAGTTTGAGAACTTGGTTCTGAATTAAGTACAATCCATAGCTGAGGTTTCGTCAAGTGTAATTACAGCACAATATTGTCTGGCTTCTGCTTTTTCCTTTTGTTGAGAAGGCAATTGGCCGGGCCAGCAATTTCCAGAGGATTTTGAATAAAAAACACCAGATGAATAAAAGGCTTGTTTTCTTAATGCAAATATATTTATATTAAAATTCTTTTTAGTATGGAAATCACTGGAAAAGTTAACGGATTTGTTTAATCTAAAGATGTCACGCCACGTCTAATCCAATGAATATATTAATATAAGATGGTGAAAAATTTAAGACGCATCTTGTCAATTAATACTTTCGATAAAAATTAATGATGACAGTAAACATATTTATTTTTCGGAATTGAAAAAATATAGTGTTGCTAGATCGAAAGAAAATAAAATTATTAGGATTTTGGGAGTAGCGTTAACACCTTCTATGTATATCTACCTTCGCTATGTGTTTCACCTTGTTAACAGCATCTATTGCTGATCGGGCTTTTCTGAATCCGTATTGTCTTTCTGATAGTCCCCAAGTTGATAGGAGTCCATTGTATATGACACTTTCTAATACTTTTCCGTTAGTATATAGTAAGCAAATCGGTCGGTAGAAAGATGGTTCCCCAAGACGTTTAATTTTGGAATAAGAAAAAGCTTCTGCTTCTTTCAGGATTGTGAAAATACACCATTTTCTAGACACTCGTTAAGGTGCGGTCTGATTCTTAGCGCCATCCTTAGTGCTTTATTTGGTATTCCATCCAGGCCGGGTGCTTAACTATCGCCAATCTTTGAGCATATTGACAATATTTTGGTATCGGTTATCCTCTATATTACAGTATCCAAGGATAGTTGTTGTTCCTGATATTTCTGTTCTTTCGGAATGAAAATAGTAGCTGGACTTTACATTTTAAACATATTATTATTTTAAGCAGGTATAGAGTAGTAAATGGTGGGAAAGCAACCGACTTTTGCGTCTTTAAGAGTTTTGCCAGCCATCGAATGATAACATAATACATGTGGTGAAAATTCTGTGGCCTAACAATGAAAAATAAGATTCTTGCATTTGTATATCTAGTTTTTCCTTCAGCATAATTTCCATAAAGTGTAATGCACTTCTTCCAGCGATCCTCTATCATTTCGATATCCTTGAGCCTCCCTTTCCGATATGATATTCTCATTAGTATAAAATCTCATTCCCTAGAGCTATTCTTTAAAGTTTAGAAATAAATAGTAGTTGCTAGGAGGCAGATCTGGTGATTACGGGCGGTGGGGAAGTAATTCGTAATGCTGGGAGTTCAATTTATCCATAGCTATTTCGCATGAATGAATAAATGTTTTTAGAAGGCGGTCCCCGAACAACCGATCTGACGTATAGTTTGGAAAAAAATTACTTTGATATTAAGTGCCAACCTTATAAATCATATGTTTTAAGTTTCAAGGGCCCACCTAGTTTGTTCTTGTTTTGAGCCATCAAAAGTAAACGATCTTAGTGAATTTGTAAACATGAAAAGAATTGGTCACCGTTATGTAAATCAATACTTTCTTAGTCTCAGTCTAAGTCTAACCAATATTAAAGCAGAGCTAGATTCTACTCTGGGGAATTCTGCTCCTTCGTTTACGACTATAAAATATTGCGTGGCAGAGTTTAAATGAGGCCGTGCGAACTGCCAAGAAGATTACCGTAATGGTCGACCAATTGAAGTGGCCACGCCAAAAACGGTTAAGAAAATTCACAAATCGGCCGAAGGTGCGTGAGCTAGGTGAAATGATAGGCACTTAAAAAAGTGCTATGTATCGCTAGTTGGAGATAAAAAAGTAGTCCGCAAGATGGGTGCCATGTTTGCACAGAAGAGAACAAAAACAGCTTCGTGAAGATGTTCCAATAGAGTGTTTGGAGATGTTTAATCGTAATAAAGCCCACTTTTTTCATCGATTCGTAATCATGGATAACACATGGGTCCACCACTTTACACCTGAGACAAAGAACAGGTAAAAGAGTCGACTGAAATGGGAGAATCGTGTCTAAAGAAGGTGAAGGCAGTTCCATTTACAGGCAAGGTTATGGCGTCTGTTGTTTGGGATGCGTGTGGGATAGTTTTTTTTTATTGATTATCTTCAAAAAAGGAAAAACAATCAAAGGCGAGTATTATGCCAACTTCTTGGAGCGTTTAAGTGATGAAATTGAAGATAAGGCCGGATTTGGCGAAATAGAAAGACAAAATCCATGAATTAAAATTTACGAATTTTTTCAGCACGCACCTTCTTCGGCAGATTTAGCTCCTTCGGAATTTTTTCTAAAAGATTTGCCAGAAATAAAGACGTGTAGTCTGCGGTTGACGGCCATTTTATGGAGCTATTTTACGGAAGCTGCGTAAAGTCTGCCAGTACATATGTACGTTTCGTCGTCCATTAGGCAGCAGGATTATTATTTTGTGAAATACAATTTTAATTTTAGTACTCTGTTTGGCATTGGTTTTAGTTTTTCGCACCAAGGAGTCTGAGCATTGAGCTACCCGGGTTACTTTCCTACCGGATGTGTTGGGAGTTGTTTTTAATATGTTTTCTATTTTGTTGGCCTTACAAATCTTATGTGGACCTTTCTTTCTTCCTTTTTTTCTCATTTATCTTTATTTATTGGATCTTCACATACGTTTTGAACTAACAATATGTTATTGAAATCTTAAAACTAAAACTTAAATAATAAATCCAGCTAGTGCGAGACAAAATTTCATTTATTCTATATACATATGTAATCTAATGATAAAAAAAAATTGCTTGTATATCAATCCATTTTTCATCCTATGAGGTTAGCAATCTCCCTCCTTCTTAAGCGTTGGTGGATACGATTGTTGATAAAGTTACGTGCTAGAGGATTCGGGTCATTGTAACTTTTTCAAATAGTTTCGCTATATCTAGTGATTTCGCATTTTACTAGAGAAACATTTAAGTCTCTGTGCAAATGTGAGTTTCGCACGTACCATGGTGCGCCTGTAATCATTATCAAAATCTTGTTTTGGCATCTTTGTATTCTTTCTGTGTTTGAAGCTAAGGCTGTTCCCCATAATTGAATACCATAGCACCAAATTGGTTTGAAAATCGAGTTATAAATCAAAAGCTTACAATCGAGACTTAACTTTGAGTTCCTGCCAATTAGCCATGTGAATTGAACTAATTTCAATTTTATTTGTGTTAATTTAGCGTCTAGCCTAAGATCAAGATGTAGTCCGAGGCATTTAACAGAGGAATGTTGGTTCTTAATTCGAATTTAACGGCAAGTCTCCCTTCTTAAGGTAAAAGTTACGTGGATACATTTTTGTTATGTACTTTGATCTTCCACATATCTAGCCAATCTTCCAGCTGTTCAATATGGCTCTGTAAAAGAAGAGATGCTGTTGAGGGGTTTCGTGTATACTTAAAAAAGTGGAAGTAAGTGTGTTTTCATTTGTTGGCATGTCTGATGTGTAAAGGATGTACAGAAGCGGGCCCAAGTTACTACCTTGAGTACACCAGCATGAGGGAGGGCTCTCAAAGTTTTTCTTTCTTATAGAGAATTTTCCATTAATTATATAGCTCTCCATTAGCTTATGTGGGTTTGGGGGCAACAACTGTTTAACTTTATAGAGGAGTCCCTCGTGCCAAACTCTATAAAAAGTGCAGAGCAGTATTAATTCTCTTCAAAAGCTCTAAGCACTTACAATTCTGTGAACTGCTCAGTGGTGCTGTGTTTTCTTCTGAAACCAAATTGATGTGCTGGAATGATATTATTTTGATCTACGGATATTGTAGACAAGTTTGACAGTAAATTTATTGGTCTATACGAATCGACCTTTGTGTGATCTTTACCTGCTTTAGGTATCAGTGTTATTCAGAATTATTCTTAATGCTATTCGGGGTAACTCCAAAAGCATTTTAATACTGATCCCATCGAACCCCGATGCTTTATTGGGGTTTAAATCAACAATAGCCTTTTCGACCTCTCCAATCTCAAAACGATGGAGGAATGGCCCTATGCTGTGGAGTAACAGGTGGCAACTCATCAATACAGCTAGTGGTTATAGTCGGAGTAAAAACTTTCTTTAGATGTTCCACAAACAGATCTCTTTCTTTGTAATTTGTAGCCCATCCTCCACTTTCCGTTCTTAGAGGAGGCTTGCATAGAACAGGTCTTTTAACTATAACAATATAACTATTCAATTTAGCGTTTCTTTGTGTTGCAAGCAGGTTTCCTATCAATGGTCAAATTCTCCTGATATTTTGGAAACAGTTTGACAGCGGACCTTTGATTTTTGTGGCAACTTTTTGTAGGAGCAAGTTGTATTTTGTTGAAAATATTTAATAATTTTAGCAAGTACTTCTATTTTATCCCTCATTTTAAACAAATTAACAACAAATGAAAAGGGTTGCCACTAACATAATAAATGCCTTATTTTTCAACGATAACATGATAAAAAAAAAAAAAATTAATATTTTTATGCTCTTATTCCTTACATGCTATAATGTAGAAAGTGTTTTATAAGAAATAAGTATAACAGCCAAATTTGTTCCACCACACGGGAAAATTCGCCAACAGTTTTTTATTTTATTTCAAAAATTTAAATCAATAACACGGTGTTACAAAATAGCAAAAATTTAATATAGGGTACGTTCGTAAATGCAGTAAATTTGTGCATCACTACGGCAGTTATGCCAAGTTTTGTTGCTAATGCATGATCACTTCTTGCAGATGCTTTGTAACTGCTCAACAATTGCATAAAAAAACTTTTGACGGAAATCAGTGCTGCCAAGTGATGCTTTTTTGAAAAAACTTCTAGTCGGGCTAGACCGATCTCTATCCGATGCTTTATTTATATGCGGAAACAGTTATAAACCAAATTTGAGAAAAATCTGTATATTTTTGTTTTTTGATAGATTTAAGTGAAGATCGGAAAGCAGCTTCATATGGGAGCTATGACTATGAACACTAGTCAACAAGGTTTTGGACTGGAGCAACCAAATATCTCTCCTAGGGTAATTTGGTGGGCT
Source organism: Cordilura impudica (assembly GCA_963682025.1). Taxonomy (NCBI): domain Eukaryota; kingdom Metazoa; phylum Arthropoda; class Insecta; order Diptera; family Scathophagidae; genus Cordilura; species Cordilura impudica. The sequence goes on from OY821517.1 coordinate 31,403,175, forward strand.
GAATTCGAATCTGTAATTGGGTTTTCTCCATCACGTCAGGTTTTCGAGATACAAGAAAAATGTTTTTACTCGTTTTTTACAAAAAAAATCAATGAAAAGAAACACAAAAAAATCAATGAATTTTAAAAAAGTGAATGGCGTTATTTGAACGTCATTTGTATTTTGTTGGTTCGGTTTCACGTATTAGAGTCCAGCAATAGTCTCCCAGCATGCTTTTGTGCCAAGATCCTTGATAATTTCTTTCAATTTTCATTAAATCTTGGTGAGCACGCTCGCCTTGTTCCTCGCTCACCGCACTCAGGTTTTGTGGAAAAAATCTAAATGCGAATGAAGAAAATGCATTTTGAGAGACATTCGTGCACCTAATTCGTGATAATTTTTCAATAATTCAGCAACAATTTGTAGTTTTCACTCTTATTGTTTCCATGAAAACTGTCCGCGATGCTCTTGAAAGATTTCCAGGCTGCATATTCTTTCTCCAATTAACATTGTGAAGAATTGTCATCATTCAATCCTGATCTGAGGGCCAACAAATATGCCTTCTTTGGTTTTAGCATATGAAATTTTTAGAGCCTTGAAAAAGTACTTAAAAAGGCCAAATTTTATGTGCAGCGGCGGAAGAAGAACGTCAATTGGATCAATTAATGTTTTGTTTTCCTGGTGAATACTCAGTTCTCTTTGGCCACTCTGTTCTGACATAATGATGACATGTAGCGCGACTATTCCATAAACAAAGGAAACAACAATATTTTGTGAAACCTCCTTGCATACCAGTCAACAAATCAGTGACATGAAATAGATTTACAGTTATTTACGATGGTGTATACTAAAGGGTCCGCCAAATAACTTTTTTTTTGAAAATGCTATAAAAAAAAACTACTGAATATTATCTCAAATTTCTTTTTTATTTGAAAGTACAATCCTTCCGGTTAATAATGGAAAATAATTTCATTCAAATGGCTGCCTCGGCTGGACATGCAGTAGCCTACACGATCGTTCCAATTTTTAAGCACTTATCGATTGTGTGCAGCTGTATTTCACCAATGGCTTCACGAATATTGTCCTTTAAAGCGTCAATTGTCTCTGGCTTGTTGGCGTAACACTTATCTTTAAGGGCACCCCACAAATAATAGTCCAACGGTGTCAAATCGCAGCTCCGAGGTGGCCAAACGACATCAGCTCTGCGGCTGATAATGCGATCTTCAAAAACAGGGCGCAAAACATCGAGTGTAGCTTCGGCTGGTGGCACGTAGCGCCGTCCTGTTGAAACCAAATGTTGCCAATATCCTCCTCTTCAATTTTTGTGAACAAAAATTCGTTCAACATGACCCGATAACTATCGCCATTGACTGTAACGGCCACTCCTTGCTCATTTTCGAAGAAAAATGGCCCAATTATGCCTCTGGACCAAAATCCGCACCAAACAGTGACTCGTTTTGGGTGTATCGGCTTTTCAATGTATGCGTGCGGGTTTTCTGTGCCCCAAATGCGACAATTTTGCTTGTTTACATACCCGCCAAGATCAAAATGAGCTTCATCTGAAAAGATAATTTTTTTTGGCAAAATCGGCATCTTCTGTAAGTCGATCGCAGGCCCACTTAGCGAAGCGAAAACGTATTGGATGGTCAGTTGGATTCAACTCCTGAACCAATTGGACTTTGTATGGCGTCATGCCAAGGTCTTTATGCAAAATTCGTCTCAATGATGCCTCCGAAATGTTCAATTCTTGAGAACGACGGTGAATTGATGTTGATGGCACTTCACGCACACTTTCTGCCACAGCAGCAATATTTTCGGGTATACGCACTGTTTTTGGCTTTTCACGCTTTGGTTTATCGATGAGGATGCCAGTTTCTTTCAATTTTTTCACAAGATAAAGAACATACGGAGCTGACGGTGCTTCTCTTCTTCCAAAATCCGTACGCAATTTTCGCACACATTCTGCAACATTACCATGATTTTCAAAGTAATGTCGCAATATTTCCCAGCGTTGTTGAAGCGTATACACAACCATATTCGTTCAGCGGAAGGATAAAACTAATTATCTGTCAAATCAGACATGAGCTAAGTGTTACCATTCACGAAATAAGCACTAGTTGAAAAAAAAAAAATGTTAGATGGCGGACCCTTTATATATACAAAGAAATTTAAATCACTCACCTTAAGGTCACCACAGATCTTCCATTTATGATCGTTGTAATTGAGTAATGTCAAAATTTCAGTCATTGATTCGTAATTTTCCTTTGTAAAGGGTGATCCATTTCGAGGTTCCCTACTTTTTTAAAGAAGAAAACAAAAAAAAAAAAAAAACAGGAAGTTCAAATTTAATGGGGAATGTTTATTATCATTTGAAAGAACATTCTTTGGCATTTATTTTTTTGAAGATTATGTCTATCAAATGTTGGCCTCAGCTACGTCTCAGATGGTCCATCTGTTGAGTCCAATTTTCGATGAATTGTTCGAGCATTTCGACTGGTAACTGGCGAATGACGCGCGTGATGTTTTGTCCAAGGCCTGATTCGAAGCGGGATTGTCCGCATGAACTTTAGACTTTACATATCCCCACAGGAAAAAGTCTAACGGTGTGATATCACATGATTTTGGTGGCCAATCGACCGGCCCAAAACGTGAAATTATCTGCTCACCGAAGTGTTCTCTCAATAAATCCATTGATTGGTGTGCTGTGTGGGAAGTGGCGCCGTCTTGTTGAAACCAAATGTCGCCGAGATCACGAGCTTCAAATTCAGGCATCATACGTCAGTCCGAGTTGCGGCGAACGGCGCCGAATCGACTCTCCACGGTTTTCGTGTACACTCTCTGCTACGGTCGCTATATTTTCTTCACTGCGTGCTGGACGAGATCTATTTGGTCGAATATTATCCAATAATTAATGCTGGGTCTCAAGATGGGTGATGGTGTTGCGAATAGTATGCTCAGTAGGCCGATTATGTTGCCCATAAGTTGAGCGCAGTGCACGAAACACATTCTTCACAGAACGTGAATTTTCATAATAAAGTTGAACGATTTGTAAACGTTGTTCAGGCGTAAGTCTTTCCATGATGAAATGCCAAACAATACTAAACAAAAATAACATGACAGCATGACACGAATCACACGTGATCTCTCAAAAAAGGCTATTGAAAAAAGGATCTCTACTTGGATCACCCATTATTAATGGCATGAGCAATTGGTATGGATGGTTTTTCATTCCGATTATGCAAAAGAAGAGCCTTTAAACTGCACTTCGAGCCATCAATAAATAATCTCCATTCAGTTTTCATTTTTTGAAAAAAAAACTATCAACATCAGTACAGTATAGAATAGAGTGTTTCTTTTCAAAATATGCAGCCAATTCCAAGCTTATATCTCTATAGATTGTTACTTTTGTCCCAACTGTAAGATCTTTCCACTGCTGCATGCGTGAAGCTAGTAATTCTGCGTCTTGCTTCGTTAAATGTAAATCCCGAATTAGATCATTCAGCTCAGCTTGAGTTACTAAATAGCGTTCATCATCAGCCTCATACAAACTACTACCGCTGGTGAAAGATGTTTCGGACTCACTGCTCATAGCACTGGGAATGACTGGTAATGGATGATTTGGTGGATATTGAACTGGTTTGGAAACCACGTAAGTAATATTTTTTCGATTTTTCATATTGAATCCAGCAACTGTTGTTAAACAGAAATAACAATCGGTTTGGTAGTTACTTGACTCTCTCCAAAGTACTGGAATTGAAAAATCGAAATAAAGCTTTTTGCCATTTGACCACTTGTGTAAAACAGTTCTGCAACTATTGCAAACATTGTCGGTGTCCACGGGTTGTCCAAGCTTCTGACAGCAAAACCAAAATAATGTACGAGTAAATATGCATATTTTAATGATTCTGATATTGCTTATCCTTTTTTTTTTTCAACCAAATATTCACCACACACAAAGCAAAAATAGCTTGAATCAGTAATACACGATCTCCCTGATATGCTTCAACGCTACTATTATGAAGATTTAGAATGAATGTGGCTGCTGTCAAATTAATAATTGTGAAATTGTAGTGTCAGTAACTATTGACTGTTTTACAGTATTGCCAGCATGCGATAAAAAATGAACAAGACGTGATAGCCTTATTATTATGCCAGATTCGAATTCAGGTCGCCCAGTTTAGTTAAAAAACATGCTTCGTTTCTGCAGTCAATTTTTTTTTTAAATTTGTAAACCAGTGGAATTGTCCAATTTTTGGACTACTGACCGAGATCTATATGATAATTTGGATATTATGACAATTTAAGTGGTTCTCATAGGGGTCATTTATATGGGGACTAGGTCTTAACATGCACCGATTTTCACCAATTTCAATAGACACAATGACGGACACATAGACGGACGGACACACATTGCTAAATCGACTCCTAAAGTGATTCTGAGTCAGAAAGAGATTCCGAGTCGATCGGTATAATAAAAGATAATTTTAGTAGTTACAAACATAAGCACAAACTCATACCCTGACCACATAGTGGTATCTATATATATAAAATGGAATGTGTGTTTGTTTATTTGTTTGTACCTCTGGACCGATCTTCCTGAAATTTTCACAGCATTTAACTGGGACTCTGGCATGATTAATAGGGTCCTTTTTTCGACCACGCCCACTTTTTTAAAATTATGTAATTTCTCCCATATAGTTTTTAACAGATTTACTTCAAATTGTATATACATTATACTCCAGGCGAGGTAGAAATAAACATTTCTTACGCCCCTTTTCACGCCAAATTTTGTTTGAATTTAAACTTTTTGTTCTCTGTACAAATTTGTTCCTTCCAACGGATTTTTTTTTATTTGGTAGTATATGGCTCTTAATACTGTTAACGTCGCCATATAACTATGAACCACGCCCACTTCACCGCCCCCTTTTTTAATTCAGATACTTACTTATACCATTAACAATGTTTGCTATACAAAATACTTTTTTTGTAATATGTATTTACCTAAAGTTTTATACACTTTTTATCTACAGGTAAGGTAGCCATACATTTTTTTATTACTAAATCCCCCTTTTTCGCCCCATTTTACCTTAAATTATAATTTATCTGCTTTCAATCTATATATATAAAAATAAATGTGTGTTTGTTTGTGCTTTATAGGAGGCCAAACCCGTGTTACTGTGGCTCTGAAAGGAATAATAGGCTATATAAATTTTTGATTGGACAAAGGGGCGGTGCCACGCCAATATAACCTAAAATTTGAAATCGTCATATCTCGGGATTTTTTTGACCTACGGCGGTCATTTTGGTACATATGGTATTGGCATGAACAGAAATACATATCAGAAGAAAAGTGGACGGGACCACGCCCCTTTTTAGAAAAAAAAAATCGTAAAATCTTCTAAACTACTGGAAGGATCGTCATGAAATTTTCACAGAAGGATATTTTTGCGAAATAATAAGTCCTTAACTATATAAAGTTGTTAGTGGGCAAAGGGGCGTGGTCCCGCCCATTTAACCCAAAATTTAAAATCGTCATATCTCGGCCATTTTTTAACCTACGGCGATGATATTTGGTATGTATCGTATTGAAATTAATAGAAATAGTACTACAAGAAAACTGAAATCCATAATAACTTCTATTAAGCCCTTGACTACATAAAGTTGTTAGTGCAATATTTAATTCTAAATTAAATAAATAATATTTTGTTAATGTATAAATATTTTTTTTTATTTTATTTTATTTTATTTTATAACGATGAGGGGTAGCGAAGCACACCGGGTTCAGCTAGTAGGGTATAAAAAATGTTACACCTCAAATTTTAATAGTTAAAGGGTGTAGGGAGGAGGTTATTAAGATTTAAGTCGATTTTAAAATTAGCTTTGTTCTCGCATTCTTGCTGCACCATAATCGCATTTGACTTAGCTGTGGCATAGTAAAAATAAACAATAACGAATTGAAATTATGGAAATTTTTGAAGTAAAAATTTAGTTATTCCACTACCGGCTGAATTCTGCTATTTGCACGAACTCAACTGTAGGTGTGTGTGCGTGGATTTAAATATACTTACCAAAAGTGCAAACAACATTTGTTGTTTCATTGTTGTTTTACAATCACTCTCTTTCGTTCGTTGTTGTTATTGTAACTGCTTAAGAAAAATGTCAACCAAAAAACAAATCAATAAACAATAAAAGTTGTACCCGACTGACTTGACTGCAAGTGCGAGATGCTGGTCAATTGTGTTTTTGAAATATAAGATGATGAAGTTCTTTCTTTAGGTTTTTATTAAAAAAAAAAAAAAAAAAAAAAAAAAAAAAAAAAACAATCAAAACTGATTTTCACTCTGCAAGAAACGAATAAATGTAAGATATGCGAAAGTTAATAAGGGGCAGCCAAATGCCATAGACTATTTATTTATGGTGTGTGTATGTGTGCATGCGTGTGCTGGATCGTAAACATTAACTTGTAGTGTATGTTTAAATGATGCACACAGCGTCAATTTAAGGCCTTGTGTCAAATTGTCTGAATTGAAATGAATAAAATACACAAAAAAAAAAAATAAATAATAAAAGAACAAATTTACAAGATAAGGCAACCAAAAGTCAGACAAAAGGGCGTAAAGCTTTGTGGTTAGTTGTTGTTGTTTTTTTGTTACTTTTTGCAAGGTTTGTTAAGTAAACACAAACATCCAACATTGTTTTGATGATGATGATGACGATTATGTCGTCGTCAGGGTTTCAGTTCATTTCAAAATCTCGTACAAAAGAGGAAGAACGTATGTATATTTACTGCAGCAGCCTTCTGAGAAATCATAACAACATTAACGACATCAACATCAACTGTAAGGAAATTGTGTGAATTAAAACAAATAAATTATAAAAAAAAGGAACAACTTTTTTTTTTAAATTTTCATGATTCAGATGAATGTGAATTTTCAGCTTTTTTTTTCTTATTGTTGTTAATGTTGATTTTTTGTCAAGACTGATTGACCATGGCACTGCCACCACGAACACGACGATGACGACGAACGACTTTGTTTACAATGTCTACTTTATTAAACACATTAAAGCAAAGTTAAGTGAGAAAGTTTTTTGTTGTTTTTTTTTTTTGGTTTTGTTTGGTTTTTCATCTCAAAAAAAAAAAAAAAAAAAACTAAGATTCTAAAATGTCAACTGGTCGGTGTGTTGTTTCATCATAAATTCTTTGGCTGGTTGGTATGTTGTTTGTTGTCCGTCTGTCCGTTCACGATTTAATAATACAATCGTTTCTTTACCGCTTCTTTGTGTGCATAAGACGACCATTAACTTGCCTTAGGGTCGCATGGTGGGTATGTATGTATGTGTGTTTGTTTTTGCTGACCAAAACAGTAATCAAATGCACGATTGATAGTGTTGGACAAAATATTGTAACGGATATTTGGTATTACACAAGATAAAGCTCAAACAGATAAAATGAAATCATTTTGAATATAATACTCGTACAATTTACGTTTGATTCTTTAATAATTAAAAATTATTTATTATTACTAGCAGATACCAGCCCTCGAAATTCGAGTGCAAATTCTAGGAAATTTTATTTTTTCATCAAATAAAGACCATAAAGGTAAGCTAATCAATTATAGCCAATTCACAAATCAACACAAAACAAACTCATTTTTATTACAAACACATTAACAAATTTAATAAACACACACATAGCATTGTATAATTTTATGTATGTGTTAGTAGGAACTTTAAATGCAATTTCCTCAAAATAGAGGAAAAAATTTAAAAATCTGTGAATCTGCAAAATGGCTAAATAGAAATATCTTTCAAATAATATACGTTTGGCCAAAATCGGGATAAAACGGTAGAGCAAAACATCGGTCACAAGAAATCGCCTAGCCTATTAATATTATAGATTTAAAAATAAATTTTCAAGTCGTATGTTAAAAAATGTTGTGAGCCAGATTGGCACTATACTAGTTATTCTTATAATTTTTTATTTAATTAATTTGTGATTATTTTAATATAAGTATGTACATATGTATTTTATAGAAAAAAGATTTTTACAAATCAAATTTATTCATTATTAATTTTTGATATTTTGAAGACAATTCTAAGTATTTATAAAATGAGTAGAAATTAGATACATATTAGATACCCAGTGCCTCGTTTATACTAAGTTGGATTTTACCAAATAGTTTTAGTCTAAGGTCTTTCTAGATTGGGCAAACAGCTGAAAAGTGGTAGGTATTCTCCGATACATTTAAATTGCAGATTGTGCAGTCAAGTAAACCTCCTGTGGCTTTTATTATCAAACTAGTGATGAGAAATTCTTAGCAAGTAAAGGTGTAACGTTGTAGTTTAGTTGGCAGCAAAGATCATGGCTTAGTGATTTCATTGCGTTTAATACGTTTTTTTCACGTTATCTTATTTTCTAACAAACTTATTATTGAATTTCATTATTCCATAATTACAAGTTATAATACCAATTGAATCCATATTGAAACATGAAACTTATTTTAAAACCCCTCTTAAGTCAAAGGTTTTGCTTAAATATATTTGACCACAAGTGTAGAACATTTGTTTGAAAAAATCGATATTGGAATAATGAAACATCACAGAGAGAGAGAGAGAACACAGAGCATAAGTAGACTGCCCTCTTTTGATAAATACTCTCTCACAATGGGAATATACTGGAAATAGCATTTCAAAGATACATTTGTCCCTGTTACCCTTATCGACAACTATGAGATACAAACAAAATTGTGGATGAATTGTGAAAATATTGCACTATACACCGAGAGAGAATCTTCCCAATAAAAAAAAAAAAACGGAAAAAGCTGATACGAACACAGACAGCAAGCTGGCTGACTGAATGGAAGGCAAGCAAGTAAATTGTAATTTCTTGCAGTCGTCAGATAGGTAGTAGACATTGAACTTAGGCGGCCGTAACAACACACACTGAAAAATTGAAAAAAAAAATTATAATATACTACCCAGAACCTGAAACTATTTAAAATAAAACAAGAAAAAAGAAAACCATCTCAAATTGAAAAGATACTTTTTTTTTGTATGGAAAAAAGTGAATATATTGATAAAAATTGTTGTATTTGCTAAAAGATTGATATGAACTAAAATAGAAAACTAGCTGGAACCTGGCCTTTGCAACCAAAATAATGAATGCAAAGATTAAATAAATTATGAAACCTTGAAGAAAAAGTTACCATAATTTTTGTGAACAAAAAATGTCTCTGTAAAAATATTTAATATTTAATTGAATGCTAATGCAAATGAAAGTTAACTAAAGTAAAAATTATAAATTTTTGTAAATGATTTTATAATGAATTAGTTTATTTAAATTAAAACTCCAAAAAAAAAAATTTTTTTTTTCGTCAAGTGAAGTGAAAAAAATACAAATGCAAAATTTTGTGTACCCTTAAAAAACCCCTGGTGCGCGCTGCCCTCCCTATATTCAAACAAATACAATTTTACACAAAAAAGCAATTAAACTCACATATATAAATTTAATTAATTGCAATATATTTCAAATTAAAGTTTTATTTAATAAAAAGTTAAAAGGGATAAAGAAAATTTGAAATTAATTTTTGTTAATAAGACAAAATTGCAAATGTGAAAAAAACAAATTGTGAAAAAAAAAATTCGATATCTTTGAATTGTATCTAAACCCATTTTACTACTCATACAAATAAAACAATTCTCATGTCACGGTTTAATTGGATTGAAGTTGGATTGAGAGCATAACAAACGCGCGGCGTTTCAAGTATTCCTGTGGTTTTTACCACAAAATACTGAAACAAAGAGAGAAAGAGAGTTCGGATTTTTTGGAGAGAAATCAGCAAAACAAGAGTGCTTCCTAGTGGAATAAAGGAGAGTTTCCAAAAGAGTCGCGTGCGTATTTTAATCATCAACATTATCAACTATACCGCGTTAAGGAAACACCTTGCTTTTTTGGAAGTCATCATCATCCTCATCAACAAAAAACAAAAAACACGACACGACGAATACCACACACTGCCAGCCACTTAGTCTTGCTTGTTTCACGAATTTTTTTTTTTTTGGGATTTTTGGATATTTAAAACTTTCCATGTTGTTGTTTGAAGGAGCAGCTAACGTTGAAGTCATCATTTCTTTTAGTTTTTATTGTCAAATATATAATCAATTATGGACCATCACCACCAAAACCCCTTAAAGGTAAGTGTTTGTTTCTGTTCCATAAATATTCATTATAACAAAGAAATTATCATTATTAATTATGATTAAAACTTCACTTAAGATTTCTTATCGACTAATACATGAGAACTGTGTTCGTAGCATGAGAGGAAATCAAATTCCATATATAAAGCTGGCCGTAGTTTTCTAGAAACCCTAATATTTCAAAACATTTAAATGTAACTGTAAATATCATTATGATATTTTAGAATAAATGATTAATTTTTTGGTAAATTTTTCGGAAAATATTTCAATATTTCCATTTTAATTGAAAATGTCCTGTTTTTTGCATTTAATGTAAAATCTTTCCTCTGAATTTGAAAGATGGAGGTTTTTTTAAATGACTATTTTAATATTTATATTATATCCTATATGTACTATAATATTAATATTATTATTCCATATGATATAAATAAAAGTTATATATTTTTTTTCAGTCGTAACATCTTTAATAAGCCAACTAATACTCATTTATGGCTCAGCATAGGCCCGATATAATTATTTTTTCCTGATTTTATGTTAAAATCATTTACCAAAAAGTTATATTTTCGATTACGGTCTCAAGTTTTTATATCCTACATCACAGTATGCTGATGTTTGCAATTACCAAAAAAATTTGACCTAGACCCACCTTTTATTATACCGATTGAGCGATGTCCTTGCGTCTGTCTGTATGTCCTTGCGTTCGTTTATGTATCCATATAAACCTTGTAATCAAACTACAGGTCGCAAAACTGAATATACGAGGGCGGTCCCAGAACAACCCGAAGAAAACACAACAAATTTGAGAAACATTTTCTTTATTTCTCAACATAATCTCATTTTAGTTCGATACACTTTAACCAGCAATATTCGATAACTTCGATCCCTGTTTACAGTAGGAACTGTCTATCTTCTTAGAAAAGCCATCAACCGCAGACTTCACTTCAAGTTTGGAAATTTAAAATAATCCGAGGGAGCTAAATCTGGTGAATAAGATGAGTGATGAAGCAATTCTAACTTTAATTCATAGATTCTGACCATCGCAATAGTGGATGTGTGAAGTGATGCAATGTCTTGATGAAATAACACTTCCTTTTTCGCCTAATGCGGCCTTTTTTCCCCAAATTTCATCATCAATGATTGTTTTAATTTTTTGAAGATAACCAATAAAAATTAATCCGCGCGCATTCCTGGGCTGCAGATTCAACTGTTGTCGCATTCCTTGGACACGATTCTTCTATTTCAGGTCTACGGTTTTAATTGCTTCTTTGTTTCAGGTGTAAAGTGGTGGACCCATGTCTCATCCGTGGTTACGAAACGGCACAAAACGTCGGCTTTATTGCGGTGAAATATCGCCAAACACTTCATTTAAACTTCTTTACGACGCTGTTTATGTTCTAGTGTGAGCAAATGCGACACCCATATTGCGGACAGTTTTCTCAACTCCAAATGTTCAGTCAATGTGCGATGTATAACACTTTTTGAAGGGTCTATAATTTCAAGTACCTTACGCACTTTCAGTCGACGATCATCCAGTACCATTTGTGGATTTTCTTAACTGTTTCTAACTTGGCCACCTCAGTTGGACTCGTTGAAACTCTGCCAGCAAATATTTTATAGTCGTAAACGAAGGAGCAGACTCCCCTAGAGTAGAATCTAACTCGACTTTTATATTGGTTGGACTGAGAACTTTCAAATGAAAGTATTGAATTACATAACGGTGACGAATTATTTCCATGTTTACAAATCCACTAAGATCGTTTACTTTTGATGGCTCCAACAAATTATACTAAACAACTTAGCGCCCTGAAGCTGAAAACACATGATTTATAATGTTGCCAGTTTTTAACAAAGTAATTTTTGTCAAACTGCTGCCGCCATCTGTCGGGTTATTCTGTGACCGCTCTCGTATCCACTATTCAGTAGTTCAAAAATAAACAAAAAAAAAAAAAAATAAAATATTGCAACGATCTTCTTAAAATGTGGCATATACACATATGGCCAATGAAATAGGGACGCAGCATTTATTTTTTGAGATTCATGTGGCGTTTTTTATGTTAATGTAATGCTGCGTACTTTTGATATTTTTCGACTGGCAATACCGCCTGCTCATGGAATTTAAATGAACAGTTATCTTTGTTTGTTTTGATAATTAAGCAGCGTTGTTATTTTATTCTATTGGCAAATTTTAGTGGTCACTAAAATAGGTACTTCGTGATAAATTGTGATATTTCTTAAATTTTTTCGAAAAAAAAAAAATAATCAAAAGGTATGCTTTAGTGTCGTAGATATAATATTGGCAGAAAATAATACACATTTTAATGTCACATGGGCCTTCGACAGCATTGTACAGCAAAAGAGAGAAGACTTATTCAAAACCTTCGGAAGCAAAACCATTCATACGGTTTCATTGCTAAATCACTAGGAAGGTCGAACAATTTTGTCGCTAATGCCCTGAAGCCCCGAGAATTAATAGAAAAACGAGGTGGTGTAAAGAAAACATCTAGTGTCACCGACGCTTACATTGCAACGTTGGCCAAACGAGATCCTTTCATGTCAACAAGAGCAATTGCAGCGGAAATAAACAATGAAATATCAGTTAGGACTGTACGTCGCCGATTATATAACATGAAATTACCAGGTCGGATAGCGCGCAAGGTTCCGCTACTCAGAAAAGCAAACTTGCAAAAGAGAAAAAATTTTGCACTTGTACAGAAAACGTGGTGTGGTTCAGATGGTACAAAAAAGTGGCATAATATACTTTGGAGCGATGAAATAAAAATCAACTTGTTTGGTAATGACTCAGAACGAAATGTTAGACGTCCAAAAGGGCAAGAATTTAACCCACGTTACACCAAAAAAACGATTAAGCATGGTGGCGGAAATGTGATGGTGTGGGGTTGTTTTCTTGGAATGGAGTAGGTCCCATCCATCTTATAAATGATACTATGACAAAAGAGCACTATAGGGACATACTAGAAGAGGTCATGTTACCATTTGCTGAAGAAAATATGCCACTTCGGTGGCTTTTTAGCAAGATAACGACCCTAAGCACTCATCAAAATTGGTAAGTGAGTAGTTTATAGGAAAAGGTGTTAAAGTTTTGGAATGGCCAAGCCAATCACCAGATCTTTACCCCATAGAAAACCTTTGGGGAGATCTCAAAAACCGAATTGGGAAAGAAGCTTGCCGAAATAAGGCTGAATTATGGCAAAAAATACAAGATGTTTGGTATACCACTCCTATAGAGACTTGTCGTAAATTAGTCAATTCTATGCCTCATAGAATAGAAAAATTAACCCGAAATAGGGGAGGACACAGTGGATATTAGTCCTATATAATATTAAAAACAATTTGTATTCTTATTTGCTGTCATATTTTTAAAAAAATTTTTTCATACTTTCGTACCTATTTCAATGGCCATGTGAATTTTGAACTTCTTTGAATATAAGTATAATTTAATGTTTTAAGTTATGTTTATTTTAATATTTTTGTTTAGCCATTTGATAACATACCAAATAAATAAATAAAATTGAATAAAAAAAAACTTTTGCGAAAAATTTGTATTTTATAAAAATTATACAGATTACCTATTTCAGTGGCCATATGTGTATATATTTTTGAGAAAATTAAGTGGCTTTAATAAATATGGTCATGATCGGTCCATTTTTTGACCTAGTACCCATATAAAAAATAACATTAGATATTAACGTTTTCATTTCAGCATGCCACAAATTAAGGACAATACCACAAAAATTGTATACATATATGCTTATTTTCTATATCCTGTTAATGCGTCAGCAAAGTTGAATCCAAGACCCTCTTTCGAAACGCATGGTATACGATATTATAGAGTCGGTCTTTGTCGAGTATAATTTTCTTGTTTTTATTGTAAAAGTAAAATCTGGAAAAAAAAAACTAAGAGATATGATTGATATATTTTGAGTCATTTCGAAGCGCTTAGAAGTTTTTTCTATTTAGTATTTAGTTGAGTTTATGTATTTAAAAATAAGTAATGGACCAAAATAAGTAAAATGTTTTTTTTTTTAATACGCCGCTCAATAACAAATTTATGAAATTTTAATTATTTTATTTTCTATCGAAAAATTTTAACTTTTAAGAATTAAAAAAAAAAAAAAAAAATAGATTGTTTAGAAAAGGCTCTAAATACAGTGCTTACAATTCACTAAAGTAAAATTTGTTAAAATAAATAATAATTAATAAAATTATCAGAAAATTTTTAGAGCCCAGCCCTTGAAATTCGAGTGCAAATTCTGGAAAATTTTATTTTTTTTATTTAATACCTAATTTTATAAGAGCCTAAAGGTACGCTCATCAATTTTAGCCAATTCACAATTCAACACTGTTTAAATAAAATTCATTATAAATTCATTGTAAATATTTGCTGAACACACAGACGGTATATAAATGGGTTTGTTAATAAAATAATTTTAAAGGAGCCTAAATGTATGCTATTCAATTTTAGTCAATTTACAATTCAACACAGTGCTTTTGATAATTTGAATCCTTTGTGCTCTAGATCTTTAACATTGCTAGGCTCTGTGTTACTCTCCTTTGTAACGAAAGTACAACGATGGAGAAGAAATTCAGGGTCTAAAATTCCTTTATGAAAATTCTTCACATTATAAAGAGTTAGACGCACTCATAAAAGATGTGTATCTATGTTTCACCATCTTCCACACATAGTCGATAGAGTAGAATGCTTATTAAATGGTAATTGAATATTAAGTAATCACCAAGGATCGCTGTAAATTTTCTTATGTCACTTTTAGCATGATTTAACGAATGAGTTGTTATTAATTTGGACTGCCCGAATCGCTTATAGTTAAGTCGTAGTCTGTGAGTATTTTCAGTTTACTTTATGGTAAAATCAATTTACTCCACCATAAGGTTCAAGTTCTAGCCAATTTGATTAGTTAGATCTTAATACCTGGAAATGCCCTGTATTCCAAAATAAAGTTAACTTTTTTTGAAGCTGGATAGCCAAACATTCCACTGAAAGGGGATATTGGCTTACTATGTGGTCACCCTAAATAAAGTATATTTTTGCTCAATGCCAGTCAATAACCAGCTTAAATATACTGGAAAGGAGAAAATAAAAAAAAAAAAACATTTATGCTTACGAATATTAAAATTGATCATCTAACAAACTTCTAGCAGATTTCAGCGCTCGAAATTCGAGTGCAAATGCTAGGAAATTTTATTTTTTTCGTTTAATAATGACCCTAAAGGTATGCCTCACAATTCAACTCATTTTAAATGTAGAAAACAAACTCAACACATTAACACAAACACATTAACAAATTTAATAAACACACACATAGCATTGTATAATTTTATGTATGTGTTAGTAGTAACTTTAAACAATCATAACTCCAAAAAATATTCCAGACAATGGAAATCTGTAAATCTGGGTAATAGCTAAAAAGAAACACCTTTCAAATAATAAATTTTTTCTCAAAATCGGGATAAAACTGTGAAACTTACATCGGTCACAAGGAATCGCCTTGCCTATTAATATTATAGATATTCTAATTGTTGAAAATTCTCTAAAAAAAAGTCATAAAACCAGAGCTTGCACCGAATTTTTTTCGTACATAATGTCCACAAAGGATTGTGGATAATTGTAGCGTCTCACTAAAAAATCGATTTTTAGAATTTCGTTGATAATCAATATTTTTATTTTATAAAATAAATTAAAAATTTTAAACTTTCGGCAGATACTCGAAGTTTTTACATTTTAATTATCTGTGTTGGATGTATATTGTAATAACGTACAGTGTGAGTGACAAAAAAAATTTAAACTTTTAACAAAATATATTTTTGACGATTTCAATATTTTAATGGGTATCCATTATTTTTTATTACAGCCTCACAACGCCAAGGCATGGAGTCAATTAAATTGTTGATTAAATCAATTGACATTTTTTGTAACTCTAAATTAACTCAATTTCATCCGATAATGATTTATCAATCAGTAATATTTTTGTTGATTTTTTTGCCTAAAACATATTCCATACAAAATGTTGATCAATCAGTACAATATCCTTTTGAAATATCCAAAGCTTCTTCGATAAAAAAGCTTCTGTTCTAAAGCAGCCAACACATATTTTTATTTTCATATCAATTATGTGTGTTTCTAAATTTTGTACGGTGCCCAACACAATCATGACGTGTTTCGTTTTAATATTTCGTTATCTACACGAACATTATTCTAAACCACACAGATTCGAGTGTAGCTTTATTAAAGTTCGTTTTCTTGCACGTGTACTGCTAAAAAACAGAACATGTTCTTCAACGGGAACATCTAAAAATTAAAACATTAACCACTCGCGATCGAAAAAAAACGAAATTAAGTCATAAACAACATATAAAATTTCTCTGTTTTCTATTTTATTACTATCTTTTTATTTTTATTTTTTTGTTACTTTTATTATTATCTTTTTATTTTTTATAACTGCTAATGAATTATTTTAGATTTTTTTCATAAATTTGGTTGAAACCATTGTTGTCGTTATTATAGGGGTGTTTCAGATTTTTTCGATCGCGAGTGGATAATGTTTTAATTTTTAGATGTACGCGTTGAAGAACATGTCCTTTTTTTAGCAGTACACTTGCAAGAAAATGAACTTAAAATAAAGCTACACTCGAACCTGTGTGGTTTATGTGTGTTCAAAACAAAAAATACGTGACAGAAAAATGTTCATGTACATAACGAAATATTAAAAATAAACACAGTCATGATTGTGTTGAGCACCATACAAAATTTTTGAAACACACATAATTGATATGAAAATAAAAATATATGTTTGTTGGCCTGAGGTATGTTTGTTTACATATATGTGCGAGTTTTTTATTCAGTGTGTGTTTTTTTCTGAACTCTGATAATAAATGTAAATTACCTTAACATCACTGTTTTGAGTAATATTATAACACTGAAGAATTCTTTTGATCCTGGTCCGGATAGAATACCAAATAATATTCTTAAACACTGTACTGACTCTCTGTCGTATCCACTAACAATACTTTTTAATCAGTCCTTGCGTAAAGTATATCTACCATCTCTAAGGAAGAAATCTTATATCATCCCTTTATATAAATCAGGCATAAGGTCAATGTGTCAATATCAGAGGCCTCGTAAAATTGAGTGCAATCCCCAAACTTTTAGAAAAATTTATAACAGACTCGTTATCTCATCAAGTATCATCCTTACTTTCCCCATATCAACACGGCTTTCGTAAATCTCGTTCTACAATCACCAACGTTGTGGAACTCACTTCAATTATAAATGACACATTTAGAGATCGTATGCAAAACGATGTAATTTACACCGACTTTAGTAAAGTCTTTGATAAGATGAATCGTGATTTATTATTATACAAGCTGAATTCTGAGTTTCAGTAATTCTTTAGTTTTCTGGTTAAAATGTTATTTAATGAACAGATCTCAGCGGGTTAAATTTAGAAACGCTGTCTCTAAAAAAATCGAAGTGTTTTCTGGTGTTCTACAAGGAAGTCATCTTGGTGTAGTACTTTTTACTTTATTTATCAACGATCTCCCGTCTGTTATTCAACACTCTAAAATTCTATTTTCCTCTCTTGAAAATTACTTTCAACAGTTTTTGCTACAATCCGATTAAAATAATTTTTGTGGATGATGCAATGTAAACCGCATGGACCTCGATATAAAAAATTTAAGTACATGCCCTTTTACAGAAGTAAAAATCTACATACTACTTATTTTGTGAATAAAGGTGGATTGGACTCCGGTTTATGCATTCTCAGATCTTGGCATTTTATTTGATGATAGTTTAAATTTTCGTCCGCATATATCTTCAGCAATAAACAAAGCTTATGGCTTTCTTGGATTTATGGAGTGATGGAGTAAATAATTTTCAGACCCATATATAACCAAACAGCTACATATATACATCCCTGATTCGTCCCATCCTGGAATATGGTTCTATAAAATGGGATCCGTGTTACATTATTCATATAAATTTCGTCGAATCTGTTCAGATCCCATTTCTTTTATTCTGTCTACGTGGACTTGGTTGGAACTCCCGTGCCTTACCCTCTTATGAATCCAGACTTGCTCTAATCAAGTTACCGACACTGAAAAGTCGTAGAACAATGCGTAGCATTTCCTTTATACTCAGTTTATTCCATGGCGACATTGACTCCAATTACTTGTTAAGTAGAATTCAAATTAATACACCATCGAGACCTACAAGAAACTTTAAGCTCTTAAATATTAATTATTTTCGATTTAACTATGCTAATAATGATCTTTTTCGCCGGTTGTGTGAGCAATTTAATGGAATTTACCACATCATAAATTTGTCCGAAAATAAGGAATCTTTGAAACGTAAAATTATTCTACATCTAAATAATTAAATCTTCGTTATTTTATTTGTTATATCTATTTTTATTTACTAAATATATTAGTCTGCAAGGATATTTGTAAATAAATAAATAGAAAAAAAAAAACTCCCACTATGAGGTCTGACTTGGTTGTGTTGTTTGGTATCCGTATTTTTGAGATCTGGTGATTGGGCTGGCCATCCAAAACACTAACTGCATTAGGTTTTAGCCATTCGGTTACAACTTTGAAGTTTTGTTTTGGATCATTGTCGTGTTGTTTTGGATCATTGTCCAATTCCAGTTAGACTATCTTTTTCTACATAAATTGGACCCACTCCTTGGCCCGAAAAGCAACAAACATAACAGTTTTGTTAGATTTTGACGTCATTCTCAGACATATTGCAATTAATACTGTAATTAATATGCATATTTTGGTTTTTGTTTTCCATGGTGCATGGTAGAGAAGAGGAAAGCATATATTTCTAAAATTGATAACTACACTGTATTCTTAATCGGACCGGTTTCTGGCATTTCAGCCTTCATCAGCGATTTATTGAACATTGTGATAATTTTTATATGATAATTGAAGAGACTGCTTCTATATGAAATTTTTCTACTTAAGGCGGCCGTGAGGTTTGAACCTGCGTCTATCTCACATATACTTGTACTTTGCACTTTTTGGTCATACGCTTTAACACACTCACCTAAAGTCAGGCCTACGAGCAGTGTGGTTACGAATCAGGGGCCAAATCACCGCATTCGATATCGCGTAAAATCAATCGAAATTTCATATTATGGTTTATTATTTGAAGAAGACCACGATTCGGTTTTTTCTTAATCAGAGGCCATACTTCTTCAACTGTGACAAAGAAAAATTATTCTTAGCATTTTATTTTGGGAAATGAAAAAATTATTACGATCGAAAAATTTCGATAACGAATTCGGTGATTTGGCCCCAGTTTTCATACCGTACAGCTTTTACTTCGTATTAATCTCAGAAGATACAACTCTGTTCAAACAAACAGAGTTGCCATATGTGATGTATGGTTTGTACATTCTACATATTGTACTTTTTACATATATTAGAGATGTCGGTTCAGAGGTTTGTGTATGTTTATTACATCTATTTATCATTAGCCCAAAAATGAATCCTATAGGACAATTCATGAGAATTCAATGTGATGTTCGTTGGAACGAGCATGTTTTTCAAGTGTCGAAAGAAGCATTCAAGTGTCTTGGTTTTCTAAAACGGTGCAAAAATTACTCGTACTTCACTCCTTCTGATCTCCTTAAAATTTATACCACCGAAAATGGAATACAACTTCCATATATGGGCAGGGGCTTCAAAGTCTATTTTGGAGCTACTGGACCGTATGTAAAGTAGGCCGTTGATGCTCATCAATGACTATAGGGTATCCAACTCTATTGACTCCTTGGAACATCGTCGGAATGTGGGTTGTGTAGTACTGTGCTATAGCTACTACCATGGAAAATGTTCTTCTGAGATTAGCGAACTTATTCCAAGTGCCCCAATTTCGGTTCACTCTACCCGCTTCTCTAATAGATCACATCCGTTTGTAGTATATTATCCAGTTGACCGCACAACGCATTACAGAGAGAATTCGTTTATCAGTCGAACTAGCTGTATGTGGAATAAACTCCTCGCACAGGTCTTTCCTGACAGTTAAAAATTTATGTTAAATAACACTACTCCCTCTTTCCTCCTTCCCACAACCAATTTTCCTGAGATCAACACAATGAACTGCATCTGTAGGGGGCATCCCCTGAGTGTTGGTAAATAAATAAAAAATAAATTTTAGTCATAGCCACCATATGAAGCTGAACCCGATCTTCACTTAAATATATTAAAAAATAAAAAAAAATTTGATTTTGCCAAAAATAAGTGACCTTACAAAATATGGCCAGAATCGGTCCATTTTTCGACTTAGTCCACATATAAATATAGCATCCGATATGAACTTTTTTATATCCGAAGTTAAAAAAAATTAATAACAACGACACTCAAATTTGGTATATACTTATTTTCTATATCGAGTTAGTTGGATCTAAGAGATGGGGTCTCTAAACGCATGGTATAGGGTATTGTATAGTCGGTCTAGACCGACTATAATTTTCTTACTTGTTTTAATTGTGTTTAAAAAACAGTTGAAAGAAACCGTCAGAAACTATAAATATTTAAAGAACGGTTAAGATTTCATACACATTTTTTCATACTATCTTCTATTTTGCTTGTTTTAATCAACTCTGGTACAGAAGTTTAAAAGTTTCCATTATTTTGACATCACTAAAACAAAAACTTTTTTGTATTTTTTGTAACAAATTTGTTATCTTTCGATAGAGAACACACCAAAAAATACTTTTTTTTTTGTTTTAACGTGAAGTTATTAAAAAACGAAATTGGCCACTTTAAAATTTTCTAAATAATATAATATTAATAGGATAGGCGATTTCTTGTGACCGATGTTTTGTTCAACCGTTTTATCCCGATTTTGACCAAACGTATATTATTTGAAAGGTATTTCTTTTTAGCTGTTCACCAGATTTACAGATTTTTAAATTTTTCCTTTATTTTGAGTAAATTGCATTTAAAGTTTATACTAACACATACACAAAATTATACATATGCTATGTGTGTTTTAATCAATTTGTTAATGAGTTTTTTATCTTTATTCACAATAATAAAGCATAAAAGTGTTGGTTTATGAATTGGCTAAGTTGAAAATTAAAACTGTCTAGAAATTGCACTCGAATTTCGGGTGCTGGAATCTGCTAGTATTGTAATATTATTTTAACATAAATATTATCACTCATACGCCAAAGTATTAATATAATAATAAGCCATATTTACAATTTTTCTGCATAATGAAAAAAGAAATCATCAATGGTTCTTGAGTTATAGCTGAAAAACTAAGTAAACAAACGTCAATATATTCAAAACATTTGAAAGGTATTAAAAAAAGTTTGGCC
Organism: Cordilura impudica; assembly: GCA_963682025.1. Classification (NCBI taxonomy): domain Eukaryota; kingdom Metazoa; phylum Arthropoda; class Insecta; order Diptera; family Scathophagidae; genus Cordilura; species Cordilura impudica. Next base: position 31,424,720 of record OY821517.1, read on the forward strand.
AGATACCGCTAAACCTTTTATAAGTTTTGCAACACTGGTCTAGTACTTTCACGCTGACTTCGATAATCTCACCCCCCATAATGGCTGTTGCACTGTGTAATGAGAATAAACTTAATATTTAAGTTTAACAAAAATTTCGGCACAACTGACAAAAAAATTAGACAATTTCAAATTGTTTATAAAATATTTTAATTTTAAACGGAGACATTTTTTGTATTTTCTGCTATAGATTCATATATTTAGAACTGAAATACCAAAATTTAGAAAATACAAGTAAGAGTGTTAAATTCGGCTCTGCCGAATCTTTGATACCCTTCACCTGAGTTTAACGTTTACATGAATATCTGGACTTATTGCACTATTTATAACAAATTTAAACAAAATATTTGAAATAGTAAATAATTTGATAAACTTAATACTGAAATATTACAAGAAACACAATGAATTTTTAATGAATATTTTAGCACATATCTTGGTACAATGATGCCCGATTTACTCTATTTTAAATACCAACCTACTCGAAATAATGGCGATAATATTATCCTAAGTTTAGCCAGGTAAATGGTTTATTTTGTATTGAGCGTGATTTTACATTGACAGACAGACAGACAGACAGATAGCCAGACAGACAGACGAGCGCATAGACGGACATCGCTATATCGACTCGAGTTGTTGTAAGGATCAAGAATATATACACTTTATGGGGTCGGAAATTCATTTTTATATGCGTTACAAAGGAAATCACAAACTGATATATACCATCTGCACAGTGGTGTGGAGGGTTATAAAAAAAAACGGGACAATGTCTTGTCTCCACTTTGTTCTCAAATTTTCTTATCGAACAAAAAAGCCTTCAAACTAAATAAATGCTATGAAAAATATATGCCAGTATTGCCACATTGACCTCGACCATTTATTTTTTAAACAAAGAAACAAACTAAATAAAAAAAAAAATAACAATTTCAAAATGTCCTCATTAAGACGTGGGTTTTAATGTAATTTTGATATATTTTTCGGTTACTGTCACAGAGTGAGTGTGTACGAGTAGCAATCTATTTCCGAATATGATTTTTTCATATTCAACTACTACCCTTTTTGTTGTTGCTGCTGTTGTTGTAATGGTAATTCTGCTAACTGTGTATTTCGTCGTTGTTTCCTTGCGTTCAATATCATTTAATTGAAATCTATTATTAAAGGGTTCTTCGAAGAGCATGTACAACGAACAACGAAAAACGAACAACGAACAACACAATACAGTATGTATGTGTGTATGTATGTGTATGCACGAGTACATAAGTATATGAATAATTATGACATACAATTTGTGTAAAAACTATTGTAATTGATGATTTTATTGCGTTTAAGTTTGTTTTTATTGCAATTGTATTGATAATGTAATGATTTATTTATTTTGTACGTGAAGTGTTTTTTTTTTGGATTTAATTAATTTTTTGTAAAGTTTTAAAAAAATAGAAGATAAAACAATTGAAATTAATGAACTGCCGGCATTAGTTAAAAATGTTACTTTTTGTATCCGTTTCTAGATTCATTATATATGTGTATAATAAATAATCGTGAAAATGTTACCCTTTATATTTATTTCTCAACAACAAAATTCTACAAGCTTAGACTAAACGAGGATTTCTTTGTCATGATAAAAAAAATAAGCTCCTTACGTTAATTTTATGTGGTTTTACCAAGGACTGTTTCTTTTTTTATACCCTCCACACGTCAGTGGCAGAGGGTATATATAGGTTTGTCATTCCGTTTGTAACGCATCGAAAAACTAATTTCCGACCTCATAAAGTATATATATATTCTTGATCCTTATCACAGCTCGAGTCGATATAGCGATGTCCGTCTGTCCGTCTGTCCGTCTGTCTGTTGAAATCACGCTCATTCACAAAAAAAAGCCATCTAACTGGATAAGGTTACAAAAATATGATTTGCCATAATTCCCAGCAGGTTGGTATTGAAAATGGGCTACATCGGGCATCACTGTGATTATATACGAACAAAAATATGTAGATATCTCTAAAAAAACATAAAACCCAGTGTGGAAATGGAAATGGAAATGGAAAACGAAAACTGAAATATGAAAAATGGAAAAAGGAAAATGGAAAATGAAAATTGAAAAAGGGAAAATGGAAATGGAAAATGAAAAATGGAAAATGAAAATTGAAAAATGAAAAATGGAAAATGAAAAGCGAAGAATGAAAAATGACTAATGGAAAATGGAAATTGAAAATTGAGAAATTAAAAATGAAAAATGGAAAATGTAAATGAAAAATGGAAAATGAAAATTGACAATTGAAAAATGAATATTAAAAAATGAAAAACGGAAAATGGAAAACGCAAAATGGAAAACGGATATGGAAAAATGGAAAATGAAAATTGAAAAAATGGAAAATGAAAAATGGAAACTGAAAATTGAAAAATTAAAAATGGAAAATGGGAAATGAAAAATGGAAATTGAAAAATGAAATATGCAAAACGGAAAATGGAAAATGAAAATTGAAAAATGGAGAATGAAGATTGAAAAATTAAAAATTAAAAATGTAAAATGGAAATTGAAAAATGAAAAATTGAAAATGGAAAATGAAAATTGAAATATGAAAAATGTTAAATGGAAAATGAAAATTGAAAGTTGTAGCCATACTCGACATTGGGTGAATATACAGTTTAAGACCCAGGTGGAGGGTATCAAAAAATTCGGCACAGCCGAATTTAACACTCTTACTAGTTAAAATATTAATTTGCACAAAAGTTCCTATACATGTGAATTTGGCCTCAGTGCCTAATAGGCATTATTGAGGCAAGTTGGCTCATTAATTAAACTATTTAAAGTACAAATAAAATTTTAAAGTATTATGAGATCTTTATCAAAATTTACTACAGAAGCGTTACAAAGTTGCTTACTTAATAGATGTTGCTTGCAAGATGATTTAAACAATGAAATTCGACTAATTTTATGCCACCAACGCACAGTGGGTTAGAGTAGCATGTTTTCTTGGATTAATTCAGGGAAGCTATGTTCGGATAATTTTTAGTTATTATTTTTTAGCTAATACTACTAAAATTAGTGAAAAAAACAATTTTTAATTTTCAGACGCTTGTTCAGGCCTAGCCCCCATACAAATGACCCGACCTGCATTGCCATAATATCCAAATTATCACATACATCTTGGTCAAATTGGGTTTGTGTATGTTTATGACTCCCAGTCCAAAAATAAAAACTATAGGACAATACTTAGTCATAGCCCCCACATAAAGCTGCTTCATTCAATATGACGTATTAGTTCCTGTAGATTTGCCTTCTTAATAATTTATGGTATATAAAAGCTTTAAAATTTTGAGTTTTTATCGGTTTTATATTATAGTTTAGAGAGATTACTATTGAAGAACTTTTTTAAATTTATTTAGGCAGGATTATGTTTAAACTGCGATGATTGATTTAACGATTGGATTTATGTAGTTAAGAGTCTACGTTTAAAAACGTTCTCCAAGTATACTGCAATTAGCTTTCAATTTTAGTTTTTACTTTAATAATATTAATAGCTAATTCCATAGTGACAGACATGACATTCAGTGATCTTTCTAATTCAATATTATACAGTAAGTTTTTCATTGTTCATAAAAATATACAAAATTATGCAGAAGGACCTGACCAACATATTTACCATGAGAAAAACTGAGAAAGTATTATTGTTATTAATAATTGGGGGCAAAAGGTAGTCGTGACAGACATGACAATTAACAGACATCATTTTAGAGGATCTTAGTAAAACATGGAAAAGCTCTGAAGTTATTTGTTTGACAAATAAAATAAGGCATATTAAAAGCATGAATTCTACAATAAATTATAGTAAAAAGAAGTATTTTGTAATGTGACAGACATAAGACTGCTTTTAGTTACAAAATTACTTACTACTCTTTTCCTTTCTTACTGGAAAAATAGGGGCCATTAAAAATATTCAAAAATATTATATAACAAACCGTAGTCATATTTTCATGCTATTTGAACCCTTTTCTTTCACTTAAATCTATCAAAAAACAAAAATATTGCACAGATTTTTCTGAAATTTGGTTTGTATATGGTCAGGATCGGTCTATTTTTCGACTTAGTCCCCATATAAATATAGCATCCGATATGAACTTTTTCATATTCAAAGGGAAAAAAATTAATAACATTGCCACTCAAATTTGGTTTTGCCTATTTTCTATATCCAATTAGTTTGGGCCTAAGAGATATGGTCTCTAAACGCATGGTATAGGGTATCGTATAGAATGACTATAATTTTCTTACTTGTTTTAATCTATTTTTGAAGTATCGATCAAACCGGGCATTTTTCTGTTAAAGCTTAAATTTTATAATATTTAGTTGGCATAATATTTATTAGAACTTTTTGAAGTGTAATAAAATGATGATATGCTTCTCTACATTCTATACTCAATGATATCATGGTCAGGCGTTTGATTAATATCTATACGAGTAGTAGAACATCTTGGAATCGAAAATTTTAAATAAAGAAATATATAAAAAATCTAAAGAATTCGATTCAGCTAAATATTTTGTGAAACAAATTTAGATGATTTTATATATTTCGGCAATTTCCAACAGATTTCTGGAAATTACAAATTTTTTTTTGACATTTTGTTTCTAAGAGATTATTTTAAGAAGTTCACTTTCCAATGAAGAAATGTTATAACCTGGGGCCTAATTTTCTCCGCCGTGATCGAAATAATTCCGTATCGATATTTATTTTGATAGTGAAAATATTTCTAATTTCCTTACTTGTTACGAAACGAAACGATTTATTATTTCAGTATTGCAAAAGACGGAAATAAATATGTTTTACAACACTGCATAAATGTAACAGATTAAACAGAAAATGTAAACAAAAAACATATGTTTATTATAAAATTGAAAAGAAGTAATATTAAAACGAAGTGATTAACATTTTCTAGTTCGTAAAGGAGAGATTCTTATTTCAGATGGTGATGGCAGCTCCAAATACATTCAACCACATCTAGAAGCCAACGCACAAAACGAAAAGCCTAAATCTATAGTATTAATAGGCAAGGCGAATTCTTGTGACCGATATCAAAACTGTAGTTAATAACCGATTTTGACCATACATACCTCATTTGAAAAGTATTTCTTTTTAGCTGTCCACCAGATTTAAAGATTTGCACTGTCTGGAAAATTTTTTTGGAGTAATGCTCATTTAAAGTTTCTACTAACACATACATAAAATACTACTACTATCAAAAGCCAGGTATTGAATTGTGAATTGGCCAAAATTGATTAGCACACCTTAATGCTCCCTTAAAATCATTTATTAACAAACCCATTTATACATCTTTTGTGTGTCAACAAATATTTATAATGAAATTGAATGAATTTTATTTAAAAAGTGTTCAATTAAGGCTCTTATAAAATTATTTATTAAATGAAAAAATTAAATTTCCTAGAATTTGCACTCGAATTTCGAGGGCTGGTCTCTTCCAGTATGTTATTATTAGGCTCTTGGCTGGGTCCCACCAGTGATCTAATGGTTGATTTGTATGGCGCTTTATTTTATGTGGTCACAAAATTTGGTGCGGTAGTTCGTTGTGTTTATATGACGGTCCTAAAATAATTGCCAAAATGTTGGGTTTTCTACGCGTTTACACTTAATTGGCTCTGATATCAAATTTAAAAATTTTGTTATTTATTTATTTATTTTTGACCTAAAGTTACTAAAATTAACATTTTCTTCAAATATGTTGTTACATTCATTTGCACTAATATTTTCTTTTTTTTTCACTTAATAGGAAAAAAAAAACTCCTTTTCGCATGCTATTTTGCTAACGAGTAAAATTTTACAAGGTTGCATTCGAATGATCACTCGTTATCGAATCCCAAAATCAAAAATTTCACCACATATTATTCGTTATTGTATAAGAAAATCCCAAAAGTTCAAAAAGTCGCACGTTCGAATAAAACTACGTACGCTTGCGACTGCGCAAATTAGACCCCTCTACTTTTGTTACCTCGAGATTTTATTTTTACATTTTTATTACATCAAAAATTTAATCACATTATTTTTGTTTTTTTTTTGTTTGTTTAAAATAATTATCAAAGTCTCAGTTTTTAGGTAAGGCGATTTCTTCTGACCGATGGTTTGTTAAACAGTTTTCTCCCGATTTTGATCAAACGTATCTTATTTGAAAGGTATTTCTTTTTAGTTGTCCACCAGACTTACAGATTTTACTTTTTTTTAGTTATGTTTAGTTTAGTTATGCTCATTTAAAGTTGCTACTAACACATACATAAAATTTTACAAGGCTATGTGTGTGTTTATTAAATTTGTTATTGTGTTTGCAAAAAAAAGAGTTTGTTTTCGCCATTCACATTAATAATTGTGTTGAATTGAAAAATTATTTTGGACATAAACCAAAAAAGTATTGAATTGTGAATTGTCTACAATTGATTAGCATACCTTTAGGGTCAATAATTTATTAAATGAAATAATAAAATTTTTTATTTATTTTTTTTTTTTGTTAACCAACACTCAGGGGATGCCCCCTACAAATGCAGTGCATTGTGTTGATTTAAGGAAAATAGGTTATGGGAAGGAGGAGAGAGGGAGTAGTGTTTATGGATATTTGACTTAAATTTTATTAGATTATAACTGTCAGGAAAGACCTCTGCGGGGAGTTTATTCCACATACGGCTAGTTCGACTGATAAACGAATTCTCTCTGTAATGCGATGTGTGGTCAACTAGACAATAGACTACAAACGGATGTGATCTACTAGAGAAGCGGGTGGAGCGAACCGAAACTCGGGCACTTGGAATAAGTTCGCTAATCTCAGAAGAACATTTCCCATGGTAATATCTATAGAACAGAGCTACACAACCCACATTCCGACGGTGTTCCAATGAATCAATAGAATTGGATACCCTACTGTCATTGATGAGCGCCAACGCCCTCCTTTGCACACGGTCCATTAACTCCAAAATAGACTTCGAAGCCCCTGCCCATATATGGGAGTTGTATTCCATTTTCGGTCGGATGTAAGTGGTATAGATTTTAAGGAGATCAGAAGGAGTGAAGTAATTTCTACACTGTTTTAGAAAACCATGACACTTGAATGCTTCTTTCGACACTTGAAAAACATGCTCGTTCCAACGAACATCACATTGTATTCTCATGCCCAGAACATCAAGAGTATCCGATTCCTCAATACCTATACCACCCATATATACAGATGACATTGTTGATTCCATGGCCCTATGGGTCAACATACAACATTGGGTCTTCAGCGCATTAAAATCCACCCTATTCGCTTTACCCCACTCGGAGATTGTTAAGAGGTCTTGATTGAGTTTGTCATTCATTGTCCGCATTTGCCCCCCCACCTCCAAGAGCTTGGCCTACAATTAAAGGAAAATGAATGACAAATGCTGCTGTCATCTGCGAAAGAGTATATAGAGTTAAAAGTTTGGCCAAGAAGGTCGTTCAGAAAGATAAGGAAAAGAGAAGGAGAAAGAACGGAACCTTGGGGTACCCCTGAATTAAGCTGAAACTCATTAGATGAGACCCCATCAATAACAACACGTATTGTTCGGTCTCTGAGAAAACCCAATATAAATCGAGAGAAGTCATTACCGACCCCAAATGCAATAAGCTTTGATATCAACGTACCGTGCCATACACGGTCGAATGCCTTGGAAATATCCAGAGCAACCACTTTACTTTCGCCAAAATTGCGAATGGATCGACTCCAGCGCTCAGAAAGTAAAGCTAACGGGTCTCCCGTGGAACGATTTCTACAGAAGCCATACTGTCGATCATTAAGAAGTGAGTTGGCCTCTAGGTAGTTCACAAGGTGGAAATTGATCATGCTCTCCATCACCTTTGAGAGCGCAGAGCAGATTGCAATTTTACGGTAATTTTCAGGGTTATTAGCCGCACCTTTTTAGGGATTGGCTGGACATTAGCAACCTTCCAGCAAGAGGGAAAGACTCCCGCACGATACGAAATGCTGCAAAGGTTGAAAAGAATTTGCACTCGAATTTCGAGGGCTGGAATCTGCTAGTATATATATATATAATATATATTTATAATATTTATAAAATATTTATGAAAAAATATGAGTACAATATATGAAATGAAAAGAATCGGCCGACCTGTTTATTTGTAACATTTTTGTAATTTAAACTTTCAAACTCTTCAGAAATCGGTTTAAAAATAATCGTTCATCTTTTCATGTATTCAGTCGGAGTCTGTTAACCCGTATAAAAATTAATAGATTGAATCTAATCGTTTATAATACGAAATATACGAATATATGTGATACCAGATCAGTCATATATAATGTAATACATTATTCGTCCATGTTCTGTACTTCACATCAGCATGACAGTGAAGAAATTACGAATTTTTTAATACAAAACAAATTTGTATTGATTTAATTCTTGGCTTGAAATAAAATTTGAATGCAATGCATGTGTAAAAAACGAAGACAGGACTCATTTTAACTCATTCCGCTACCGCCTTATGCGACAAATTCTTGGATATAATTCCATACAATATGTATTATTAATAAAATTAATTTTTATTGAAATATGTTGGTACATGAATTAATTATTGATTGTTAATTAAATTCATTTTCTATTAATACTGGACAAAACTTTATGAATTCGCCCTGAAGTGGCATATGTCAAAAGAAAACAATTAACATGATATTATAAAAAGTTTTTAAAACTTTGGGCATATGGTTCCTTTACAAAATTACTACCCCTATTGGAAACGTTATCATTGCGTTTATTATACCAAACAAAACTGTTGGATTATGTTTTTTGTTTTTTCATGACTTAACCCTAAGGGCCTAAAATACAAGAACAATTTTACATGTTGCAGACAATTTAATAAATCCTCTTAATTCAAATACCCTTGTCATAAGTACAACTTCGAGTTCAATTGAATATTGCAGAGAGATGTCACAAAGAGTTTCTTTGTAAATTTTCATAATATGAAATTATAAATAAGTTCCCGTACCAAATGTAATGATGAATGATTTGACTATAGGTTTTGTATTATAATTATCTTGTAAAACAAGATTTTTAGCTCAAAAACAAAAAGAATGCTTATTCCTCTCATGACATCAATGGATCTGAATCCCTATCTTTGAAACGGAAAATAATCTCACCGTAAACATATAAATTTTTTTCCCTTTCAATGGTGCGTGGTAAAGAAGAAGAAGAAAGCATATATTTCAAAAATTCATAACTGCACTGTATTCTTAATCGGACCGGTTTCTGGCATTTCAGCCTTCATCAGCGATTTATTGAACATTGGGATAATTGTTATGTTTTAATTGAATAAATTGTTTCTATTTGAAATTTTTCTACTTAGGGCGGCCGTGAGGTTTGAACCATGAACCTTCACATACACTCGTACTTGCACTTTTTGGTCAGCGCTTTAACACACTCAGCTAAAGTCAGGCCTACGAGCTGTGTGGTTAGAGTCAGTTTTCGTACCATACAGCTTTACTTTGTATTAATTTCAGAAGATACAACTCTGTCCAAACAAACAATCGTTATTTTTGAATTTTGAATATTTTTTGCATTTATACTTCTCATTTCCACTATTCTCAGTTTTTGTAAGAGTTTTTTAATTTGAATTGGTATGAGGGGTACTATTTATATTTCGGGAACTGGATAAGTGTTGTGTTTTCTGTCGAATTCATTGTGGCACTCGGGAGAGCTAACTCTAGCATACCATCGACACAGAATTTACTCTGTCCATCTGGACATGTTTGGGGCATAGTTTTCGTGGAGTTGCTGGCGCATGTGACAATCTTGCGTTTACTTCATACTGAATGTTGGGATTTTCCTCCTGCATTTTTTAAAGTGTCCTTCTATACTTTGAAAAATTACGGACTACCTTCACAGACTGGTTTAGTCTCCTAGCAATTTCCCGGAAATGAACACCCTTTTCCTGAAAAACTATAATTTTGTTGTCTTTTTCCAATATCGGAGAAGTAACAAACAAAAAGGAAAGTAATAAACAATAGCTGACTTAACCGTTGCACTAAGGGGTATTCGTACTGAAAAGCTGGCAAAAAATCAAAATTTTAAATTGCGTTTTAACCCATGCAATAATTTTAATCGCATAGTTAATTGACCACTTAATCATGTTCTAACGATAAAATAACAATATAGTAAATTTTGCATAGCCGGGAAACCGTTGAAGTTGAGGTTTTCCAATTAATTGATATGAAATTTTTGGATGAATCGAAAAAGGGCAATGTTTACGTTCTTTGAAAGTGCAGTCAACGCTTAAAGATAAGAGTTATATTTAGTGTGTTAGTTAACTGATACATAAGTTACGTTTAAGTCAACAAAACGTTTCGTTTTGTACCTTTACTTAAGTTTAATTCCGGTTTTCTTAGGAGCACCTAAAAATTGAGACGTTAAAAAAAATATGCCTGTATGTTGGAACTTTTGTTTATGAGCCCCGTTTCGCCCCATTAAGGTATGGATACAGTTTGTAGTTCATGGTTTTTGAGGACTTCGAAAAAAAACGGTGTTTTGCAATGCAAAAAGCTAATAAAAATTGAGCGTATTACGGTATTTGTCGGAAATTTGGTAATATAATGATTTTGGAGGTCGCTGAATTCGAATCTGAATGGCGGACGATTTTTCTCAAACCTAAGCGCATTTCCACTAAACTTTGTCTTAAGGGGTTTTCGGTGTCGCTGATCTCAAATCTGAATTCAAAATTTCAAAAATCAAAATGGCGGACACAACATGGCGGACCATTTTCCTCAAACCTAAGCGCATTTCCACTAAACTTTGTCTTAAGGGGTTTTCGGTGTCGCTGATCTCAAATCTGATTTCAAAATTTCAAAAATCAAAATGGCGGACACATTTACACCAAACTGATTACCTATCTTGGGTCCAAATTTGTGTCACTGTGAATTTTTGGTGTTTCGTCTTGTAAAAATAATAAACTGAGCATACAAAGAGTTTCATAAAAGTTTAACATGACATGTTGGTCGAAACTTTTTATAAGAAACATTTGGTTTTCCCTTAAGACAAAGTTTGGTGTGTATGCGCTTAGTTTTGAGAAAAATGGTCCGCCATTTTGTGTCCGTCATTTTGATTTTTGAAATTTTTAATTCTGATTTGAGGTCAGCGACACCGAAAACCCCTTAAGACAAAGTTTAGTGGAAAGGCACTTAGGTTTGAAAAAAATGGTCCCCCATTTTGTGTCCGCTATTTTGATTTTCGAAATTTTGACTTCAGATTTGAAATCAACGGTCCCGAAAACTAAATAGTACACATATTTACGCGGATCGAAAGACCCGTTTATTTAATGCTAGCTTTTCGGTACAAATATCCCATAGTGCGTTGGATGAGTAATGTGTCTTAAAGCTCTTTCCTTTAACTCATACTCTCTGTCTGTCTGTCTGCCATGGGGCAACCCCATTCGCACTCATCCAATTGATCTGAAACTTTTCCCATAGTCGTTTTTATGCAAAAAATCTACAATTTATTTTAAATATGATAGTAATTGATAAAATCTGCTTTGATTCGCAAGAAACACGTTTTAAACTGCTCTACGAACAAGAAGAATAAGATTAGAACAAACATAACGGTAAATCTCCATGATTTCTGCTGATAAGAGAAGTTGGAGAGTGAATATATGTGCAATTCATAAAACGTGCAAAATTGAGTTTATGCGGGTTATTTTCGTTTTTTCTTTCCATCTCATTTATTACTGTTGCTTTACTCCTATTTGTTACGAATAAAATAGTAAAAATAACACGAAAAATTGTGTTTGATGTGCTTGTATGGTTTTATTTTTATGTATGACGAAAGTCAGTGTCATGAACATGCGCTCACTTTTGCTCGCCACTGTATATGGCATAGTTAATGATTCCATTTTAAACATATCGCTTCTTATCCCAAACTATAATTGATACTCCGGTATATTTCACTGTTGCTAACTGATATCTAGGAGGATATCTTTGTTTAGGTGGTCTACGTATGAAATGAATCGGACCCAATGCTGATACCGATTCGCAAAGTCTTCCTTTTATTGACCCTATTAATGAGTGGTTTCTTTGCCGGTCGTCTAGTAAGCAAATTTTCTTCATTTAATCTACAGCGCACAGTGTGAACTCCAATGAAAACACAAATATATTTATTTGCGAAACAGTACCAAGCACCGTTCACCACTCTCCCCGCGCCGCGCCGTGTTCGCCCTCCTCCCCCCTCCATGTGGTAACGCATGTAGTTTTATTTTTTGTATATTTTTTATTTAAAATTTTATTCATTTCATATATTTGACATTTTATTATATAAGTTATTGGAATATTTTTACCGTATTGACAACAACTTGCCTGCGTTAAGGGCAGAGGAAAGGACATTTTTCATAATTTTTGAATTACATTCTGCACAAAGTTTAAAATGGCTGAATGGAAATAACACCGTATCGCGAGGGTTTTCTATACAAAGGATCCAATATAAAATGGCATTACTCTGGCGGAAATGGATGACTTCATCATTATCTTCCTTCTCACTTCTTACTTACGATACTCATTCGCAAACGGTTATCATAACTGATTTAAAAAAAAAAAAAAAAAAAAAAACTAACATATATTTCTTTGAATCGACATACTGCAAGCATTGTTGACGCTATTTCCATTTGGATTAGGTAATAACATCAATTACTTTATTTCCAAATTTTTGTTGATTTTATTTTACTTTGCGAAAAGGCAATTATGTCAATTGAACTTCAAGTGAAATCTTGTTGTAATATCGAATGCAGTGGATTTCTTTACACTAAAGAGCTGTATAATTCCACGCGTGGATTTCCGATTTCCTTTCCTCTAAAGCTTTAATAATACATATTGTGCTACCGGTTGACTACTGTTTCTATTATAAAATGAATATTTATTCCTAAAGTCTATTGAATAATTTCTTACAGACTATAATAAAAATATATTACAATAATTAAATTAAAGATTATGTATTTAAAAACAATCTAACTTTTATTATTGATGACATTAGCAAAAAAAAAAAAAAAAAAACAATCAAATTATACAATTTACTGTACTTGGCACAGTTTTGACGAAAAAATTGCAAGTGCAATGGAATGAAATTTCTGGTCGATCGTTGTGGAGCATTATATGATAAGTTGCTTATGAAGAAATCATAGCAAACTTAATCAAATTAATTAAAAGCGACGCTTTTTAAAGAAATTTTTATTTGGAAAGCAATAATTAACTTATTTTAATTGTTAGATAATTATGTTGCATTTTTTTGCACGAAAAAATTTTTCTTTCATAATTAAATACAATATTATAATCAGCCCTGTTCTTGAAACGTTGATATTTGAATAAGAGTGAATTTAAAATCACATGAAATTGAAATTTTGGGTTTCTTGAAACCACTTTTTTTATTTATTTAATGGAAACATATGTTTGAGTTAAGAACCATATGTTTGAGTTAAGAACATATGTTATCTAGAAACCGAGGTGCCATATGGTTCTTTATTCAGTTTCACAAAAAACTTTTAAGTATTTTGTGCATGTTTTTCTTAAGTTTATAGAAAAAGTATAAAGAAAAATATTTTCTTTTGAAATAACAACTTATTTGTTCATTTAATTGTTTTTGTTCTTCAATTTCATTCAATTAAGAATGACTTTTCTATTTTTAAAAAGTTAGGCATCACCAAAAAAAATTTCAATATTCAAATAAATTGGATTTGACTGGCATCACTACTGTTTCGAACATATGCAAAAAAATAAAAATATGTGATTTGATGAAAAAATTTTTTTTAATTCCTTTATTTGCAATAATTAGTGCATAAAGAATCTATGTTATAATTGAAAAAACTATAATGGAAAATAGATTGTGTAAATAAAAAGTTTTTATTATAGTTATAGAACATCATCATCGCAAAAAGTGTGTTTTATTAACATCGACCACTTATTACGAGTTTTTTTTTAAATCAGCGCAAAATGTAGACGTTTTTTAAAATCGTTTTTTTTTTTTCATAAAATTAATATCTAATTTTTTAAAATAATGACAAGGTTTAATAAAAAACATGTTAGAGTTTAAATATCAATTTTTTTTTTATCTCTTAAGACCTGCTTAGTAGAAAAAAAGGGCATTTGTTTTGATTTCACAAAGCCTTTTCTATGAGAATTAAAACGAGAAAAAATATTCTTATTGAAATTAGAGAACAGCAAAAAACTCGTAGATTTATGAATTTTTTCATTTACGAGTTTTTTTTTTGTGATAGTGGATTCAAGAACAGGGGTGAATATTAATTTTATAAGTTCAAATAAACGAATAAGCGACCAAACGAAGAGATGAGTTGGTTACCGTTAATTTGAAATAGATGCATATATGCTCATATTATTATGCTCGCAACTGTACTTCACTTTAATTTGTTTTAATGTAAGAAAAAAACTGTCATATTCCAATAATGAAAATTAAAACGCAGTGTCGAATGCTATTTAACCATAAGTGCTTGTATTATATGCTTCATAAAGTGTACATTAGTACAGTATACATACATTTTATTGATATTTCTTTCAAAAGGTGCAAACTTCATACATTAAAATGAAAATGTTGAAAATAAAAAAACTAAATAAAAAACAATATCTCCATAATAATTTTCTTTTCATGAATGCAAATTATAGTTATTATAATAAAATTGTGTGATTGTTATTAAAAATAAATGAAATATTAAAAAAAGAATAAAAAAAAAACTGTACTCGTACTGCTGCACTATGGCTGAATTATTATTATACGGTGTGTTATGGTGGTTAAAGTACTAAATGTTGTAAAATATTAATTGAATATACTCGCTCGTTCGACGGTTCGTTTACCTTATACTAACCAAAGTACCATAGTACTCGTACCGCAATTGGTAGTACGAATATATTACTACGAGGGCGGTGCCAGTACAACCCGACCTGAAAAAGAAATCACAAAAAATTTGGGAAAAATTTTCTTTATTTCTCAACATAATCTCCTTTTAGCTCGATACACATTTCCCAGCGCTATTAAATAGCTTCGATACCCTGTTTATAGCATCCTCTTCATTATTGGCCAATCTTTTAGCACAGAGTCATTTTTTCAAATGTGGAAATAGAAAATAATCCAAGGGAGCTAGATTTGGTTAATGAGTTGCATGATGAAGTAATTCGAACTTTAATTCATGAATTTTGGCCATCGTAATAGTGGATTTGTGAAGTGCTACACTATCTTGATGAAACAACACTTTCTTTTTCGCCAAAAGTGACCTTTTTTTTTCCATATTTCATCACTTAAAAGCTGTAATAAGTTAGCTTTATACTCGCCGTTGATTGTTTTTCCTCTTTACAGATAATCTATAGAAATTATTTTACGCCCATCCTAAAAACAGACGCCATAACCTTGCCACCTGATGTAACCATCCTCGCCTTCTTTGGATACGAGTCTCCCATTTCAGTCCACTGTTTTAATGTTTCATGTCTCATCCATTGTTACGAATCGACGCAAAAAGCGGCATAATTTTTAAAAGGTTCTTTTTTTTTAATAAAATGTACTTTTTTAATAAAAGGTACTTTTTAATAAAAGGTACATTTTCAGTAAAAAGTACTTTTTCGATAAAAAAAGGTACTTTTTGCTAAAAGGCGCTTTTTTAATAAAATGTACTTTTTTATAAAAGGTAATATTTTTATAAAAGGTAATATTTTTGTAACTGGTACTTTTTTTATTAAAGGTATTTTTTTTGTAAAAGGTACTTTTTTATAAAAGGTACTTTTTTAATTGTAGGTACTTTTTTAATAAAATGTACTTTTTTAATAAATGTTCTTCTTTAATAAAAGCTACTTTTTTAATAAAATGTACTATTTTAATAAATTTAATTTTTCTCAAGTGTACAGTGGTGGACCTATGTGTCATCCACTGTTACGAATCGACGCGAAAAATCGGCTTTATTTTTAATAAAAGGTGCTTTTTTTAATATAAGATACATTTTTAATAAAAGGTACATTTTTAGTAAAAAGTACTTTTTCGATAAAAGGTACTTTTTTCTAAAAGGCGCTTTTTTAATAAAAGGTACCTTTTTATAAAAGGTAATATTTTTATAAAAGGTACTTTTTTTATAAAAGGTACTTTTTTAATTATAGGTACTTATTTAATAAAAGCTACTTTTTCAATAAAATCTTCTTTTTTAATAAAAGCTACTTTTTTAATAAATTGATTTTTTCTCAGCTGTACAATGGTGGAGCCATTGTTACGAATCGACGCAAAAAGTCGGCTTTATTTTTATAAAAGTTACTTTTTTAATAAGAGATAGATTTTCAGTAAAAAGTAATTTTTCGATAAAAGGTTTTTTTTTTCAAAAACGCGCTTTTTTAATATAAGGTACTTTTTTATATAAAAGGTACTATTTTTATAAAAGGTTCTTTTTTAATTATAGGTACTTTTTAAAAAGTAGATTTTATTACTTTTTTAATTGTTTTTTTTTTAAATAAAATTTACTTTTTTAATAAAAGGTACTTTTTCAATAAAATGAGATATTTCACGACGTTGTTTTTGTTCTATTGTGAGCAAATGCGGTACCCATCTTGCGGACAACTTTCTCGTAACCAAATCCTTGGTCCATATGTGCGGTCTATAACACTTTTTGAAATGTCTATCATTTCAGCTATCCCACGCACCTTCAGCAGACGATCATCCAAAATAATTTTGTGGTTTTTTAACCGTTTCTGGCTTGGCTACCTCAATTGGTTGAACACTACGGTGTTCGTCTTGGCAGCTCGTACAGCCCCGTTTAAACTCTGCCACTAAATATTTTATAGTCGTAAACGAAGGAGCAGACTCCCCCAGAGAATTTATCTTGGCTTGAATTACATAACGGTGACCAATTTTTTCCATTATTACTAATTCACTGAGACTTTTTTCATGGCTCCAAAAAAATGCTACATAAAGTGGCGCTTCAAAACTTATAATGTTGCCCCTTATCACCTAAGCGATTTTTTTTCAAACTACTGCCGCCATCTATACATCAGGTCGTGTTGTTCTGGGACCGTACTCGTACACGTACGAAATGGTAAGATATAAATATTATGGTACGAGTAGTATGTGACACACAACATCAAATGACAATAAACGGGTGGAAATGACATAAAATGAATTATGATGATGATGATGATGGAATGAAATTTTTACGCAGACATACTTATAGATATATGTATGTATGTATGTAAGCATATAACTTCATAGGAGTACTACATGCAAACTTTATTATTTAATGAGATTTTTGTTGTTTGTTGTATATGTTAAATTAATATAATATAATGAATTAAAAGGTAATTAATAAATGAAAATATGAAAAAAAAAAAACATTTTCATACTTTATGCATTTGTTAAAATAGCATGAAACGTATACATACATTATACAAAATTAAAACAACAAACTCAGGTGTGAATAAAAAAAAATGACATAAAATTAAAATTTATTTGTGCCGAATGACTTCTCGTTTAATGTTTTAAAGTCAACTAGGGATTTAATCTGTTAAAAATATTCTTAGGTACGAAGCATTTTTTTTAAAGTTTATTTTCCGAAAGTTGCATTATGACTTTGTTAATATTCGAAAATATCCTCCAATATCTTAAATTATTTTAATTAATATATTAAATCTTCCAAAATATTAGTTTTTTAATATATCGTATTTTTTAAAATCTCTGCAATACAAAGTAAAAAATCTAGTTATTGCAAACCAGCCCTCGAAATTCGAGTGCATATTCTAGGAAATTTTATTTTTTCCTTTAGTAAATAATTTTACAAGAGCCTAAAGGTATGCTAATCAATTTTAGCCAATTCACAATTCAACACTTTTAAATAAAATAAATTAAATTTCATTATAAATATTTGTTGAACACATTATACATTATTACATTATTCATTATAAATATTCGTTGAAGAGCCTAAATGTATGCTAATAAATTTTAGCAAATTAACAATTCAACACAGGGCTTTTGATATATATAATAAACACACATACATCGTGTGTTTCATATATGTGTTGATAGCAATTTTAAATGAGCATTACTCCAAAAAAATTTTCCAAATCGTGCAAATCTGTAAATCTGGTGAACAGCTAAAAATAAATATCAAAATCAGTTTGTAAATAAAGTTTTTACAACGGTCACAAGAAATCGCCTTGCCTATTATAGACAACCATAAATAATCTTGGATTTTATAGGGCTCCTATTTTCAATCACAGCTAAAAATCAATGTCGTGATTACTATTGCATTGCCTTTTGATCATTGCATTATTGTTTGAAAAATAAAAACATAATATTCTAGAATCAATAGCAAGTAACAAACTAATTCCGAAATGCTAAGTGGAAACTCAGCATTAAAATTCGAAGTCCTATATCCTATGGTTTCAGATAGCAATTTTAATTCTATAGAAGGAAACTGTGGTTGTTTTTCCTTGTGATCGCAGATATGTACACAGTGCATGAAATAAGATTTAAGACTCGTCCCAGAGCGCAGGTTATAATGGCTCTGTAAGTGTAAATGCATCATAACGTCCATCGTCTGCTGGCACACTGCCAACAAGCTGGGCGCATTTCGTTAAGTAGTTGATAGCAGGCGAGCATTTATTGCAGAAGTGAATGTTTTTCATGATAGTTTTTTAAGATGGAGCAAAGAGCTGTAATTAAATTTAAGCAAAAACTGCTTCGGCAACATACCAACTCATGAAACAAGTTTACATCGCGGCTGTTGTTTAAGTAAATCAAATATTTTTGTGTGACACAAATGTCTTTTTGGATGGAAGAGAAACGATAGAAGATGATGAGTGCAAGACCATTTTCATCTAAGACACCTGGGTCCTAATTTTAGCACTCGTAAGTGAATTTATTTTTATTCGAACTTGCGAATTTTTTGTACTTTTGGGATTTTCTTATATGATAACGAATAAAATGTGACTAAATTTCTGATTCTGGGATTCGATAACGAGTGATCATTCGAATGCAACCTTGCGAAATATTACTCGTTAGCGAAACAGCAAGCGAAAATATGTTTTTCCCCCAATAAAGTGAAAGAGAAAAGAAAATGTTAGTGCAAAATATATTTTAGGTCAAAAATAATAAAAATAAACTTTACCTAGAAGGAGACTCTTAGCAGCTTTATGGAAAAAATAGTGATTTAGCCAAGAGTATTTTGCCAAATACTTTATAAGGAAGAACAAGGTCTAACCAACTATGGGAACGTCATAGTTTGTTTCGTATGATTTTAAGATTTGGATTCTCGTCGGAATCAGAAAATGACGAATAAAAAAACAAGGTTGAATCCATTTTATTAATATTTTATTTATTTAAAATGACTTTTTTACCCCCTTTATATCAACTCGTAGTGTCTGCTTGCTGAAAAACTTTGGATCGATTTTTAACCCTTTTTCCGTAATCCAATCTAGCTGAAACTTTGCAGACAGACTCGCGGCAACGCCAAAAATGATTTTTTTACACAAAAAATTTTAGATTTTAGACATATATATTTTTCTAGACACGTTTAATTTTCAGTCAATCAATTATTTATTTACATGTTGGTAAACATAATTTAAAAAGGAAAGGAGTATAGTAAATATTTGGTTTTTATGGGTTAGTTTTTTTAATTTTAGAATAGACATACAAACATTTTCTCTTTAATCTGTTACATGTATGCAGTGTTGTATCTATGGTTTTCTAGAATAACCGCGTATGCCATAAAAGCAAAATGTTCAGGGGAGCCAAAAAACGTTATATTTTAAATTATGGGCTCGATATAAAGATTTTAGAGCGTTTAATTTATTTTACTAGTCCTGTAGACATGGGCAATAAACACTTTATATAAAATTTTGAGCCAAAATTCTTCAGAGGAATAGATTCTAGAAAAGGACGAAAACACCAATATATAAAATACACCTAAAGTGTGTGCAGATAAAACAACTTATGTCGACAAACGTCGTTTTCAAAGAAAAAGAAAACTACCAATGCAACAACCCATGTAGACATAAGTTGTTGTTGCTTGAAAAATGGATTTTTTGTTCGTCAACAGAAAGTTAACGGGACTTAGGATGAGAATATAAGAACGTATCAAGAATAACAGTGACAATAAATAACAGAAATAAACACACAAGTTTTTATAAGTGGTTATAAACTGAAAACTAATCCAAAATT
Organism: Cordilura impudica; assembly: GCA_963682025.1. Classification (NCBI taxonomy): domain Eukaryota; kingdom Metazoa; phylum Arthropoda; class Insecta; order Diptera; family Scathophagidae; genus Cordilura; species Cordilura impudica. The sequence continues at coordinate 31,444,953 of OY821517.1, forward strand.
ATTTTGAATTTTTTTCATTAATAACAACGTATGTCGCTATATGTCGTTTTCTGAGAAAATAATTTGTCAGCGATCAAACGTATGTAGGTTGACCTACGTCGTTAGTGCTGCAAATTAATTTAATGAACATTTAAGTTACGTCATTATTTAAAGAAAAAAACGCAGAAATGGTCAATGTTTAAAAAAGAAAATTAAACACATGTAAAGAGCATTAAAAATTAATATATTTGGCATCGTTAACTCAAAACTGACAAAAATGGACATACGCGGTTATTCAAGAAAACCACAGATATATTTATTTTCGTCTTTTACATACTGAAACAATAAAAAAATTCAAAAATAACGATTGTTTGTTTGGACAGAGTTGTATCTTCTGAAAATAATATGAAGTAAAAGCTGTATGGCATGAAAACTGATTCTTAACCACAGTGCTCGTAGGCCTGACTTTAGGTGAGTGTGTTAAAGCGCTGACCAAAAAGTGCAAGTACGAGTGTATGTGAGATAGATGCTGGTTCAAACCTCACGGCCGCCCTAAGTAGAATATAATATAACAATTATCACAATGTTCAATAAAATCGCTGATGAAGGCTGAAATGCCAGAAACCGATCCGATTAAGAATACAGTGTAGTTATGAATTTTTGAATATATACTTTTTTCTTCTCTACCACGCACCATGAAACAAAATTAAAATTTGCATATTAATTACAGTATTAATTGCAACTAGCAGATTCCAGCGCTCGAAATTCGAGTGCAAATTCTAGGAAATTTTATTTTTGCGTTTAATAAAGACCCTAAAGGTATGTATGCTTTACAATTCAACTCATTTTAAATGAAGAAAACAAACTCAACACATTAACACAAACACATTAACAAATTTAATAAACACACACATAGCATTGTATAATTTTATGTATGTGTTAGTAGCAACTTTAAACGATCATAACTCCAAAAAAATGTTCCAGATGATGAAAATCTGTAAAACTGGAAAACAGCTAAAAAGAAATACCTTTCAAATGATAAATTTTTTGTAAAAAGCGGGGTAAAACTGTGAAACTTACATCGGTCACAAGAAATCGTCTTGCCTATTAATATTAAAAATATGTCTTTAAAATGACGTCAAATCTAACAAACAAATAAATCGTTTCGTTTCGTAACGAGTAAGGAAATAAGAAATATTTACACTATCGAAATAAATTTCGAAAATTAGGCCCCTGAAATTATTAGGAAAGTACGAAATGTCGTGGCAAACGAACACTGAGAATGATGGCAGACTCCTTAAACATTAACAAAAAAACCACTCAAACCATCCTTCATGAAGACTCGGTCGAAAACAAAAGTGTGTACCCAGTCGTTTCTGGCAAAAAATAATATCTGAGTGTTAAACCATCCACCGTATTCATCTGATTTAGCATCCTGTTACTACTCCTTATTCACAAAATTTAAAATGATATAAAAAGGTTGTTATTTTCAGGATATGTCGACCATAAAAAAAGCTTCGGCGAGGAGTATTTCACAGTGTTATCGTTCGATTCAATAAATCGCAGTAAGAAGCCGGAGCGTCTTATTTTGAATAAAAAAACAAATAAGAAAATTATAGTTGGTCTAGACCGACTATATGATACCCTATACCATGCGTTTAGAGACCCTATCTCATAGGCCCAACTAACTGGATATAGAAAATAAGCATAAACCAAATTTGAGTGGGATTTTTATTAATTTTTTTAGCTGCAGATATGAAAAAGTTCATATCGGATGTTATATCTATATGGGGACTATATGGGATCTATACGGACGGACGGACGGACGGACAGACATCGTTATATCGAATCAGTTAGTGATTCTGATTCGATCGGTCTAATAAAAGATGGGTCTAGGTCAAATATTTTTGGTAGTTACAAACAGCAGCACAAAGTCATTATACCCAAACCACTTAGTAGTATAGGGTATAGCAAAACAGGTATTAATTATACCCTATACCACTATGTGGTTTGGGTATAATGACTTTGTGCTGCTGTTTGTAACAACCAAAAATATTCGTCCTAGACCCATCTTTAATTATAAAGGTCGACTCAGAATCACTTTTTGAGTCGAAATAGCAATGTTCGTCCGTCCGTCCGTCCGTCCATCTGTGTGTCCATGTAAACCTTGTAATCAAACTACAGGTCGCAAATATGAATATATTTCGATGAAATTTGGTATATAAGCTTTCATCGGCCATGGGATGAACGCTATTGAAATTGGTGAGAATCGGTCCATGTTCAGACCTAGTCTCCATACAACAGACCTCTATGAAATCGACATAAATTGCCATAAGTTCCAAATTATCATATAGATCTCAGTCAAATTGGGTTTGTATGTGTTTATTACATCCATTAATCAGTAGTTCAATAATAATACCTTTAGGAAAATTCTTAGTCATAGGTCCCATATAGAGCTGCTTCCCGATTTTTTCTTAAATCTATCAAAAAACAAAAAAAAACAAGTAAGAAAATTATAGTCGGTCTAGACCGACTATACGATACCCTATACCATGCGTTTAGAGACCCTATCTCTTAGGCCCAACTAACTGGATATAGAAAATAAGATAAAGCAATCTTGAGTGGGATTTTTCTTAATTTTTTTGGCTGCAGATATGAAAAAGTTCATATCGGTTGCTATATCTATATTGAGACTAGGCCCAAAAATAGACCGATCCTGACCATGTTTGGTAAGGTCTCTTGTATTTTGCAAAAATATATACAAACAAAATTTGAGAAGAATCAGTGCAATATTTTTGGTTGTTGATAGATTTAAGTGAAGATCGGGAAGCAGCTCTATATGGGGCTATGACTAAGAGTTGTCCCATAGGGACCATTTTGGACTACTAATTAATGGATATAATTAACACATACAAATCCAATTTGACTAAGATTTATATGATAATTTGGATCTTATGGCAATTTATGTTGAGTTCATAGGGGTTATTTGTATGGAGGCTAGGTCTGAACATGGACCGATTCTCACCAATTTCAATAGCGTTCATCCTACGGCCGATGAAAGCTTATGTACCAAATTTCATCAAAATATATTCATATTTGCGACCTGCAGTTTGATTACAATCTTTACATGGACACACAGACAGACGGACGGACGGCTGGACATTATTAAATCGAATCAGATAGTGATTCTGATTCAATCGGTATAATAAAAGATGGGTCTAGGTCAAATATTTTTGGTAGTTACAAACAGCGCCCCGGTGGTGAGTAGGTAGCGTGCTCGCCTATCATGCGAGGGGTCGTGGGTTCGATTCCCACCAGAGGCTTTGGTCTGTCGCTGCAAAAAAAAAATTAACACACTACTCCCTCTTTCCTCGTTAACCTATTTTCCTGAGATCAACACAATGCACTGCATCTGTAGGGGCATCCCCTGAGTGTTGATTAATTAAAAAAAAAACAAGTAAGAAATTATAGTCGGCCTAGACCGACTATACGATACCCTATACCATGGTTTAGAGACCCTATCTCTTCCGTCCAACTAATTCGATATAGAAAATAAGCATAAACCAAATTTTAGTGGCACTGTCATTAATTTGTTTGGCTGCAGATATGAAAAAGTTCATATCGGGTGCTATATTTATATGGGGACTAGGTCGAAAAATGGACCGATCCTGACCACATTTGGTAAAGTCATTTATATTTTGAAAAAATATATACAAACCAAATTTGAGAAAAATCTGTGCGATATTTTTGTGTTTTGATAGATTTAAGTGAAGATCGAGAAGCAGCTCTATATGGGACCTATGACTAAGAATTGCCCTATAGGGATTATTTTTGGACTACTGATTAGTGGATATAATAAACACATACAATCCCAATTTGACTGAGATCTATATGATAATTTGGATCTTATGGCAATTTGTGTCGATTTCATAGGGGTCATTTGTATGGGGACTATGTCTCAACATGGACCGAATTTCACCAATTTTAATAGCGTTCATCCTATGGCAGATAAAAGCTTACATACCAAATTTCATCAAAATATATTTATATTTGCGACCTGTAGTTTGATTACAAGGTTTACATGGACACACAGACGGACGGACGGACATTGCTAAATCGACTCAGAAAGTGATTCTGAGTCGATCGGTATAATAAAAGGTCAAATATTTTTGGTAGTTACAAACAGCAGCACAAAGTCATTATACCCAAACCACATAGTGGTGTAGGGTATAAATATTGCACAGATTTTTCTCAAATTTGGTTTGTATATCTTTTTTCAAAGTATAAGTGACTTTACCAAATATGGTCAGGATCGGTCCATTTTTCGACCTAGTCCCCATATAAATTAGTATCCGATATGAACTTTTTCATATCTGCAGCGAAAAAAATTAATAAAAATGCCACTCAAATTTGGTTTATGCTTATTTGCTATATCCAATTAGTTGGACCGAAGAGATAGGGTCTCTAAACCATGGTATAGGGTATCGTATAGTCGGGCTAGACCGACTATAATTATCTTACTTGTTTTTGTATCCATTTCTTTTTACAGACCATGTCTTCTTAAAACTTCTTTGACGCATTGTGTATGTCAAAAAGTATTTATATTCTCTTTCCAATTAAGTATCGAGCAGTCTATAAAATTTTTCCGCTATGAAAGCCAAAAAAAGAATCATTTTCAGCCACAACTTTAAAATTTTGCCTTTGTTTTTTGTAATGTTATAAACTGTAATTTTGTGAGAACATTTTTCAAAGCAAGCAACGTGCATATGCTTCTGACTGATCGTATGCAAACGAGATGAATCCCCTATTTCGTCTTATTCACATTAAGATATTTCGTTATGATTATTTCGGTTAATCGAGACAAAAAAAGAACTTGAATTGTCTATATCTTTTCCGGATAATTGAATTCCGGATAATCGAGGTCACACTGTACTTGCGAGAAAACTTAAAAGGAAAAATGTGTGTTAAGGTTTTTTCGATCTCACTTCTTAAAATGAATAACGAAAAAAGTTGTGCTCAAAACCAATACGAATTATTATAATCTATGGATGCTTGGACATTGATGAAAAAACTTTTTTAATAAAATAACAAAATGGGCTGAATTTTATTTTGCTTCTGTATGAAACTAAAAGACCGACCGTCCGACACACCGATACATAATACAAGATACAATATAAACGACCACCTGACAGGGTGAAAATTTATGTTTGCATGTTTATCTATAATTTATATTATATGAAGTTACGAAAAATATGCTGTGAGCTGTGTGCTGAGTTCTTTTTCAGTCTCTCTGTGTGTACGAGTAAATGTGTTTTCTTTTCCGTTACAATACACTTATTGAAGATACAAATGTGTCGAGTTTGAAAAACCAAAAAAAAAAAAAAAAACTGCTGGTGTTTAACTTCACTACACATGTGATAAAAGGAGTCAATATACATAAAATACAACAGACACTTTACTTTAATATCGTTCATACTTAATAGGTATGTATGTATGTATGTATGTATGTGTTGCAAAGGATATTTAACCGAGATGGATAAAACAACATGAAGACCACAAAACAAAGTGAGAAAAAGAAAAATAAACACATGTAAAAATTGTTAATAGCGAAATATGTATTTTTTTTGTATTTTATTTTTTATGGTGCTCCAGGAAGGGTGCTATTTTTGGTTAAACATTATACTAAAATGTACATACATATGTATGACTGCTTTTTGTTCGTACGAGTACACTGACATATTTTATTGTTATTACTTGTTATTTTTGTGCAATTATACTTAAAAACTATCGTTCCATTTTATGCCGTAATAGTAGGTTATAAAATACGTCTCTTAAGATATTAAAGATTAATGGTTACTAAACATCCTAAGGGTCTATTCAAAAGATATAAGATTAATATGTATGTTACTATTGAATTATTAGAAGCAATATAGAAAATTAGATCACGCTAACTATTTGAAATAGTTGAACTATTTTATATGTTTTAACATAATTGTTACAACAATTACCCTCAGAACATAGAAAAAAGGTTTGAGGGTAATTTAAAAAATAATTTGACAAACTTACGATTTATTATGATAATTAATTCTAAATTTATTGGCGGCCCTTTTTATGTTTTCAATTGTTTAATGCGGGCATAAACACTTTATATGTTGTTCGGTTTAATGCCAGGGCACAGTGGTTGAAATGGTCAATCTAGTGTCGTTTAATTCAAATTTATAATCTGGAATTGCGAATTGTATTTTCGATAAACAATATCCCACTGAGTTTATCGCTAAAATGAGAAAATTGGCGGTAAGTAGCAGATCTATTTTTTTTTTTTATTGTAAATTACAAAAACAAATTCCTTTATAAAATTACCATGTAATTGCGCACATTTCCCAAGAAATCAGTATTCTACTAAGATCTCCAGTTTTCGGCTGTGCGAATTTATAAGGACAACGTGTCATTTCGATAAAAAAAAAAAAGACATGACATTCAGTGATCTTTCTAATCCAATATTATAGAGTAAAAGTTTTTCATTGTTCATAAAAATGTACAAAATTATGCAGACGGACCTGACCAAATAGACATAATTTTAGAGGAAGTTTGTAAAACACAGAAATGCTCTGAAGTTATTTGTATAACAAATAAGAAACAGTTGTTTATAGTTAATATAAGAGCTAGTTTTTTAATAAAGCATATAAGAAACATGAATTCGAAAATATAGTAAAAAAAGTATTTTGTAATGTGACAGACATGACGCTGCCTTTATTTTAAAAATTACATAATTACACTTTTTCTTTCTTACTGGAAAAATAGGGGCTATAAAAATATTCAAAAATATGTCTAACAAACTATTGTCATATTTTCAGACCCTTTTCTTACTCAGTTATTAAAAGTTTTATTTTGTATGTGAAAAGCTAAAAAAACGTGTTATTAGTATAAATTAAAATAAAATATTGACATGTCCACCTTCATCTCCAAATTGGAATCGCCAACCGTATCATACAATGATGTTGTAATTTCAGGCGACTTTAATTCAAACATCTTATTGGAATCAACTCTGTTAGATAATATGTCATATCTTGGTCTTGAACCTACAAACCGCTTTAATCCTACTCATTTCTCTACCAGCAACAATACTTTGTTGGATCTCTTTTTTGTAAGCAATATTTCTAACGTGTTACTTTATGACCAAATTTCAGAATCATGTTTTTCCAAACATGATTTAATTTTTCTTGCCTACGATTTTCATATTCAGGGTGAAACAAATTCCAGGTACTCATACAGAGACTTTAAAAACTTAAATTATAATTTACTATACGAATACTTTGGACATATTAATTGGGAGAATATTTATTATATGCCCTCCGTAAATGATCAGCTTTGCTTTCTTGAAACATAACATAACAAGCTTATACGATGCTACAGTTCCTTTAGTTACTCGATCCAGTAATCTAACATAAAGCAGTTAATTTCTCTCAGAGATGTATGTTATTCAAGGTGGAAGCGATTTAAAACCACTGCTCTCAAAAATGATTACCATACTGCAAGGAAAAAAGTTAACGACAGCATTAGAAAAGCTAAATCGGTCTATTATTTTGAATCCGCTATGGACTCACGGCAAACCTAGAAACACGTTCGTGATATTGGTATAGGGAAAGGCATTAAAAGTGTTGATAGCTGTATTGATGTCAATGAGTTAAACTCAGTCTTCAGTAATTTACCAGTAGTACACAACAACAACTGCTCGTTTTACAATTTTAACAATGACAATCACTCCAATAATTGTTTTGAATTTTCGTGTGTAACTAACGAATACCGCCCCATAGCAATCCTGCCTTAATTTTAAAAAGTACTCGAAAAGCTCCTTCACAAACAAATGACCACTTACATAAATGAGATTGGTTTGTTGTCGAATATACAATCAGGTTTTCGATCTAATCATAGTTGTGTTACTGCTTTGACTGAATTAACTGAAAACATAAGGCAGGAACTGGATGATAACAAAGTTATTTTTTTTGGTCCTACTTGACCATTCAAAGGCTTTCGATACTGTCGACCACTTAATGCTATGTAATAAGCTGAAACATCTTTTGAGTTTCTCTTCATCATCTGTAAATCTCCTTCGATCCTACCTTTCTGATCGTACCCAATCCGTTTACGTGAAAAATAAAATCTCAACAACGTTGAATATTACGAGAGGAGTGCCCAAGGAATCCATCCTAGGGCCTTTGCTTTTATCTCTATATGCTAATGATCTACCTTCAGAACTTCTGACGTGCAGTTATATTTAAGCAGTCCGACTGCTTCAATTAATCATAATATAAGAAAACTCGAAGAGGATTTAAATAATATCCATCGTTGGGCTACGGCCAAACAGCTCTTTTTAAACCCATTAAAACCTAAATATTTGATAAGTAGACGGTCTAAACAACCATCCATGGTTCCTGATATTAAAATTAACGGTCAAAAGATTCCTATTGTTTCTTCTGCCAAAAATCTAGGTATTATCTTTAACAGCTCTCTATCGTGGTCAAATCATATAAATAATTTAGTTGGGCAAACTTACATTAAACTGAGATATCTATGGTCAACACTATATTTCACATCTTTGAAAGTAAGAATTCTACTAGCCAAAACGTATATTATTCCTGGACTTTTGTACGGCTGTGAAATTTTTGCTAATTGCGACTCCTCGAGCAATCGTCGACGCAATGTTGCATATAATAATATTATTCGTTATGTTTTTGTTTTAAGATTTTCTTATATAACTCCCTTCTCTGTAAGAATATTTTGTGTGTCTTTTGATAATCTTTTAAAAATTAGAGTTCTAATTTTTATGCATAAAATTATTTACACAAAAAAACCTAGCTACTTATTCGAAAAATTGCAATTTGCCAGATCTGATAGAGGAAGAAAGCTCATAATTCCTATTCATAGGACATTTGTCTCAGAACAGCAATTCTTTGTGCATGGAGTTCGTCTTTGGAATGCACTTCCACAAACTTATCAACTAACAAGCAACGCAAGACTTTTTAAAAAACTAATTTTTAATTATTTTGCATAGTAAAATTTTTGAAATTTTTGATTTTTGTTATTTTTATTTATTTTTTTGTTATTTTATTTTATAAATAATTAATATATGTAATTAATTTCATTTATATCAGCACATTGTACCCTTATAATTAATTAATCCTGTACTGTTGTTATAAGAATAATATTCTTGTTGTACAGGAATGCACAATAAATAATTAAATAAATAAATAAAAAAAAAAAAGTTATTTTTTTCAGAATTGATCCATTTCCTGTATAACGAGATTGAGTCTTATATTTATAGTATAGGAACGTATTGAATAGTTTGACCAGCTCGTAGATATACATAAGTTTGACCAACCAGTGATTTTATATGATCAGTCTTTGTCAAATTGCTATTGAAAATTATTCCAAGATTTTTCGCCATATTAACAATTTTAATTTTCTTGAATTACAATGCGTATTACAATGCGGATTCAAACAGAATCATTTTAAATCTTCATCTGCGTATAAATGTATCTTACAAATGGAGGGTAATTTTTAGTAAATCATATGCATATAATGAAAATAAAAGTGGAGCCTTGAAGCACTCCCCTACTAAGGGATAATCTATCTGTCCATGCACCGTTTACAAATACTGATTGTGTGCGGTTCGAAAGAGATATGATGATATAAGTTTCGTTGATGTATTCGTAATTATAAAAAAAATGTTTCAGTTTCCCAATGAGTATATCAGCGTCTACCGTGTCGTAAGCCTTGCAATGATCTAGAAGCCCTAAAAAGTAAATATTTCCATTTTCCAATCCTTTCCATATGTTATCACTTCCACAAGAGACGTAACGGAGCTATGACATCATGTTATGGGGAGCATTTTCATACAAATAGTGGGACCGCTACATTCTATTCAGGGCAACAGATTCAGCCCAATTACGAATATTCTCATGGAATTTATTTCTCATGAAAAATGCTTTTCTCGAGAAAAAATCTTCCAATTATCAGCCCTGTTCTTGAAACGTTGTTATTTGAATAAGAGTGAATTTAAAATCACATGAAATTGAAATTTTGGGTTTCTTGAAACGACTTCTTTTATTTATTTAATGGAAACATATGTTTGAGTTAAGAACCATATGTTTGAGTTAAGAACATATTTTATCTAGAAACCGTGGTGCCATATGGTTCTTTATTCAGTTTCAAAAAAAACGTACATCACATATGACAACTCTTACGAAAATTGAGAATAGTGGAAATTGGAAGTATAAATGCAAAAAATATTCAAAATTCAAAAAATAACGATTGTTTGCTTGGACAGAGTTGTATCTTCTGAAATTAATGCAAAGTAAAGCTGTATGGTACGAAAACTGAATCTAACCACTCTGCTCGTAGGCCTGACTTTAGGTGAGTGTGTTAAAGCGCTGACCAAAAAGTGCAAGTACGAGTGTATGTGAAGGTTCATGGTTCAAAACCTCACGGCCGCCCTAAGTAGAAAAAATTTTCATATAGAAACAATCTATTCAATTAAAAAACATAACAATTATCACAATGTTCAATAAATCGCTGATGAAGGCTGAAATGCCAGAAACCGGTCCGATTAAGAATGCAGTGCAGTTATGAATTTTTGAAATATATGCTTTCTTCTTCTTTACCACGCACCATTTAAAAAAAACTTTTAAGTATTTTGTGCATGTTTTTTTCCTAAGTTTATAGAAAAAGTATAAAGAAAAATATTTTCTTTTAAAATAACAACTTATTTGTTCATTTAATTGTTTTTGTTCTTCAATTTCATTCAATTAAAAATGACTTTTCTATTTTTAAAAAGTTAGGCATCACCAAAAAAAATTTCGATATTCAAATAAATTGGATTTGACTGGCATCACTACTGTTTCGAACATATGCAAAAAAATAAAAATATGTGATTTGATGAAAAAATTTTTTTTAATTCCTTTATTTGCAATAATTATAATTATAATGGAAAATAGATTGTGTAAATAAAAAGTTTTTATTATAGTTATAGAACAGCATCATCGCAAAAAGTGTATTTTATTAATATCGACCACTTATTACGAGTTTTTTTTTTTAATCAGCGCAAAATGTAGACGTTTTTTAAAATAGTTTTTTTTTCATAAAATTAATGTCTAATTTTTTAAAATAATGACAAGGTTCCATAAAAAACATATTAGAGTTTAAATATCAATTAGTTTTTTTTTTATCTCTTAAGACCTGCTTAGTAGGTAAAAAGGGCATTTGTTTTGATTTCACAAAGCCTTTTCTATGTGAAATAAAACGAGAAAAAATATTCTTATTGAAATTAGAGAACAGCAAAAAACTCGTAGATTTATGAATTTTTTCATTTACGAGTTTTTTTGTGATAGTGGTTTCAAGAAAAGGGGTGTATAAATTCCGTGTGAACAAAACAATTATTAAGTGGCATCATCGAATTTCTAAGCCAGTTGTTTTGCTTATTGACAATAAATTTTTAAATAAAAAAATAAAAAAAAAATGAATAGCATAGCTACCATGCGAGCACTTGTGTAGGAAATTGGTGTTGTTGAATAACAACAACGAAATAGCCAAAGGATTGCTAGAAGACAATGAATCCATGGAAACCGCAATCAATGCCTGAATTGGCTTCCATTAAAGTTAACAGAAGTTGTTGTTGCGCTTTATTTGTGGTCTTTGACTTATGGCCTAGTTACCCACGCGTAACGTTATAGGCGCGAATCAGCTGATTCAACCTGTCTTATGAAAAACACATACAAGTGCTTACCCAACTTAAGCTAAACGTATCGTATCGTTAGCTTCTGTTGAGTTTAGATTTTTGCTACGTTTGTACATGACATTTGTGAAAAGCTTATAAAGTTTGGTTAATTTTACACAGCAACATGCTGGTTCGTTTTTTACGTTCTATAATTGCACTAAACGCCAACGTTACGATACGATACGGTTACATTTTAACAACGTCTGGGTAACTAGGCACAGTCTTGAGCAGCATAGAGGCCTTAATAAAGTACTAGACAACGGACTACGGTTTCTGGCATTTCAGCCTTCATCAGAGATTTACTGAACATTGTGATAATTGTTATGCTATAATTGAAGAGATTGTTTTTATATGAAATTTTTCTACTTAGGGCGGCCGTGAGGTTTGAACCTGCGCCTATCTCACATACATTCGTACTTGCACTTTTTGGTCATGCGCTTTAACACACTCACCTAAAGTCAGGCCTACGAGCAGTGTTGTAATTTTGTTTAACATGCACTGTTGTATATAAACGGCGCTGAAAGCACTAAAAAAGAAAATGGAAAAGCGCCAATTAAGCTCTTTTTTAAAAAGGTGCTGAATGGAAAAATGCGCTTTTTGGGTAAATGAAAGTCGCAAAAAGGGCTAAATTGCCACCACTGGGTTCGATGTTAGTTCCAAAACCAAAATTTTTTGGCAGTAGAAAACTACTAACATATTTAGTAACATAATTGATAAAAATAATCACAATGAAGAACAGTGCGTGCAATGGGTGTAAAATTAATAATTTATATTAAGAACTTAGCGAAAAAATGGAAAGATTGCAATAGGAGATTATCATATTAAAAAAAAAAAAAAAATGGTTAGAAAGAGACCTTGAGTTAATTGCTCCAACAACTTGTAGCAAGTTGGATGACCGGTAAAGGAGTTTTTCAACTTGTATTGTAAAAAGTCAGGTCCATAAAGTTTCTTCATTAATAAATGAATCGTCGTGTAGCGAACTAATTTTCTAGTCTTTACAGGACTGAAAAAAGAACTGCATACAAGGTAATTTAAATGTTGGATTCAAATGAAGTTGTGGCTGCGAATATTAAAAAAGTATTGAATCTAACAGCCTACTTCCTGAAAAATATACTCCAGAATTATAAAAATAACTAGTTAGTGCCAATATGGCTCAAAACATTTATGTTATGCCAAATATAGATACAAAATATTGTAAATTAATGAATATGTACATTGTACAACTCGAAAATTTATTAATAAACAATAAAGAAATACTCTAGAAGAGGCCTTAGCCCTTTATATTAATGGAGGCTACACTAAACAGTCGTACAAATGAATGTATTTAGCAGAGCCAAGATGTTTTGTGATTTATTGGCAACAGTTGTGTCTGCTTAAGTGTCACTTAAGAGCTTGTTTTACCACACTGTTGCTAGGAGCATTGCAGCACATTCTGAATTATTTCAAAAAGTCATTAGCAATGGAATTATTGGAAAAGTAGTTGCAAGATCCCTTTATATCACCACTGTCTAAATCTACTTCGAGGTCTTCAAAAAAAATAAATACTGTACTAGACAAATAAGTTAATCATGTTTCTTGTGCTGAACTGCAGTCTCCACGTTCGTACTTCAGTTTCTGAACAATTTCTATTAACAGTTTTTATTACTATTATCTATAATATTAATAGGCTAGGCGATTTCTTGTGACTGATGTTTTGTTCTACCGTTTTAAGCCGATTTTGACCAAACGTATATTATTTGAAAGGTATTTCTTTTTAGCCGTTTTGCAGATTTAAAGATTTTTAAATTTTTTCCTTTATTTTGATTAAATTGCATTTAAAGTTGCTACTAACACATACATAAAATTATACAATGCTATGTGTGTATTTATTAAATTTGTTAATGTGTTTGTAATAAAAATGAGTTTGTTTTTTGTGTTGATTTGTAAATTGGCTATAATTGATTAGCATACTTTTAGGATCTTTATTTAATGAAAAAATAAAATATCCTAGAATTTGCGCTCGAATTTCGAGGGCTGGAATCTCCTAGTTTACTATAATTACATTAAAAAGTATTTGAAAGTTTTAACATAAAATTACAAATAAAAAATATGAATTATATTCAAGTATTGGCATAAAATATTTTAATTAAAATCGTATGAAAAATGCGAAGTACTGAAAAATTGGATTATAGGGATCCGATTTGTCCGATACTTTGCAAATATATTAGACGATATACAACAAATTATATATACTAGCAGAACCCAGCACTTGAAATTCGAGTGCAAATTCTCGGAAATTTTATTTCTTTAATTTTTTTCCTTTCAATGAGTTTTTAATCTATATATATATAAATATATATAATTTATGAATATTTAAATAAAATTCATTAAATTGTGAATTTTTAAATAAAATACATTAAATTTCATTATAAATATTTGATGAACACACAGAAGAAATGTAAATGGGATTGTTAATAAATAATTTTATAGAAGACGGAAGGTATGCTAATCAATTTTAGCCAATTCACTATTTTTTGAATAATGAATTGGCTAAAATTAAGTAGCATTCCTCTTGGCTCTTATAAAATTACTTATAAATATTTTATTTTATTTAATTTAATATATTTTTAACACATATTATACCTAAATCATTCGGTACTTCTCCTCCATATAATCTATAACTATGCCAAATTGAACACTCCTCTTTCGAAAGATTTACCTTTACATATTAATATATATCCTAGCAGATTCCAGCGCTCGAAATTCGAGTGCAATTTCTAGGTACCTTTATTTTTGAACTTAGCCAATTCACAAACCAACACTTTTATAGTTTAATATTATTGGTAATGAAGATAACAAACTCAAGACACATTAACAAATTTAATAAAAGGCAAATAGCATATGTATAATTTTATGTATGTGTTAGTAGCAACTTTAAATACATTTTTTTCAGAATAAATGTACAAATTTAAAAATCTGTAAATCTGCAAAACGGCTAAAAATAAATACCTTTCAAATAATATACATTTCGTCAAAATCGGGATAAAACGGTAGAACAAAACATCGATCACAAGAAATCGCCTAGCCTATTAATATTAAAGATTTGTATGGTATCGATCGGATAAGAAACAGCCGAGATATCTATAATATTAATAGGCAAGGCGATATCTTGTGACATCTTCTACACTCTCAGTGACTAACCGATTTTGACAAAAAATATACCATTTGAAAGGTATTTCTTTGCAGATGTGCACCACCTTTACAGAGATGCACCATCTGGTAAATTTTTTCTGGATTAATAATTATTTAAAGTTGCCACTAACACATACATAAAACACTTATTTAAGCTTTAAATAAAAAACTATACAAAACTGTGTGTGGGGTTATGAATTGGCTAAAATTGATTAGCATTCCTTTAGGTTTTTATAAAATCATTTATTAACAAACCCATTTAATGAATATATTTAAAAATTCACAATTTAATGAATTTTATTTAAATATTCTTAAATTTTTAATATAACAAAAAGAAATTCCTAGAATTTGCTCTCGAATTTCGAGTCCTGGGCTCTGCTAGTTAATTAATTCCCCTAGATTGAGTGTGTTACCCACTGTGCAGGGTCTTGACTCGCATTTAAAATTATATTTATTTCCAGGAAACAATTGAACGTTAAGCGTAATCTGCTTTTGTAAATGAAAGTGACATCAAGAAACTGGAAAAATAAGTGTGCAGTTTTTTTTTGTTTAGATACTTAGCTATAAATCCATTCATTTGGAAATATCAAATTACATTTTCCGCCTACTTTATATTCATCATAATAAATCGTAAGTGTTTAAATTTTTTTTTTAACACACTGTATTTATTATACCCCACAAACAAGCTGATGATGTGTGACAATTTTACGCCTTTAAATTGAAATTTTCCAAAAAAAAAAAAAAAAAGAAATATCCCCTTTCAAGAAAAATATTTACCAAAATAAACGATAACAGCAAACAGACATGTATAAATTTCAATGCATAAAAATGCAGTAAAATATAATTTTTTAAACATTTAAGACAAGCATAAATCAAAAACTATAAAGGAAAAAATCTAAAAAATACAACAAAATATAAAAAAATTATTATAAAATTTATGAACAGCCCAACATCTTTTTTTTTATTTTAAACTAGAAAATCCCCTCCAAGTATTTTAAATCAAATAGTTTTGAAATGAAATGAAGCATTTGGCTAAATCTAGAGGCAAATAATAAATTAATTGGAATTTAATTTTTAATTTTTATTTATTGGACACATTTAACTCTAGACATTTTCACACTTCATATTTCTTGGGAGAAATGTAGACAAAAAAATAAAAAAAAAACATTAACGGAAACTGTCAGTAGTTAAAAACGATATTTTAAAAGAGCAGATTAAATATTTGTAATAAACGAGTAGTGCGTTAAGCAAAAGCTTCGCAGAAGTAATTATTTATCTTTTGTGTGACTTGTTAGCATGTAATAAATAGCCATTCAAACATGATGTTGTGCTCCAGAATACAATTTGTAGGAGATACAACACAATTTTAGCGTAAGGTTGGCGATGATGAACAGATTTTTAAAATTTTTTTTTTTCTATATTATCATAAATAGATCGACCTAAATAAAGCTGCGTATCTTAAACTTAGCAAAATTGAAAAAAAGTGAATAAGAAACTTATCATCGATCTAGACCGACTATGCGATACCCTATACCATGACTTTAGGTTCAACTAATTGGATATATAACATAAATATCAACCGAATATGATTGGTATTGCTATAAATTTATTGACTGCCGATATGAAAAAGTTCATATCGGATGCTATATTTATACGGGGACTAGGTTGAAAAATTGACCGATCGGAAACATATTGGGTACTTTTCTCAGAAACGTATATAAACAAACAAAGCTTGAAAAATCAGAAATACTAGCACAAAAGTTTTTATTTCCGTTAACTTTAGCGATACAGTCACAATGCACAGACTGTTTCAAAATCATTAGAAGTTTTGAATAACCAAAGTTTTACATTGGAAAATCAAAACGGTGTAAATATTACTGCAATTAGAAATATAATAAAGAAACTTAAAAATAAGAAAAGTCCAGGCATCGACGGAATTTCAAATAAATGCCTGACAGCACTTCCTAGGATAGGCTTAGAAGTAGTTGCACATCTCCTCCACATTAAGCTATGCCACTTCCCACATATTTGGAAAAATTCTAAAATTATTGATATTCCAAAGCCTGGTAAGGATTGTTATATCCCGTACTGTTATAAACCAATAAGTCTTTTAAATTCCATGAGCAAAATATAAGAGACAATTATAAAGGAAAAAATATGTAGTAGCGTTCATTGAAGATGACAACATACCTATCCAAAAATATGGATTTCGTTCTGAACACAACACGACACAACCGTTAGTCAGAATAAAGAAAATTGTAAAGGACAACGAAGGCAAATCAACGGCAATGGTGCTATTAGATATAAAATCTACATTTGATTCAGTGTGGCATGACGCGTTAATTCATAAATTAATCGTTAGTGGGTTAGATAAACAAACAATTAAGATACTACAGAGGTTCCTGACAAGTATATATTTCAGAGTTCACATTGGCAAAAAATTTTCGGAAGAATTTTTCCGATATCCCTTGGGAAACAACGCACAGTGGACCATTTGACGAGAAGGCGGTCAAAAATCTATAATTTTTGATTGGAATTTTGATATGCGGTTTTTTTTGTTTGGTAGGTGAGACTTTAGCCTTTAAGTTTTGCTTAAAACGTAATTCTCGACCGAAAATAAAAAAAAGTTACGGAGGGTTTAAAATACATTTTCATTTGTAGTTGAATTTTAGTACAAAAGTGAAGTGTTAAAAGGTAAAAAAAAATGTTTTTTTTTAATATAATGTCTTATTTAATACTAAAACTAATACTTTTTAACAATTTTTTAAGTTAATTTTTTCACAAAATGCCAAACTTTGGCCCCCGTAAACTTTTTAGTCCTAATGTGCACAAGGGCCAAAGGTTGTTTTTTTTTTTTTTTGAAAGATCCCGAGTTAAAATATAATTTATTAAGCAGCGAACGTAAAAGTTACATTATATTGGTTCAAAATAGAGAAGTTTCAATGAAAAACTCGTATGTTTTTGCTTTAGTTAAATTTTTTTTTATTTTCTTTTTAAATATTTCTATATCAATTTTTATGGTAAATTTATGAAATATAACAATTTTTATTGTAAATTTACAAAACATATAAATTTTTAAATCAAGAAAATTTTTTAACTATATAAAAAAAGTGTAACTTATTGTTAGTGTAATGAAAAAGTACTTTAAATCAACCAATTTTAGTAAAAATTTCTTCAAAATAGCCTTGATTTTCATCTTCTAGAAGTTGTTTAGCTTCTTCGTCTAATTCAATAGAGGTAGTTTTTCATTTTTGACGAATGTTGGATATATATGGATCTGAAGTGCACAACAAAATAGTGATAAGGTCCTCATTAGTACAACATCTGGACATTTTCCTTGTGTTGTGCTCGCGAAAGAGTCTGTAGTCTTTGTTCGTTTTTTCTTGCGCTTCTTCAGATAGATCTCCTACTGGTAGCATATTGTTCTGAATTATTTGTTCCCCATGGTACAAAATTTTATGAACTGTGGATGGCATATAAATATAAAGTATAGCTGTTTTATTGGCGTACTCTCCAAATTTTTTTGCAATTATCTTTCTGCTGCATGCTAGAACTTGTAATATGATTTTGAATCGTCTTATTAATTCATGATCTACACCTGTGATAGATGCTACAGTTGCCGGATCGGAAAAAAAAATCTCTTTGCAGTATTTCCATCATTTGTGTTTCCTTCCCCTTGTTTTGGTTGGTCGATTACGAGGCCGAGCTGTAGATATTTTTGTTGAATTTGTTTTTTTTTTTGCTTTCTTTTTTCTTCATTTTCTTTGTTTTTTCTCACTGTTTCGCCTAACGGACCAAATTCCAAATCATAACCCAATCTAAGAATATGCTCCATGGAACGTATTCTAGCATGAAGAGGGGACATTCCAAATTCGTAGGCTTCCTTAAAACTATCGTCTTCTGGTGGGGGTTGGCTTAATTGACTTGATGTCTTTTGGCATATAATGCAGCTTGACGTTGACTTTGTTCCAGTTAAAGCTTGTGAAACTTTTCCATCAATCATTGTGAGACACATTTTAAAATGTACTTCAATGTCTTGGTCATCAAATTTAAATATTACTGGTTGAAGTTTCTTAATTTGATCTTTTATTTTTTGAACTTCTTCAGTTATGACATCTTTGGTTTTCTTTTTGAATGCAAATTTTATTGGTCTGCAATACTTTGTTGAAGAAGGAATTTCATTTTTCTTTATATCAATTTCTGTTGCTCTACTAGTTGACGGCTCTAAGACGCTATACCTTTTTGTTAAGCGCAATGGAACGAAAGATACCATATATAAATTAGCATCTGATGAATTTTCGGCATTAAATTGCTTGTATTGTTTCTGACCAGAGGATCCATCACATCCCCATTTAGAAATTAAAGTAATGCTGCCATTACCAATTTTTTTTAAATGATCAGTATCAAGCGTATTTAGCAATCGTTCTGCAGTATGTTCAAGGAGATCATGCAATTTTATTTCTGCTGATGTTGAAGTGACACTAATAGCAGATTGTGAAGGTAAGCATTCTTTTTTGGCAGAAACTAAATCTCGATACTCTGGAAAAATCCCACAATTCTTTTCATTGGTTCGCTTCCGCAATTCCTTATATTGATTTTTGGTCAATTTCAAATCCAAAAATAGGGCGAACGCTTCTTCCGGCGTAAATTTCTTATCTTCAATTGGTGTAGGAATGCTTTTCAAAATCCTCTTTGTGCGCCTTGTGCTCGCTTCTACTATTTTTTCAATTATTTCAATTTTGTTTTTTTTTATTTTGGGTTGGTTGAATTTGGTGCAAAAATGAATCCTTAATAATTCTTTGAGAAATTTCTTCATTGATATTCTCCAGCTTGGGCCTTCGAGATCTTTCACTACATCCGTCAATTGGTTTTGCTGGTCGACCCTTTTTTCCACTTTCGTTGCCAGTTGTAGATGCACTCTCAAAAATAAGTTCCTTTATTAACCAGTCTTGGTAACGTTTGTACATCTTTGCCTTGCTGGGAGAGCATTCAATGTACCGTCTTTTCAAATTCGATGCAAAATTTGTAATTTTTCCTTTGTGCATTTCAATGTCTTCTAGGTTACAATTCTTAAAGAAGTCGTTGCTCACTATGTGCAAAATTACATCGTCTACATCATTTCGTTGAAAATAAATATCTGCCAGATCTCTGTAACAGTACTTAGCCATTGCACAAATTGTAATGAATAATAATTGTGGAAACATTATTATAAATACCTTTTCTTGCAATAATGTAAAATAAAAATTTGTATCTTTTATTACCACTTTTAGAAGCATAAAAAACCCACACCCTAACCCCTTTTAAAAGTTGAAGCATACCTGCTCATATCTTAAAGGGCTATGTCGCAATAGTTTTTTTTTTACCATTTACAAATTTTTATCTTTTATTACCACTTTTAGAAGCATAAAAAACCCACACCCTAACCCCTTTTAAAAGGTGAAGCATACCTGCTCATATCTTAAAGGGCTATGTCGCAATAGTTTTTTTTTACCATTTACAAATTTTTATCTTTTATTACCACTTTTATGCCCGTTTTCTCAATAGGCGATTATCTTTTATCCCAACGAGAAACTGCCGTTTAAAGAAATTTGGTTTTCTCAATGTCTGGTTTGCTTCTATTTTGTCGCAAAGCTAACCGGCACTCATCTGACAGTTATTTATTTATCGTACAGATAAATTATTCTCCCAACTATCATATCAATTTTGAGGGGCATTGCCAACTGAAAATAATTCTCCCAACTTTCATACGTATTTTCAGAGGCATTGCCAACTGAAAATAATGTTTTTGTCGGTACATTGAGAAAACCAAAATTGTTAACCGGCAGTTTATCGGTCCAATAAATTTATGTCCTGGTTAAGTAACAGGCAGTTTGACGATACATTGAGAAAACCGGCATTAGAAGCATAAAAAACACACACCCTAACCTCTTTTAAAAGGTGAAGCATACCTGCTATGTCGAAATAGTTTTTTTTTTTACCATTTACCTGTTATTTAAATTGTTTCCCATTTTGTCAGGTATTTAAACTATATAACTCTATAATTCAGACTATTAATGTTTTTGAAAGATACCTATGTTAATGTACCTGTAACAATTAAGCGCATTATATCTCAACCTTTTTTTATAAGTATATAACAACTCCTGACAACTCTACCGACACGCAAAATAATACACCGCGGTGCACCGGTACGACCAACTTTTGTATTCATAATACTCAGACGGACGGACGGACATCGTTTAATCGATTCAGAAAGTGTTTTTGAGTCGATCCGTATAATAAAAGATGGATAAAGGTCCAATATTTTTGGCAGTTACAAACATTACCTCAAACTTAATATATCCTAACCACATAGTGGACAACTTTTGTATTCATAAATTTTGAAGAAAATATCTAACCTTGGGTCAGAAAAATTGTTCTGGTGCATACGGGCGGAAACTGGCGGGTGTATAATGGGGTATAGGAGTATAGGGGAGGGTTCGGACTATAGAAGAGTGCATGATTTTTTCTGACTGCTTTTGACTGGCAGGAGTTATGCTCTATTAAGTAGGAGATTTTCGGAAAATTTAGACCTTTTTAAAAATTTTTTTTTTTTAAATTTCGGAATGTCTCAGTGATTTTACATTTTTAACATTAATAGTATGGAAGCCACAAAATTATACCAAATTTATTTCACTTCAAAATCTTTTAAATCAAAAAAGTTACAGTCATTCAAAAATAAAAATTTACAAAGAAATTTTTAATTTTAGCAAAATACTGAGAAAGCCCATTTTCGAAAACCCTGTTCGCTGTGATATAGTTGAGATAGAGTCGCAATTTTTTGGCTCCCGAGGTTTACTAGTATTTACTTTCAAATGAATAACATAACTTTAAAATCGGTAATAAAAAAAATGATTTTTGGCCGCCTTCTCAAAATATGGTCCACTGTGCAACGGTTAAATATCTAGGTGTAATACTAGACAGAAAACTGCCACTTAACGAGCATATTAGTTACATAGTAAAAAAGGTCAATATTACTTCTAAAATACTATACCCTTTTATAAACCGAAAATCCAATCTCAGTATTGAAAATAAGCTATTCTTCTTCTTAATAGCAATATGACAAATATGCCAAAATAAGCTTTTGAAAATGATTTTTAATCTACCATTTCAAATGGTTAAGGACATAATAAATATTATAACTGAAAAATTTTTAATTAGATGTGAAAATTCATCTTATAAACACATTAATGCTTTACAGATTCCAGCCCTGGAAATTCGAGTGCAAATTCTAGGAAATTTTATTTTTTCATTTAATAAAAACCCTAAGGTTTGCTAATCAGTTTTAGTCAATTCACAATTCAACATTTTTTAAATATTGATTGCGTTATTGATTTATGTCCAATTATTTTTCAATGTTATTGGTTTATGTCAATTCAACACAATTATTATTGTGAATGGAGAAAACAAACTCACAAACACATTAACAAATTTAATAAATACACATATATCAGTGTATAATTTTATGTATGCGTTAGTAGCAACTTTAAATGCATCTTTGGAGTAAAATGTAAAAATTTAAAAATCTGTAAATCTGGTAGACAGCTAAAAAGAAATACCTTAATAAATAAGATACTTTTGTCAAAATAGAGAGAAAATTGTGGAACAAATCATCGGTCACAAGAAATAGCCTTACCTAATAATATTATAGATGTCCTTAACTGAGTACTTTTAACTATTAACTCTCCCACTTTTATTAATTTTTTTTTTATTTATTTATTTTTTTTTTTTTTATTGGTCATAAAGGTTTTTTTAATATATTTTCCTTAACATATAGGTATTATAAAATAATTTTTAAGATAATTACAATAGTTCATGTAAACTTTATATTTAAGTTGAAAATTCAAAACTGGCCAAAATCTGGCTAAACGTTTATGTATCAAAATTATTGTATTGTGAATAATAAAATAAATTGAAAAACAAAATTTTACAGGGTTCCTGTCAGGAAAATTGTAAACTGTTTATGTTTTCAAACCAGCACCCAGCTTTATCTGCTTTTCTACTGGATGTGTTGGAACTTCTTTTCAATATGCTTTCTATTTTCTTGGCCTTATAAACATCATGTGGGGATTTCTTTCTTCCTAAACCAGGTTTCCTATCAAATTCTCCCGATACCTTCTAATAACATTAGAAATAATTTTAACACGTACTTCTATTTCATCACTTATTTCAATCGAACAAATGAATAAAGATAACTTGGTCAAAATAAATTTCAAACAATGGTTGCGAAGAAAGTTAAGAGGAAAAAAGGTGTGTTAAGATTTTTTGATCTCACTTCTTTTTGGCGGAAATGTATCCAAGAAGAAATTGACCCAGACAGTCCATAAAATATTGGTACATGACAAAGATATAATTGAATATCAGTCTTTGCCAATTGGAGATCTTTCCGAGGAAGCTCAGGAGGCCATCAAAAAATTTTATAAAAAATATAAATGCTCGAACACGTTCAAAGCATCAAGGGTGAGGCAAAATGAGAAACTCTTCGACATGTTGGCAGCATCTTTCGATCCTTTTATTTTATCTCTGCGGCATGTGAAGTCACGAAAAGAGTTAGAATCCAATAATTATAGTTCAGAAATGATTAGTCTATTCTGTTGTGAATTGTTATAATTATTTTGAAGCAATTTGAAAAAATAAATTTGAAATATCTTAATTTTTTTTTATTTACAGTGAATCAAACGGAAAATCGGACAAGACTCTCATTAATTTTCTTTCAAGAAAAATTGCATAAAATATTTTTTTTATTATTATGTATGTTAACAATGTTAAAACATAAAAACCTTGAAAAAAAAAAAACAAAATATAAAATGGTTAAAAATCATGTTTTTTAGTTAACATAAACATAATTTTTTCATGCCGTTAACAAATTTCAGTTTTGATAACCCATACGTAAGCATCTAGAAGGCGTAGCATCTTGTTCAAACACTTATTTCATATGTTGGACAATTATATTCCTTTGATATGCCATCAAAATATATTTATACATGCGAATTGTAGTTACATTACAAGGTTTTCATGGACACACAGATGGACAGACAGACAGACGGACGGACGGACGGACGGAAATCGCTAGAATCATTTTCTGAGTCGATCGATATAATTAAAAGCTGGTCTTGGTCATATAGGTTAGGTATTTACAAACATTATCACAAACCCATTACAACCACAGAGCCACAGAGTGACAGAGTTTCTAAATATTACAATCATATGCAATTAGTTAAAAACAAGTTTAGTTTCATTTTGGAATTTAATTTAAAAGTTATTCAATTAAATTGTGGAACATTTTCGGGGTCATTGTCTGGGGGATGAGATCAGGGTAGAAGTACTGGGGTCTGACGCTCTAAGGCCAAACTTTTGATGTGTAAACATCTACATATACGCTCAGGGGGGTAAAAATCTATTTCACAATACAATCACAAAAACAGGGTAAGATAAAAACGGTGTGAGGTACGATTGTATTGGTGAAAAGATTAGGAAGTGTTTGAAGATAAAATGAAGGCACGATTTAATTAGGAAGTGTTTGGATATAAAATGAGGGAGCGAATAGCGTTATAAAAACGTTTTGAAAAATTAAAAATGAAAAATGAAAAAGTGAAAAATGAAAAATAAAAAGTGTTTCTGATTGATTTTAAAAAAGTGCCATAAAATATCTTTAATTACTAGATGTTTACACATCTCCCCTGTGATCGGACTCACATGATTTTTTTTAATGGATATGCTATCCTTATCTCGATGCCATTGATGATTTCTCATTTCAATCTTCAACCGCCCCCCCCCCCCCCCCCCATGAACGGCTATTGCACGGCGTCAATTATCAAAAATCAATTATTGTGAAAACTATCCAATTATATGTTGCAACATTATTAACTATCAGCCCTGTTCTTGAAACGTTGTTATTTGAATAAGAATGAATTTGAAATAACATGAAATTGAAATTTTGGGTTTCTTGAAAACACAAATTTTATATTTTCGAAGTATTTTTCGAAATCATATTTTTTATTATCAAATGACATGAAACATATGGTTTAGCTTCAGAACCATATGTTATCTGTAAACCGAGGTGCCATATGGTTACTTTTAGTCACTTTTACAAAAAAAAACCTTAAGTAATTGTTGCATGTTTTTCCTTAAGATTATAAAGAAAGTAAAAAAAAAATATTTTCTTTTAAAATAACAAATTACTTGTTCATTTAATTGTTTTTATTCTTCAATTTCATTCAATTAAGAATGACTTCTCTTTTTGAAATATGTTAGGCATCACCAAAGAAAATTCGAAATTCAGATAAATTGGATTTGACTGGCATCACTACTGTTTCGAACATAAACAAAGTTGTGGCAGTCATATGCAAAAAAAAATAAAAATATGTGATTTGAGTGAAATATTATTTTAAATTCCTTTATTCGTAATAATTAGTACATAAAGAATCTATGTTATAATTGAAAAAATTATAAAGGAAAATAGATTGTGCAAATAAAAAGTTTTCATTATAGTTATAGAAAACATCCTCTCCAAAATTGTGTTTTATTAACATTGACTACTGATTACGAGTTTTTTTTTTAAATCAGCGCAAAATGTAGACGTTTTTTAAAATAGTTTTTTTCATAAAATTAATGTCTAATTTTTTAAAATAATGACAAGGTTCAATAAAAAAACACGTTAGAGTTTAAATATCAATTAGTTTTTTTTTTATCTCTTAAGACCTGCTTAGTAGAAAAAAGGGCATTTGTTTTGATTTCACAAAGCCTTTTCTATATGAATTAAAACGAGAAAAAATATTCTTATTGAAATTAGAGAACAGCAAAAAACTCGTAGATTTAAGAATTTTTTCATTTACGAGTTTTTTTTTTGTGATAGTGGTTTCAAGAACAGGGGTGTATATTTTCAAAATAATTTAATTACTTCTTTAAATTTTTTATTGCAGCAAGCTTCTTTATATTTATTTACATTTTTTTTTATATTTTGTATTATTTTACTAATTTATATAGTAGTTTCTTCTTTTAAATGTTAATGACAAATATCCTCTAAATTGTGGTAATTACGTCTGTTCCTCAATGAAAATATAATTAATTAAATTAATGCTTAAAAAAGCCTAATATTAATATAATTGAATAATTTAGTTTTTGTTAAATTACGACAGACAGATATTATGACTGCCATTTTTTAAATATATATTTTCTTAAATACATATACATACATACATTGTATATGAAATATACATATCCCAATATGCAAATCGATCTTGAATTCGATAAAATGCCATGTATGAGCGTGTTTGAACATGCAAGATGTTAAACGAGCCGAAAATCATTAGGTTAGATTTAACAATTTGAAAAAAAAAAAATATCGATGAATATTAATTTATTTTTCCACTCTTCTCTTTTATTTTTCTTTCTATTTATTTAAATTTATCTTTTATTTGCATTAAGATTTATTAATATTATTTTTTATTTGGTGCCAACCGAAATATGATACCTGCAACACCTTGTTTCAGGTATCGCCTTAGCGTTTCAGCCAAACCTTAGTAACAAAAAAACTGTTGCCCAAAAAAACTTTATTGTTACTATTTAAAAATTTAAATGATTTGTGTTACGAGTGGCTACTCAGACAGCAACTAGTTCAAGTCGCCATCAATTTTTGTAACTCCATAAATATATAAATTTTAAGCGAAACAATTTTAGGTTAATTTTTTAATTATTAACTCAATCATTAATCATAGAAAACTTTAAACTTTAAACTTTTTTGTTTAACAATAATTTCAAGAAACTCATAAATAAATAAATCTAAATTTATAAATAAATTAATAAAACAGTTTCTTATTTTATGATCCAATTTTTTGGTCGTGAAGTCGTCAAAAATATATTTCGTTAAAAGTTTTAATTGTATTGTCACTCACTGTGTACTAAGTATGTTTTAGAGACGTTTTAAAAGGTTTTAATGGAAAGAGCTGATTAATATATATTTTTATTTAGTGTTTTTTTCTCTTTTAAATGCATTATTAGCAATTTTTCTACGTACTTTGCTTTGGGAGTAAATATTTAGGTACCTGTATTTAAAATTACAAATACGAAATTTTTGTGGAAATTTAAGAAACAAACACATTTTTATACATAAATAGGTATTAAGTTATGAGCTCATTACTTACACTTCTCTGTGCTTAAGGGTGCAAAAAATGTTGTGGTTCAAAGTTAAGTTTACAAATTCTTTAGCATACGTTCCAAGAAATGTTATGTTACATTATTTACTTAAAGCAAAAAAAAATATATATACATATTAAAAAAGAAGCAAATAAGTAGGGATGGCAGCATAGCAATCAAATGTTTTACAAGCTAAAGAGAAAAAAACAACAGTTTTTCATTCTTTTTTCCTTTAATTTCTTTTATAATGAAAAATTTCAACTCATTTATATTTAATGTCGTGCCTTTTTTAACACTCGGTCTTTTTGTGTTTCAATTTTTTTTTTAGAATTCCAACCACGCAACATCTACAACATCTTCAACATTAACGACAACGATGACGGCAACACAAATGAGGGCGACATTAATATATTTAGCGCCTTTTTTGCAACCGTGTAAGAATGTTGTTCCAGGAACTACAACAACATCATTATCTTCTACGACACGGGCCCAACATCTACTACAGCCGCATAATAATAATATGGAAAAAGATATAGCAGCTATTTTAGACAAGACACATGTGGTCCGTAATCGTGCCAGTGTGAGTGTTAGTGCGAGTTCGAGTTCGAGTATGAGTAGCAGTCGTAATAATCATAATAATGCTATAAATTGTAATGGCAACAACAACATCATCAATGCCAGCCGTCGTTGTTGCAGTCATACTGTAAATTGTACAACTGATACTAGTGGCAGTAGTCGAATAGATGGCTGTAGTATTGCTATAAGTAGCAGCTGTTGTCATAATACAACACAACAAAAAGAAGCAGTTAACGAAGAACAACAAAAACAACAACAACACCAGCACCACGACCAGGATTCAAAGCAGGTTAAGGAGCTGAACAAAACACAAAGGGATACAGCAGAATATTATGAAAATTACGAAATGCCTGCCTTAGAGACCACCACCACAACTACTACAACGATGAAGACAACAATGTTAAACTCCTCGAATAATAAAATAAGACACGAACAACAACAACAATACCAACAACAGCACCCAACAGCCGAAACAAATACTAAACAAGACAGCCCATCATTATCCACACAAACATCGTCATCATCTTCGTGTTGTTCTTCTGCTTCTGCTTCTTTACCGCCAAACTCATTTGTAAACTATACGAATAACCGTAGTAGTACAAAATATTTACGTGAACGTGTTCGTAGACATATTTCTCAGCAGACATTGAAACAACAAACACATGACTTAACGGTAACAGCAACACTAACATCATCACAACTACAACTACCAATGATGATGACACAAGAAGAAGTGGCCGAAGGAATAACAAATTTTAAAGAACAAGAAAACCAACTTCAAGAACAACAACAACAACAACAACAACAACAACAACAACGAAAATCACCGTGTGGTCGTAGTCCTCCTTTACATACTGATAAACATATTACAACAAGTACAACAACTTTAACTAAATATTGTAATAACCGAATGGACAACGATAACAACCGAAGTAACAACAGCAAAAACTCCAACACGTCAGTGTTGTCAAGATGTCATTGTTCAAATAATCAACATAATAATATTATGCTTAAAAATGTCCAAGACATGAAAAAGGAACAACTGATGCAAACAGAAACAATGACCTCGACAAACTGTGATGGCCACGGGGACGAAGCAAAGGAGGAGGAGCAAGTGATGGGCAATGTCGACCATATTCTGGAAAGTGAACAAGTATGTTTAACATTAAGAAATTCCCAGGGGGAACAGAAACAGCAGAACAATTCCTATTTGTTAGATTATAAAGAGAGAACTGAACAGGAATTATTTAACACTGAAAATGACTTAACATTCTCGGCAACAAGAAACTCCTATTCCCCTACTCCATTATCCTCATTAGCATTAACATCATCCTCTGTATCATTCTCTTCAACAAACACAAACACTTCGTATACAACGATATTAAATAAGGAATGCAGGTGCTTTAGATATAAACGTGATATTATTATTGGCAGCGAATGTAATACAGAACCGATGAAGAATCATATGAAGTTAGGAAGTTCAACGGGAGCAGCAACATCATCATCAGCAGCATCAGCATCAACCTCACTTAGTGAAACATACTGTATGATCAATGATAAAAGTGGCTCTGTTTTAACGCCATGTTTAAGTAGCAACGCCACGTGTGAATGGTTACCGGCGTTATTTGGCTGTTCCAAGTTAACCAAAATGGTTGCGGTTTCAAGGTGGTTGCTTATGTGGCTGTTATTTGTGATGTTAACATCATCAGCACATTGTTGGGCAGGTCGTAATGATGGTAAGTTTTAGAATTTCAACTCAATATATTAACTGAATATGTAATGTGGCATTTATGGTAAAATATTTATGAGATTATTGTCTAGTTATTAAGTCCATATTAAAAATTCAATTGGAATAAAAATACCAATAATATGGATGAAGCCCGATATCCTATTTTTTTTTGGCAACAGGTAGAAGTGATAGAAAGTTTTATATAAGAATAACTTGGTGAAAATGTTCAACTCAAAGACAACCCTTGTATGGGGGTCAACACTGAACAAGCACCAATTTATTTTTGATTTTATTCAAATATCTTCTTCATATTTCCGACTTGAAATTTTCGAAAAAGTTTTATATAAACACAGTGGAATAAACATATATAAAATCGACGGAAAATTCCGATTCGATCGAATAATTAAAGTTGGTTAATGTAAAGTATTTAAGATAGTTACAAATTCATTATTCCCCTTACCACAGAATAGATTTGAGTATAATAATTCAGTGGGTTTTCTCAAACCGAACGAGTGTGGTTAAAGACTATATACGAGAGCGGTCCCAGAAAACCAGACTTGACAAAGAAAACACAACAAATTTAGGGCAAATCTATATATTAATACGTGAAGGTAAATTTTTAGTTCCCTTTTTAAGCAATGTGCGGGCACGGAGGAGTGTGAAAATTGGCATAGTTATAGTTCATATGGAGGAGAAGCTGAGAATGATAAAATTTATGTTTAATCTATCTTAAAAATATATTAAATTAAATAAAATAAAATATTTTTAATAATTCGTTACGACCTGTTAATGCGAATGATTTAAATTATGTATCAGACGCTCTGCGTTCAATTGGTTCATTTAAATATTCATAAATTTTATATATACTAGAGGACTCCTGCTGCTACGCAGCATTATATTATATTATATTAATTTTTATAATATAATACCAAAATTTGCCAAGAGAATTTAACGTACAGTAATGCCAAAATATGCCAAGATAAGTTAGCATAACTTTCCTCAAACCCCTCTAGTATATATAAAATTTATGAATATTTAAATGAACCAATTGAACGCAGAGCGTCTGATACATAATTTAAATCATTCGCATTAACAGGTTGTAACGAATTATTAAAAATATTTTATTTTATTTAATTTAATATATTTTTAAGATAGATTAAACATAAATTTTATCATTCTCAGCTTCTCCTCCATATGAACTATAACTATGCCAATTTTCACACTCCTCCGTGCCCGCACATTGCTTAAAAAGGGAACTAAAAATTTACCTTCACGTATTAATATTTAAGTAGTTAATAGCTCAAAAGAAGGAGCTTGATCCACTGAGTGTTAGACCTATGTCAACAGCCTACGTTAATTAGAACTCTAGTTATAGAGGTTTGAGAGAAGAAAAATATTGAAAAAAATCTTGAATGCAAAGTTTATTCATAAATTCTTTTAATATATAAGATATAGATTAAAAAAACAGTGGATGACAAAAATTGAATGAAAAAATAACATTTCCTAGAATTTGCACTCGAATTTCGAGTGCTGGGCTATACTAGTTTTCTTTATTTCTCATATTTTTAGCTCGATACACTTTTCTCAGCGATATAGCTTCGATGCCTGTTTATAGTAAGAAATGTCTAGCTACTTAAAATAGCCATCAACCGTAGACTACGCCTATTCATTGTCGGCCAATCTTTTACCACCGAGTCAATTTTTCAAATTGGAAATTCAAAATATTTCGAGTGAGCTAAATCTGGCGAATAAGGTGCGTGATGAAGCAATTCAAACTTTGTTTCATAGACTTTTGCCACCTCAATAATGGATGTGTGAACTGAAACAATACTTGCTTTAACGCCAAATGTGGCCTTTTTTCCCTTAATTTCATCACTTACGTTAGCTAATACTCGTCGTTGATTGTTTTTACTTTTTGAAGACAATAAAAAAAAAATTATCCCACGTTCAACCCTAAAAACAAACGGCATAACCTTGCCTGCAAATGGAACTGTCTCCGCCTTCTTTGGATACGATTATCCTTCGTCTGAGGTGTAGAGTGGTGGACCCATGCCTTATTCATGGTTACGAATCGACGTAAAAACTCGGCTTTTTGCGATGAAACATCGCCTAACATTATATTGTGAGAAAACAGGGGACCCATCTTGCGGACAGTTTTCTCATCTCCAAATTTTCGGTCAATGTGCGATGTATAGCACTTTTTGAAGTGCTTATAATTTCAGCTATCTCACGCACCTTCAGCCGGCGATCATCCAATACCATATTGTGGATTTTCTTCACCGTTTCTGACGTGGTCACCTCAATTGGTCGACCACTACAATGTTCGACTTGGCAGCTCGAACGGCCTCGTTTAAACTCCGCCACCCAATCTTGCGTAAACGAAGTAGCAGACTCCCCCAGAGTAGAAGTTAGCTCGGCTTTAATATGGGATGGACTGAGACCTTCAAAAAAAAAAAAAAAAAAAAAAAAAAAAATACGAGACAAAGTGGCACGGTGGCAGCCACTTTTTTCCAAAGTAATTTTTTTCAACCTACTGGCAACATACTATACGTCATATAGGGTTGTTCTGGGACCGCCCTCGTATTTCCTTTGGTATAAACGATTCGTTTGTTCTACCAACATAAGCACAATTAAATCCGTTTAAAATCTTAAATTTTTCTAAAACAAAAAGAACCATATGAGCCACTAATAGCTGAAAACAAACTTCCATTAATTCTTACTAGTATAGCCCAGCACTCGAAATTCGAGTGAAAATTATAGAAAATATTATTTTTTCATTCAATTCAAAAATTTACGAATATTTAAATGAGCCTAAAGGTATGCTAATCAATTTACGCAATTCAGAATTCAAGACAGGGTGTGTCATATACAATTTAAATCATTCTCATAAACAGGGTAAATATTTTGTTTTATTTAATTTAATATATTTTTAAGACAGATTAAACATAAATTTTATCATTCTCAGCTTATCCTCCATATGAACTATAACTATGCCAATTTTGACACTCCTCCGTGCCCGCATATTGCTTAAAAAGGGTACCAAAAATTTACCTTTACGTATAAATGTATAGATACGTGATTTGGTTTATTATGTTTTACAACAGACCACCTCGAAAAAGAACGATGAACAATTGGTATTATTTTCTTGGCCTGACCATACAAAAAAGTTATTAAATTTTAATAGAAATTTCAAAAGAAAATACATTATGTGGTCAGGGTATAACGAGTTTGTGCAGATGCTGTAAACTGTCAAAAATATTTGACCTAGTCCCACATTTTATTATACAGATCGACTCAGAATCCGTTCATTCGTCCTTCCGTCTTTCCGTCCGTCTGTCTGTCCATCTAAACCTTGTAATCAAGCTACAGGTCTTAAATATGAATATATATCTACATGAAATTTCATATATATCAACCATATGAAGAAACGCTGTTGAAATTTGTGAAAATCGGTGCATTTTCACCCCTTGTCCCCATACAAATGGCCCCTATGAGATCGACTTAAATTGCCATAAGATCCAAATTATCATAAAAATCTTGGTCAATTTTTGTTTGTGTGTTTTTATTACACCCATAAATCAGTAGTCTATAAATAAACCCTGTAGGACAATTTTTAGTGATAGCCCCATATGAAGCTGCTTCCCGATATTTACTTAAAATATTACACCTATTTTTCTCAAATCTAATTTGTATATATTTTTGGAAAAAATAAAAGATTTAATCAAATATGCCCATGATCGGTCTATTCTTGAGCTAGTCCCCATATAAATATAGTATTCGATATACCATTTTTCATATCTGTAAGTTGGGCAGCTAAAAAGAAATAGCTTTCAAATAAGATACGTTTGGTCACAATCGAGAGAAAACTGTTGAACAAATCATCGGTCCCAAGAAATCGCCTTACCTATGAATATTACATATTGACCATCAATTTATTAATTATTATTCCCATTTTGGATTCTCAGAATAACACTGGATATCACGTTTTGCGGTGATTATTAAATACTGCTTTTCCATGTTTTAGATTTGATTCAATAAACGACAGAATTGTTATACCTTGAGATTCGCTGGAATGCTTTTGAGGGAATTACCCATCTACTTGCTAAGAATAATTTTTTAGGAATATGAGGAATATGAATGACAATAACAACACTGTGCAACAGTCCGAGAATGATGTAGGGTTTCATGATGGTTTTAATTCTTTGCAAATTTGCTGTATCCGAATCTGAATTCAGTGTTTTCGGGTCACATTCAGGTTTTTGTGCTACATAGGGAGGAGTAAATCCCAACTCCTACTATTAACTAAATCAGTAGGGAAGGTCGGATAGGTTTAATAGATATTACCGACCCATATTAATTATTCGATAGCAACATATTTTTCTTTATGTTATATCCCCTCCGGATCCTCCTTAGGGGAGCTCCCTTACAAATTTTTTGATTTTGTATAACTTGATAGAAAAGATATTTTTTTAAATTTTGTTGAAATTCGAGTAGGACATGTTTTTTCATATTTTTACTAGCCGACCTGACAAACGTTGTTTTGCCATATAACTTATTTCTATGCATCTCTGTATGGGAGGTTGCACGCCCACTGGTTTGATCCCGCCCATTTTTCACATAACTTCTCACACTCATCATTCGTGAGCTCACGCCTGGTTTCAAGACTGTCGGGTTTATAGTACTCCAGATAATATTTTTTGTATGGAAGGTGCCACGCCCACTACCCCTACTATGACTACTCACATTAACGGCCAATTGACGTTTCATAATTCTGGCCATCATAGTACTCTAGATATTTATAATGTGTGGAAGGCGCCAATCCAACTGGTTTGATCTCGCCCATATCGTTCCGAGTACTAACGTTGATAACTTATGAACTCACACCAATTCCCAAGACTTTATCTATTACAGTACTCTAAATATATGACATTAAATATTTACTTTGTATGGTGGATGTCACGCCCATTGGCCCGATCCCGCCCATTTTTTCGCAACTCTTCAAATTAATATGTATATTAGGACAGCGGTTTGTATGAAAAAAAAATTTTTTTTGGTCGAATTTTGAGCTGTGCTTATTGTGATACTGGATCTATATTGTGATACTGGATCTAAAACTCTAGTGCTCAAAATTTGAGCCAAATCGGACAATGCTTTCTGGACGCGCATTGAGTTCAAAGTTCAAATATGAATTTATATGTAAAAATTATCAAAAAAAAATCATTTTTCACAAAAATTTTGATATTAATAATTGCGTTTTAATTAAATTAATTAATAAACCATAATCTAGAGTAAATTATCTTTCTAATAAAATAACAAAATCTATTATCGGTTAAAAAACAGCCAAGTTATATCAGTTCCCCAGGCAAATCGAGTTCACATTTTTAAAGACATTGAAATAATTTGCAACAACAATATTTTTGCAATCTCCTGATCCCAGAATGATCTTATGTAAAGTATTTTGCATCTCTTCTATTGTTATGCCGTTCTAAATTAATGTCAAAATGGTACGTATTTTTAAGCACTATTTTAAACTCTCTAATTTTACTTTTTCAAAAATTTTGTTAAGGAAATTTGCCGAAATCAACGATTGGACCTTAAGGTCTTATTAACAAAATATATCTGATTAAGAATGCCAAATATTGTAGGTATCCTGTTCTTAATTTGGCGAGGGCAGCGTTTTTATTTCAGCGGATTTTTCATACTTTTTCAACTGTTTGGCTACATCTTCTTGGTGTTTCCATATTTCAAATATATTTTGTCAAAATATTATACTACTTGATATAAGTTCTCAATCCTGCAAATTAAGGTTAAATTTTGAACATTGGCACTCTAATTGATGTTTAAAATCGATTTTATGCTTTTCAAAATCTATTTATTTTGATTTCTTAAAAATTATTGTAAATAATTTCAACCTTTTGATATCTTTTGCAATGTAAGAAAAAACGTTAGAACATTTAAAAAATAAAATAGTAGAAAACATGAAATTAGCTTGATTTGCAAAACACATTAAAATCTCTGTTAAATGTTTTCTTATACCCTTTCTATGTCCGTCCGTCTATCGAAATATTAAGCACCGTAACTGAATTATTTAATATATTTATTTCTTATTTCGAGGAAAATATCAATATAGCAAATTCCAATGAAGATAATAAATGTTTTCATGAAAGAAATTTAAATGTGTCACGTACATAAAAAAAAATAACAAATTTTCCATAAAAACTTCACCCTCTTAATAAACGTAAAACTTTTCTCAATTAAAGTGATAATAGATACGTTAAACCCTCAAATGTTTGGTCAGCTGCAACGTATATAAAAAAGCTATTAAAAAATTTAAATAATGACATCAGACTAAATTGTAAAATTTATGACTGCGTATATTAACAAACAAAAAAACATATACTAACTAAGAACATATGTATATATGTACTCGTACATAAGGCCTTAATGAACCAATAACAGAAACTTATTAAAAGTTATTGTTTTCTCACACACTTCAACACTTCAAAAACTTATGCCCTCCTAACATACAAAAAAATATATTCGTAGAGAAATAAACTAGTAGTCGGACCTATTTATACAAAAACAAACCACCTTAAAATTAAAAAACATACATGTTCCATAAATCCAGGGCAAGTACAATTAATGGTGAGAATATAATGAATACAATTGGTCACCCTCCTCTTAATTAAACCACAAGAAAAGCCTATGGAGAATGTTGTTTGTTTTGCTTTTTTTTTACTTCTAAATTCAAACACAATTGTATTAAAAAAATTTTAACATACATACTTACATACATACATACAAACATACATAAGTAAGAAAATAATAATAAAAGAAGTGATATTTAAATTTTTATTGCTTTTTCCCTTCCGGTCGTATATTTTTTTGTATTTAATTTTTTCTCTTGAGGAATTATGTTACATTGGATGTGTGGCAGGGCAGAGCTGTAAAATAATTTATTATTATTTCATTTATTTTTAAAATGTTATTGTAATTCTAGCACAACAAGCATAAATTCTTATAAGTTACAGTATTAGACGATAGCATAATTTAAGTTATACTTGTTATAAAAAGATATAATTTAAATTTTTTTAAATAATTTATAATTTTAATTTCCAAAAGAAAGAAAGAAAAGAAGGAAAAACAAATACAACACAAAAAGATTGAAATAGTAAACTTTAAAGCATTAAACATTAAGGGCAGTATGCAAAAAAATTAAAGTGTACTTCAAGATACATACAAAATTGCTGATATAGTCTACTTGAAGTACACTTTAATTTTTTTGCATACGGCCCTAAAACTTTAAACATTAAAATCAAATATTTATAAGAGCACTGGTCTACAAATTAAAACAAAAAATTAACTGCAGAAATGAAGCATGTTTTTTAACTAATCTAGGTGCGCTGAATTCACTCAAACTTTTGCTACCCACCTCAACAATGTTTCTACCCTTAATCCCTCAAGTAATGATGACCAAAATTTCAAATAATTGATGATTTCTTAAATGAGACTCATCAACTAGATTTACCGGTAAAAAAGTTCACAATATCTGAAGTATCAAATGTAATAGATAAATTAAAACTAAACAAAGCCCCAGGCTACGACCTTGTCACAGCAAAAGCTCTAAAAGAATTACCAAAAGAGGGTATTACTCTAATAACTTACATTTATAATGCCTGTTTAGTTCACTGCTTCGTACCACCTCAAAGGAAAGTTGCGCAGATCTCTATGATTTAAAAACCCGGAAAACCAACTGAGCAAGTATCATCTTATCGCCCTATTAGTCTTTTACCTATTCTATCAAAGGTACTAGAAACTTTCTTTTTAAGAAGACTAATACCAATAATTGACTTAAAATCTCTTATACCAAGTCACTAGTTTGGGTTTCGAAAACAACATGGAACAATCGAAGAAGTTCATCGGCTTGTTGAAACTATCCACACTACATTCGAAAATAAACAGTACTGTACTGCCGCGTTTTTGGACATCTCTCAAGCATTTGATAAAGTATGGTATCAGGGTCTGCCTTTCAAAATTAAAAAAAACACTGCCAATAAACTTCTATCGGTTTATTAAATCATACTTTCAAAATCGGGTTTTCTAATGGTGTCCTAATTGGAACATTTGCAGACGATACAGCAATTCTGGCAGTTCACAAAAACCCAGATGTTGCGAGAAACACTCTACAAAATTGTATCAACAATATATCATCGCGGCTTAACAGTTGGCGAATAAATGCACTTTAGCCTTCACTTTAAACCAAGGAACGTGTCCCCAAGACACCCTTAATCAAAACGAAATTCCTCAGCAAAGTATCTAGTTATTTATTTGGATAGATGACTAACCTGGAAGAAGCATATTCAAACAAATCGAAAAGCTCTAGATATTCAACTCAACAAAATGAAATATCTCATGCACCCCAACTCTGGACTCTGTATGGAAAATAAACTTCTAATCTACAAATGTATCCTAAAACCAATTTGGACATATGGTATACAGCTTGGGGTACTGCATCAATCTCAAACGCTGATATCCTGCAACGATTCCAATCCAAAACCATTCGAAAAATTGCAAACGCTCCTTGGTATATAACCAATCAGCTACATCGTGATCTGAATGTCCCGACTATAAAAGAAGAAATTAAAACTCAGATAACAAATTTTATGAGGAATGCAAATACATTTGTGAGACTTCAGAGAAGAGCCCCACAAGATTTACTAAGTGACTGAAAAATTAGCAGGAAAAATTATTAATGTGAAAATCATATGTAACTAATAAGAATATAATGAAGCGTGGGATGATCATTGGATCATCACCATTTAAATCATCAAAATTATAATATTTAATATCGATATTTATTAGATAGATTGCATTAATAAAGAATATTAAAAAAAAATTATACATATATCAGAATCATTAACATATTCATATTTACAGTATTTTGGTTTTGCTGTCAGAAACTTGGACAAACCGTGGACACCCACAATGTTTGCAATAGTAGCAGAACTGTTTTATACAAGTGGTTAAATGGCAAGAAGATCTATTTCGATTTTTCAATTCCAGTACTTTGGAGAGAGTCAAGTAACCAGTAAACCGATTGTTATTTCTGTTTAATAAAAGTTGCTGGATTCAACATGAAAAATCGAAAAAATATTCCAAACCAGTTCAACGTCCACCAAATTATCCATTACCAGCCAATCCTAGTGCTACGAGCAGTGAGTCCGAAACATCTCTCACCAGCAGTGGTAGTTTGTATGATGATGAACGCCATTTAGTGACTCAAGCTGAGCTGAATGATCTAATTCAGGATTTATATTTAACGAAGCAAGACGCATGCAGCATATGGAAACATCTTGCAGTTGGGACAAGAATAACAATCTACAGAGATTGAAGCTTGGAATTGGCTGCATGTTTTGAAAATAAACTCTCCATACTATACTGCACTGATGTTGATGGTTTATTTCAAAAAATGAACCAGTCATATGACAAAACTGAATGGAGATTATTTATTGATGGCTCTAAGTACAGTTTAAAGGCTCTTCTTTTGCATAAAATTACGAATCAATGACTGA
This sequence comes from Cordilura impudica, assembly GCA_963682025.1. Lineage (NCBI taxonomy): Eukaryota > Metazoa > Arthropoda > Insecta > Diptera > Scathophagidae > Cordilura > Cordilura impudica. The sequence goes on from OY821517.1 coordinate 31,483,924, forward strand.
AATTTTGACATTACCCAAATACAACGATCATAAATGGAAGATCTGTGATGACCTTAAGGTGTGTGATTTAAATTTCTTGGTATATACAGTATAGACCATCGTAAATAACTGTAAATTAATCTGTTTCAAGTCATTGATTTGTTGACTGGTATGCAAGGAGGTTTCACAAAATATTGTTGTTTCCTTTGTCTATGGGATAGTCGCGCTACATGTCATCATTACGTCAGAACAGAGTGGCCTAAGAGAACTGAGTATTCACCAGGAAAACAAAACATTTCAAATAAACTATTAAATGATCACACATAAAATTGGGCCCTTTTAATAACTTTGTCAAGGCTCTAGACAAAGATGGTGCAGCATTTAAATATTTGTTAGTGTTTTTCCCTAAAATTTCATATGCCAAAATTAAAGAAAGCCCTCAGGTCAGGAAGCTATTAAATAATGAAAATGTTTCACAATGTTTATTGGAGAAAGAATGTGCAGCCTGGAAATCTTTCAAGAGCATCGTGGACACTTTTCTGGGAAACGATAAGAGTGAAAACTACAGACAAATTGTTGCTGAATTATTGAAAAATTATCACGAATTAGCTGCCCGAATGTCACGCAAAATGAGTTTTCTTCATTCGCATTTAGATTTCTTTCCGCAATACCTGGGTGCGGTGAGCGACGAACAAGGGGAGTGTGCTGAAAAAGATTTACTGAAAATTTAGAGAAATTATCAAGGATCTTGGGACAAAAGCATGCTGGGAGACTATTGCTGGACTCTAACATGTGAAACCGAACCAATAAAATACAAACGACGTTCAAATAACGCCATTCACTTTTAAAAATTCATTGATTTTTTAAATAAACTAATGATTTTTTATGTAAAAAACGAATAAAAACATTTTTCTTGTATCTCGAAAACCTGACGTGATGGAGAAAAACCAATTACAGATTCGAATTTAGCCCACCAAATTACTCTAGAAATGATATTTGGTTGCTTCAGATCAAAACCTTGTTGGCTAGTGTAGTTTAATATATAATTTTAATAATTACTTTTTGAAAAGATTTATGTTGCTAATTGTCTCTACTGTATTAAATAGTTTATTCCAAAATGCTCCATGTATCAACCATTAAAACGAAATCAAAATTTGCATATTAATTACAGTATTAATTGCAATATGCCTGAAAAAATGACGTCATATCTAAGAAACTATTAAAATTTGGCTTCAAAGCAACATCTCAAATCCGTTTTCTTTTCCGTCAAAAAATGTCACATTTTATTTGCACTTTTTTCGAAAAGTGTATTTTTTATATATTCCGAATTAAGAGCAACCTTATCTTATACATCAATCGACAGGTCTCAAGTTTTTCGTTATATGTTATAGAACAGAATATGCGTTCCAATTTTACCGAGATCTATAAGATAATTGCGATTTTATGACAATTTAGGTTGATTTCATAGGGGTCATTTGTATGGGCACTAGGTCTGAACATGCAACAATTTTCACAACATGCGCCAATTTTCACAAATTTCAATAGCTTTTATTGTATGGCTGATAGAAGCTTATATACAAAATTTTATCAAAATATTTGCCACCTGAAGTTTGATTGCAAGGTTTACATGGACACACAGACGGACGGACAGAAGTCTCTTGTGTTTTACGTGAGTACTGTCTCGTTGACATAACCTCACGGTGCTCTGAACACTGGATCGGAATATGCGCCGACCACCGCCCCCTTGTGCAGAAAAACTACACTCAGGTACCAACTTCGAGATTTGTGCATTTGGGCAACAAATCCCACTCCTTGGTGGGGAGTCGAGGCCTACACACGCATGCCTACATCCTGTCGATGCAAACATGCGCGTGCGATCAAGCCCTTCTTAAACGTCTTCTTCTGAAGACTTCACATGCATACCCATTCATACGACTCATTCTCTCATCACTCACAAGCACACTACTGACATCACAACCATCGTCCGTCAATACGACACCTAGAGAATCTAGGTCCCGTATGTCCGAGTAAAACGTGCATATGCACAAAACATGAAACCAGTCCTCGGTAAAAGGTCCACAGTCACACTCAGGCGTATTAGCCAAGGCTCTTTTATACAAAAATGCATTAAACGACCCATGGCCCGTAAGCAAAAAGCCCATACTCAGGCTAAAGCCAAAGTCTGGACGCTTCGCCACGAACGTCACATCGCGAATGAAGGCATATGTAACTCGTCCTTTGTCGCTACTGTCCCACCTGTTTTGCCATCTGGAGACAACACACTCATTTAAGAGTGCCCTGCACTCCGTCCAGCTCCTACCACTAACGTCATCGTTAGTCACCCAATCGTCCTGCAGCAATGGCTGTCCTCTCTTGATCCTGTAGGCAATACTTTTACGTATCACCTCCAAGTCAAGAGGGGCTACACCTACCAACACCTGTAAGGCCTCCGTGGAGACCGTACGACAACATGGCACACAAGCGAGCAAGACTACCCGTTGACACGACATGATTTTCAGCTTTCCTCTGGCAGTCGTGACCACGCTGGACCACACCGACGAACCATATGTTGCGCAAGCAACAAATAATCCGCGGTAAATGGTCTGCATGGAACGCCTGCTGAGGACCCAGTCATTCCTAAGAATGCGCCGGACACATCCCACCACGCCAGTCAATTTCTCCCTCACCCGCTCGAGATGAACCAAGAAGTTCATACGCTCACGCATTGTTATCCCCAAGTATTTGACCTCAGTCGCATACTTAAGGCTAACGCCATTGGCCCTAACAGTTGGAGGTCGATTTAGCGATAACTTGCCCTTAAGCAACATCATCACAGTCTTGTCCATTGCTACTTCTACACCTACTTGTCTACTCCAATCGCAGACAATCTGCATGGCTCCCTCCCCCCTTCTCTCCAGCTCAGCACGAGACTGGCCTTCGATAAGGACGAGCAAGTCATCCGCATATGCGCACACATTGTATGCAACCATCAGCCTCCGCAAAAGAGGATCCATCATTAGATTCCAAATAAATGGACCGCAGATGGATCCCTGCGGACAACCTCTGACCACCTCAATGCACACGGACTCGTTCACACCAGCGACGCAAGCCCGCCTGCCAGAGAAGTAGCTTTTCCATAACTCCAACTCTTGGCAGCCGACCTCGCGTAGCCTTCCCATAACAGGAAGTCGAACGCACCCTTGAAATCAATAAAGATTCCAAGGACATATCCTGCCTCTGTCCTACCTACACACGTTTTAACGTGATGCCAGGCGTCATCTACACTCCTACCACTTTTAAAGCCAAATTGCCACTCACATGTGCCCTGGCCGATCCTCTCCTGAAGCCTTTTCACCATAATACTTTCCAGTACTTTTCCAAGCACCGGAAGCAGACTGATGCCCCTATAGGAACGAGGATTGCTCCTGATCCTATCGGGTGACTTCAGCAAAACAACGACACGAGCTATTTTCCACGCATGTGGAAAATAGCCCTCTGATACACACTTTCCATAGATTGCCACCAGGTACTCAGGAATGGCCTTCCAGATGCTTTTACACATCTCTCCGGTCACTCCGTCCATACCTGGTGACTTTCTACTTCGTGCCTGACAAATGCTCATCTCTAACTCAGTTCTGTCCAAGGGCGGAGGGGTATCCACCCCCTGAAAAGGAAGATGGATAGGACCCTCAGCCCTTGGAAAGAACTCGCCCAGCAGAACGCGTATGCATGCCCCCCATGATGGCAATATTTCATTACCAACACGAAGGCCAGACACATCGGTCCGCTGGCTCCTTCCTCTACAGAGCTTGTAGACTCCTCCCCATGGGTCGTCTTTGTTGTCCCGTACGTTTCTTCTCCAATCATCCTCCTTCACCTTCACGATACGGTCCTTATAGGCACGTAGCTGTGTCGCGTAGTTTGCCGCACGCAGTAGTACATCATCTGCATTGGTCCGCCTGGCTCTCTGGAATCTCTTCCTGAGCTGCCGGACGGTCCTCCGCATTTCTGTAAGCTCCCGCGTCCACCATTTAACCCTTCCGGGGATTGTCCTAGAACATCTCCCAAGAAGGGCGTCATTGGTGTTGATTGTCCAGTCGTTCAGCTTGCCTATCTGTCCATCTATAGTCAGACCCCTGAAATCCCCAATGGGGACCTCAGAGGCCGCCTCCCTAATGCACGTGCCGTAGTAATCCCAATTAATTGGGAGTCTACGCCACCACACCACATTGGAAACCACCTCGGGGACTGGCGAGTATGAGAGCACAATCCGAATTGGATTGTGATCACTCACCCCCCAATTGTCCACAACGTCCCAGTCACAGCGAAAACGCCGCAGTACTATGTCATTAACGGCTGTTACATCAATATCACTCACACCATTAGGTCCGGAAAACGTATACAGATTCGAGGGCTGGTTTAGCGTACTAACACCCCGATTAACCATCCAGTCACTCAGCATCTCACCCCTATAATGGTTCTGATATCCAGGCGAATGCCGGGATACCTTACTGAACCACATAGGAGATGATGCGTTCGCGTCCATACCTAGGATAATCGGGTTGCTACTCGCTAGTAGTAGCACCGAATCCATATACGTGATGTACGGTTCTAATGGTCTGCTGAACTGACAGTATATGCTTGCCAGGAAGATTTTTCCAAATCCTCCCTCGACTAAGACACATACTCCCAGTTCATCAGCAGAAACAACCATGCATTCCACACTCGGATCGTTGACAATTACAGCAGATTTAGCCCCAGAACTAGGAAATACCCGCATAAATGTGGGTAAACCCCTTACACAACCATTGGTTGCGTAAGGCTCCTGAACCAAGGCAAATCCACTGTGAGTGGCAACCATCATCTCACCTAACTCACACATACCAGAATAAGAGCCCTGACAATTGAGTTGTATAATTGTCGAAGTCATTTTAATGTCTGGCGTTCGCACGTGCAACCAAGACGCAATACGTAGGGCAAGCCTCTGACATCATTAGATGATCAGAGGACAGTCCTTTAAACGCACAGTTACGACAATGGAGTGGGTTTGGACACACCATTGCCATATGCCCCTGTTGCCCGCAACGACGACAGACCCTAGCGCCAACGCGACAGTCCTTCACTTTATGGTCAAAACTCATACACTGGAAGCATCCCGCCACTGGATCAAGCTGACGAACGTAGAAACTGAACCACTTTATGTAACAGCGCCCAGAGTTCAGAAGGGCCTGCATAGCAATGCTAGTGCCCTCCAAAACTACATTCACTGCTTCGCGAGTGTCTGTTGTCCACGGACGCGAAATGAGCTTAACGCTCCGCTTGAAGGTCTCTCGGGTCATCAATTCCTTCATGTTCAGCTCGTACAGTTCACCCATAAACTCGTCAGGGGTGATCTGGGAGTGAACCCCCCGGACCATGACCTTCGGACCTAGCATCCCGTTTACGGTGACCTCAAGTCCTACCTCCGCGAACTTACTGTTATTAACTAGCTTGGTTCTTTCAGCGACTGAAGGCGTCCGTATGACCGCCCCACCACTCCGAATGGGTTTTACGTCATGCACACGTACTCCCAATGCTGGTCCAACCTGCTCAACAACTCTAGATGCTACCTCCTTCGGTGTAGCAGCAGTTTTGCTACGTACAACCACCGACCAAGTCTCCACCGGAGCCGGGACGGGGCAAGCAGCTGTCTTAGGCGGCATTACAGGGGGAACAACAATTGGCGCCGGAACAATCGGTGCACCACCCGCAGTCTGAAGGACGTCCAAACGCCCCCTCAATCGTTCGTTCTGAATGAGCAAGTTCATCAACAACACCTCATACTTACTGGTAATAGCAGCTATCCTTCGGACGTCACCAGCCTTTAACCCAGTGTCAATTAAAGCCTCCAAGAGGTCCGCTGAGACTTCTTTGAGTTCCGCAACAGGGGAGCTCGCCTTGGCGGTGTATCCCTCTGGCGGGCTCTTTCCATCAACAGCTTTGACACTGGCCTCTTGCGTCTTCTGTGACCCCCTAAGGTTACCCGTGCTACCACCTACCTTCCGTCTACCTTCTGCCAACGTATGCGAGTCGGGCCGTTCGAGAAGGTCAGCTTCAGAAGAAGCCCTTGCGGCAAGGGGTGAACTCGGTTTGAACCGCTTTTCCACCCCTTTGACCTTATCCGCATCGCCCCGAACCGCTTCGCCCGCAGTCACCACCGTCACTTCGTCGTCAGTCTCCGAGTCCGAGTTCCGTACGATCTTCCGTGTCCTCGGTACCTCGTCAGTCACCTTCCCGTCCGTATCCGTCCCTTCGCCATTAAGGCCACTCGACCTCTTCCTCGCCGTGCCCTTTTTGGGCGGCATACCCACTAAAAATTTAAAACTAAAAATTCACAAGTACTTACGAGTATCCTGGAAAGTCAACGTCGCCACCTATTGGCCGATGTACGAAACGGCAGTAGCCAAGTCGCAAACCGTACCGACACTACTTACCGACACAAATAAATACTTTAATGCTACGTCTATTCGTCGCTAAAGGGTTTCTACAAACGTGCTTAACCTCACTTCTGGCCGGAGAAAGTGAGACACCAATTTAACTATGTTCAGCGGAGCACCCTAAACAACAACACTTCACTGTATCTTAAAGTCTCTATATTTACAACAATATCAAACACTATGAAAGTCACTGTCTTATTACTTCACTATTCACAATTCAATATTTACCGCACTGCGTAAACACGTCCGAACAATTCAATTGTCAAACACCGAATGAGTGACGGACAGACGGATGGACGGATATCAGACTCAGAAAGTGATTATGAGTCGATCGGTATAGTAAAATATTATTGGTAGTTACAAACATCACCGCAAAGTCATTATACCCGGACCACATAGTGGTATAGGGAATAAAAATAGGTTTTCGTGTAGCGTTCTGACTATTTTTCTGAAATTCTATTGATATTTTCTGAAAAACATTTGATTATTTCTGAAATAAGTTTGATAATTTTTGAAATACATTTGATATATTTGAAGTCCTTTTGAAAATTTAATTTGATACTTTCAATAAATCATTTTATGTTTTTGAAAATTTGAAAATTTCTGAAACACATTTGATACTTTCTGAAAATCAATTGATGTTTTCTGAAATATATTTCATAATTTCTGAATATTAGTTGATGTTTTCTGAAAATCAATTGATTATTTCTAAAAATCAATTGATGTTTTCTGAAATACAATTAATAATTTCTGAAAATCAATAGATGTTTTGTGAGACTCAATTGAACATTTCTGAAAATCTATTAATATTTTCTGATATACAAATTATAGTTTCTGAAAATCAATAGATGTTTTCTGAGACTCAAATGAACATTTCGGAAAATCAATTTATGTTTTTTGAAATGCAATTGATTATTTCTCAATATCGATTTATGTTTTCTGAATTGCAATTGATTATTTCGGAATATCGATTGAAGTTTTCTGAAATATAATTGGAAAAGAGGTAGAAAATATTTGTTATAATTTTTTTCTATAAAATTTTTCCAATTTTTTTTTTTTTTTTTGATTTGACAAAACATAATTTTATTCCTTCAAGACTCTGTTACAAGTACATTTTTCGTTAAACACTTGAAGGTCATTTTTTTAGTGTTGGGAATGAGAGAGTATGTGAAAGACAAATTCACTGACGTTTAGGACAATGGGTATGAAAAATTTAATTTAAATGCCACAAATCTTAATGTTTGAAAATAAATCTTATTGTTATTGAAAAAAAAAAATAAATAAAAATTTCTTTCATATGCTGAAAATTGTATTCATATTATAATATGTATGTATGTATATAAGTACTTAAATTTTGTGGTTTTACATTTCAGTGCCCACCAATTGTACATTTCCTGCCCGTTGGGAGGGCTCATGGTTCCTATCGGGCTATCAACAATCTATACACATTAAAGGTTCCCAATTCAGTTACAGGGGAAGATGTGCAGCTTCGGATGGCAACAAATATTTAATTGTGGACGAGTAAGTTTATTTTCAAATTTCCTAATTTAAGCAATTTACAAATTTATTCTTTCCTTTACTAAGTTTAACTGCTAATGAAGAAAGAATTTATACAAAAAAAAAAAAAAAAAACCTCATATTAGTAAATTTAGGTATTGAGTAAACAGAACTTTTGAAATCAAAGAATACGAGGGTCATTCTAAGTAAATTAACTTTAAAACTGGACACCTATAACTAATATCATCAAGGATTTTTGGACACTCTATTTTAACTGAAATACTGACAGTTTTTACTAAAAGATAAATAATACCCTCGTATTATTAATTCATTTACTTAATTCTTCTAATCTTGTTTAGATACATTTTTAAAATAAAATTTTTTTTTTCTTTTTTTTGAATCAACCAAATACATTTTAAATAAATTACCAGTAAATAATTAAAAACTATACTAAACAAATTAGATACTTCACCTGTTAACTTTAAATCCTTACTACCAAATACTTACATATTAGGTAAACCATTAGTACTGCAAACATTCATGAATTTTCCAATTATAAATTTAAAACCTTAAATAAAATCATACATTCATATTAGGTAAAATCTAAACTAAAAATGAGGTAAGCTTGGAAAGGAAAAATGGAAGAAGAAAAAAACACATAATCCTAGAAAAGTGTAATGAATTGAAATGGACACGAAATTCTCTAGAGTACTATTCCAAATACAAAATTAAAAAAATAATAAAATACACTCGAACTCAGTTTCATTTATGATGTAGTTTACTTTTACATGTACAAGTATATGTATGAGTATAGAGTGAGTGTAAGTGTAATTTAAAGTTCATACGAAACTTTCAGTAGAAAAGTATTTAAAAAAGAAAAAAAAAAACAAATATAAATTTGCGAGTAAAACTCGTAAAAAATTATGTTCAACGAAATGAAGAAGGAAGTTGAAATAAAAATAATAAAGCGCCTATAGTATAAGTGTATAAGTGTAAAAACAAACAAACATACATATTACATACGTGGGTATGTATATCTTTACCAAGCATTTTATACATATACTATGATTGGGTGCAGTACAACCAATAATGTTGTACGATGGTCTTTATTTTAAGTTTTTTTATTTTTTTATAAATTTTCAGTAAAAATAACAGGGTTCGGATTAAATAAATCATAAATCTATTTAATATAATTATTTATTTTTTATTTTTTTTGTTATACTTTAATGATCTTAACACTCAGATTTATATAAATATTTATTTATTTATATAATTATTTTTTTTATTTTTGTTATACTTTAATGATCTTAAAAATCAGTTTATACTTTCAAAAAGCCTTCCTAAGGAAGTAAACTTTTTAAAGCTAAATACACATGTATGTACATTAGGCATATAACTTTTTAATATTTTTGCAAATAGGAAAAATGGTATAGCATAGTCAAATAGAGCATAAAAAAGTATGAACCCCTATTATATTTTTTTTTGTGAAATTGCAAAAAAGTTTCCGCACCATACGCAATTACTTTTGTATCAGAACTGCTTAAAAAAAAGAAGTTTTGTACACGTTTTTCTTCATATAACTAGATATTTATATAACTAACTAGTTGGACCCGGCGAACGTTGTTTTGCCCTCAATGAATTTTTAATTTTAGTTAGAATCTGTATATAGCTGGGGGGTTTCATGTCAAGTGCACCAACTTTTGAAACCGATGTCTTCCGATCGGGATGAAATTTGCACCAAGGTTATTCCTATTGGATAGTAATTTAGACACAGTTTTTCAATAAGATCGGTCCAGATCTCTCTGAGTTAGGGGGGATCAAAATTTGACATTTTGGCCAAACAGGTGTTTTTTCTCATCCATGTAACTTATTACCTATTGTTCTTAGAAAATTTTCTCCCAAATAGTTTAGATAGCTATTTCTTCAATATATCGGAAAAAAATACTTTAAAAAAAAAAATTTTTTTTTAAATGGTGCGTGGTAGAGAAGAAGAAAGCATATATTTCAAAAATTCATAACTGCACTGTATTCTTAATCGGACCGGTTTCTGGCATTTCAGCCTTCATCAGCGATTTATTGAACATTGTGATAATTGTTATGTTTTAATTGAATAGGTTGTTTCTATATGAAAATTTTTTCTACTTAGGGCGGCCGTGAGGTTTTGAACCGTGAACTTCACATACACTCGTACTTGCACTTTTTAAACAAAATTATAAAAAAATAAAAAAAAATTGCATATTAATTACAGTAGTAATTGCAATATGTCTGAAAAATGACTATAAATCTAACAAAACAAAAAATTTTCTTCGCTTCACAGCGTCATCTCAAATATATGTAAAGTGCATATGTAGGTATGTACAAAAACCGTACATCACATATGACAACTCTTACGAAAACTGAGAATAGTGGAAATTAGAAGTATAAATGCAAAAAAAAATATTCAAAATTCAAAAATAACGATTGTTTGTTTGGACAGAGTTGTATCTTCTGAAATTAATACAAAGTAAAGCTGTATGGTACGAAAACTGAAAACTAACCACACTGCTCGTAGGCCTGACTTTAGGTGAGTGTGTTAAAGCGCTGACCAAAAAGTGCAAGTACGAGTGTATGTGAAGTTCACGGTTCAAAACCTCACGGCCGCCCTAAGTAGAAAAAAAAAAAAAAAAATTTTCATATAGAAACAACCTATTCAATTAAAACATAACAATTATCACAATGTTCAATAAATCGCTGATGAAGGCTGAAATGCCAGAAACCGGTCCGATTAAGAATACAGTGCAGTTATGAATTTTTGAAATATATGCTTTCTTCTTCTCTACCACGCACCATTTAAACAAAATTATAAAAAAAAATTGCATATTAATTACAGTAGTAATTGCAATATGTCTGAAAAATGACTATAAATCTAACAAAAAAAAAAAAAAAAAAAAAAAAAAATTTTTTTTTAGACTTTTTTTTTGCTAAATTAAAGCATATTTTGCCTTTTTTTTCAAAAAGGGCATTTTTTTTTTCATAAGAAAGCTTAGGATTTTTCCTTTAAGAGCTGTTTGGTCGCTTAGTGGGATGGAAGTGGGATATCTATCAAAATAAATGTTTTGTAACTCAAGACAACGGTTTTTCAATTTTTCACAAATGCACTATTTTGAATTTTTTCCTATTTGTGTGAAAAACCTTACAAATAAAACTTATACTTAGAAACTAGACAAATTAACCTTTCCGAAGGTATGTAACATGCCTAACTAAAATTTCATACCCTCAATGCTGTAATACCCACAATATGTTAACCTCAGGAAAAAATCACTTTTTTTTCTATAGAAATGTTGAACAATTATTTTTTTTATTTACTTGTAATAATAATTAAATTAATATGTAATAATTATAATAAAAATAAATAGATAAATTATTTAATAAAATTTAATCTATTTTATAGTTAATTTATTGTAGCTGATGAAGTATTTAAGTTTTGTCACTTTTTAAAAATCCAATTTTTCATCCAGCTTATTTGTCGAATTTATTTGCTGCTTTTTTAGCCAATCCTTTCTTGGCGTTACTAGGTTCAGCTGTTGATTTCGCTGCTGCTTTTTTTTTTGACTTTTGAAAGAAATCGCATTGAGTAGAGGCAGAAAACTTTTTTTCATCTCGAGTCTTCCATCGACAAGCGGTATAAAAGCATGGTATTGAGCGGTGCCATCGCTTGTTATCGCAGCATCGAATCTCCTCTTTAGTGTTTTCAATGTTTCCTCATAATCCTCTTTGCTACTAAAAACTATTTTAGTTTCTTTCCAATAATTCTTTGTCCAATGGAATAAAGCAGTCGCATCTAAGATGAGAGCACTGGAGGCTATACTTCGCTGCATTTCTTTCAACGTTTGCCCCAATACCATCACATGCTCCTTTACCATGAGCAGTAGGATGAAAATGCCACAAAGCTGGCATTCCAAAATCTTTTTCATGAGCCATAAGATTTGCGAAGCTACTTTTGTTTTTAAAATGTGGACAAGCTCCGTCCGAAACATAGTATACCTTCTTTACTGTAAATATAGATTTTAGATATTTTAGTATTATCTTCTGGTACTCATAAACTGCAACGGTATCATGTTTTAAATCGTCGGATATGATTGCCATACTTTTGTGTTCCAGTTTTTCATTTTTCATGTAGTAAATAACTACTGTGAATATAGTTGCTTGGTCGTTATTGAAGTGGAATGCTTGTATGGCATCCTGAAGAACATATTTATAGTTTTCTGCGAATTCTTATGAAATAACGAATTCACCAGACTTCAAATGTATCTTCAAATCCTTGAAGAATGTCCATTGCTCTTTGACTAAAAAGTCATGGGTTCTCCAGTTTAGCAATCCTGTACACATTTCTTCCACAAAATCATCCACTTTTAAAATGATTTTTTTCAATGTGCATCTGTCAGTCTGAATCCAAGAATCAAATTTGACCTCCTCTATATATCCTCGATCTAAAGAGTTGATTAAATTTTCTTTGATGGATGTGATTTTCGGGCAATTGGTACATTCACCTAAGTAGCAATAAGTTGTTGCATTAGGACACATAGTCAATTTAAGGCAGTCGCGGTAATCGTGTAAATCTTCTGCCGAATCACCTGTTAAATACTTTAAGTTGATTTCCTTCAACATCAGTTTAACATTTTCATGGTAAATGCAAACGCATACTGTGTGAGTTCATCTGCTTCCTGCCAAAACGCAATGTTTTGTCCTCATTTGGGTAAATTTCGTGAAGCCAATTTTAACATCCTCGTGTTCAGATTGAAATGTTGCAAATAACTCTTTCAGGTTACAGAGAACCATTCTCTTCTGTTATGTTATGAAGGTGTGTTACATACCTTGGGAAAGGTTAATATGTCTAGTTTCTTAGTATAAATTTTATTTGTAAGGTTCTACACACAAATAGGAAAAAATTCAAAATAGTGCATTTGTGAAAAATTGAAAAACTGTTGTCTTGAGTTACAAAACATTTATTTTGATAGATATCCCACTCCCATCCCACTAAGCGACCAAAAAGCTCTTAAAGGAAAAATCCTAAGCTTTCTTATGAAAAAAAAAAAAAAATGCCCTTTTTGAAAAAAAGGCAAAAAATGCTTTGATTTAGCAAAAAAAAAAAAAAATAAAAAAATTTTTTTTTAAAGTATTTTTTTCCGAAATATATAAGAAATAGCTATCTAAACTATTTGGGAGAAAATTTTCTAAGAACAATAGGTAATAAGTTACATGGATGAGAAAAAACACCTGTTTGGCCAAAATGTCAAATTTTTATCCCCTCTAACTCAGAGAGATCTTGACCGATCTTATTGAAAAATTGTGTCTAAACTACTATCCAATAGGACTAACCTTGGTGCAAATTTCATCCCGATCGGAAGACATCGGTTTCGGTTGGTGCACTTGACATGAAATCCCCCAGCTATATAAAAAAAACGTTTGTGCATTTGTTAATATTAACTGAAAACTGTTAAAGAAAAACCATGTTTTATTTTTGAAAATTAAAATAAATATTTATTGTAACATACATATAAGAATGACCAATACATTTCTATCATTGTAATTCTAAAAAGAGTGAATAATATTTTTAGTTTCATTATTCTGGCAGTAATTGAATAAATTTGCTGGCTTTTCGACATGGGAGTATGCTACATATAGTTGCTGGTGAAAAAAACAACTGTTTTCGAGGTCCAAACCACATATTTGCAATGATTGTCCTTGAGATTTATTAATGGTCATGGCAAAGGCCAATCTAATCGGAAATTGCAATCTTTTGAATGCTATCGGTGTGTCGGTAGGAATTAAAGGAATTCTTGGCAGCAAAACATGTTCTCCTTTGAATTTGTCTTTGAGAATTGTGGCCCCAATAACATTGGGCATTATTCTCTCAACAATTAACCTGGTTCTATTACATAGTCTCGGAGCGTTGAGGTTACGTAGATCGGGCACATCAGGTGAATTCAAAAATTCTGTTGGATAATTGACTGCGTCATTTTCTTCAACAACACTATTTATAGATTTCAAATAAAAAGTTTCGGAATTAGTCATGCCCTGAATAACAGCATTAATATTATCGACACTTAACTAAGTAGTTGTTTTGAAAATTGGTCAGCCATTGGATCATAGATAATAAAATGAGAGCTCCGCCAAAAAGTCTTTCATTGCCTTTCAAATCTTTTAAAGTTCTATGTAGTGCTTCCAAGGAATGTTTGTAAGCCATGTTACATTCATCCCAAATAATAATATTGCAGTCTTGCAGAATTTTTGCCATACTGGAATGTTTTTTAATATTACATACGGCATTCTCATTGTGATTGGAGTGCTGAATGAGCTGCACGAACACCATGCAATAATGTTGCGGCTATTGCGGACAAAGCAATAGCCAATGCAATTTTTCCTTCCTTTTTGGTTAGAATATTAATATATAAAAACGTGTGTGAATTTTGTAACTTGTAATAAAATTTAAATAAATTTGACATCTCATTATTTTTCGAACGCCAGCGCCATCTACCGGGTCCAACAAAAAAATTTTTGGCATCATCTAACATACATATATGTACATTCTTAGTTTCAGTAAAATCGCACCGTAAATAAGAATATTCGAATTAACTTTACTCCAGCGCCACCTATCGGGTCCATTTATACATACAAAAATTTCCTAGGACGAAACATACATACGTTCTGAATTGCAGTCAAATCGCACTTAAAATAGGATTTTTTTTTATAACTTGACCCCAACGCCAGCTAGAGGGTTAAAACTAAAAAAAAAAACACAGAAGAGCTCGAGCCGAACCTATGATACAAATCTTCCGGATATCATTCGTTACAAACAAATGCACCAACGCTTTTATATATATAGATAATCGTCCTAATGTTCCAAAACCCTTTTAATGGCGCTATGGCGCAAAAAAATTCTTAGAAGGGAAACCATCATCGCCCAATATTTAATACAATTTTATTCCAAATTTAATAGAAAATTACGATAATTTAAAAAAAATATATAAACAAAATAAAGAGTGTAAAATCATTAAATGGCGAAATAACGTGCAATATTTATATGAATTGTTCCAAGCTTTTAAATACTTCCAGAAAAATTAAAATTTAAAGCAACACCAGCACTCAGTAATGCCCGTTGGAATTCTAGAGCTACTCTGGCACTTTTGTCCTTTATACTTATTCCTGAATATCCATTGCAATTATATCATCTTTGTAAGTTTGTATGTGGAGCGAAATCTGCTTTTCTAATCATACTTTCATTTGCTGGCTTCACAAATGCAATTAATCTTTTCTTAGACATTGGATCAAAAAACCATCAGCTATTGAGGAAGTTCAGCAGAGCAACAGCGGCGCAGAGCGTGCTATTAAAATTGTGCAAGACATTTTTCCATTGTGTAAATCATTACAAACTTTAAACTTAAAATATATTTCATATAACAATTGACAAAATTTTAAAATAAAAATATTTAAAAAAATCGGTCTTTTTTTTAGAAATCGCATTTGGTGCGGAACATTTTTGAACCGAAATCACCTAAAAAAAAGTGATATTCATTACTTGTACAATATTTGCCACCACGTGGTGGTATGCCAAATTTTTCGTAATGTAACATACTCTTACGTTTGTTTAAATATAAAAAACTTTTGAAAATCAAAAACAGAATTTTTTAATGTGTAAACATCTATACGCGCAGGGGGGTAAATTTCTATTTCACAATACAATCACAAAAACAGCGTACATGTGAGAGTCACATCTTACGCGTAAGATGTGACCATTAAGACAAATCGGTATGACTTATGATTGTTTGGTGAAAAAATTATTATATGAAATAACCTTTTTGCTGTTTTCTGCATTTTATTTATACCAGATGTTTACACATCTACCCTGTGATCGGACTCACATGATTTTTTTTTTTTATATTTTACGCTACATTAAGAATGTTCGCTCTGCTTCAAACTAAATAGAATTATGCTTTGAAAAAATTTCTTATTATTAATTTTGGGTACCCACAGTATTCTGCTTAAAATTCTTGACAAAAATTTAAAATTTTATTGATTAATGTTTTGCCATATAAATAATTTCTATGCGTCTCTGTATGGGAGGTGCCACGCCCACTGGTTTGATCCCGCCCATTTGTCACATAATTTCTCATACTCATCATTCGTAAACTCACACCTGGTTTCAAGACTGTCGGGTTTATAGTATTCCAGATAATTTTTTTTGTATGGGAGGTGCCACGCCCACTAACCCAATCCCGCCCATTTTTGGCACGATTATTCACATTAACAACCAATTGACGTGCAGAAAGTTTCAAGACTCTGGCCATCGTAGTACTCTAGGTATGTAATGATATGTATTTACCATATATGGAAGGTGCCACGCCCACTTGTTTGACCACATCCATTTTTAGCCCGACTTCTCCCATTACTAATTTATGTACTACTACAAAGTTTCAGGACTCTTGCTCTCATAGAGGTCCAGATATGTGATTTTAAAAAAATTTTATATATGAAAGGTGCCACGCCCATTTGAAAATAAAAAAAAATATAGACTATTTTTACTTCCGGATAGACAGTTACATACTATAAAAGTTTCAAGACGGTCGGTCCAGTGGTGTAGTCTCCTATAAAGGACAAACAAACATACGAGGTTTGGAAATAGGAAATAGTCAATGGAGGCTAAATCCGGAGAATATGGCGGATGAGGTACTAATTCGTAGCCCAATTTATGGAAGTTTGCCATTAAGACTGTACACGAGTGCACCCGTGCATTATCTTGATGAAAAATAACTTTTTTCTTGCCCATATGGGGTCATTTTTTAAATCTTCGTTAAATCGGTCCAGTAAGTTGGCATAACGTTCGCCGTTTACTGTTTGAACGTAATCGATATGGATTATCCCGCGTGCATCCCAAAAAACTGCTGCCATCACCTTATTGGCCGACAAACTTACATTGGCCTTCTTCGGAGCCGGTTCACCCGGAGAAACCCATTGTTTAGACTGCTGCTTGGTCTCCGGAGTGTTGTAATGGATCCATGTTTCATCCACAGTTACAAAACGCCGCAAAAACTCATTGTAATTGCGATTAAACAACTCCAAACAATCCTTTGAAGTTGTCACATGATTAAGTTTATGGTCAATTGAAAGCAAACGCGGCACCCATCTTGCAGACAGCTTTTTTAAACCCATTTAAAATCGAAACCACACTGCCATATGAAATGCCTTTTCAATCGGCCAACACCATATCGTGGATTTTTTCGACATTTTCGGGTTTATTGACCTCAATTGGCCGTCCAGAACGTTCAGCGTCATTTGTATTTGTCCGACCACAATGAAAGTCAGCAAACCACTTTTTTACCATTGAAATCGATGGTGCAGAGTCCCCATAGTATTTTTCAAGCTTTTCCTTGGTTTGATTGACGTTTTTTTTTTTCGCAAAAAATAATGTTTAATGAGCACTCGAAACTCACTTTTTTTCATTAAAAAAAAAAAAACCAAGAGGTTGTATGTTTTGAACAGATGTTAAACGCAAAATAGATGATAGAACATTCTCAAAATTTTACACTATTCAATTAACAGGTGGTACTTGATGGGAGTTGTGTTGCATTTCATATAACCACAAGGGAAGTTCGAAAAGTCACGGATTTGGCGATTCTTGAATATCCGTTCGTCTGTGTGCTCATGTAAATCAAATCATAGGTCGCAATTGTCAACATAATCTCTCTGTAGCTCGATACACTTTTCCCAGCGATATCGAATAGCTTCGATATCCGGTTTAGATTAAACAATATCCTGTCTAGCTCCGAAAAATAGCCATCAACCGCAGACTCTACCTGTTCATTGTTGACAAATCTTTTACCACTAAGCCATTTTTCAAGTTTTGAAATTGAAAATAATCCGAGGTAGCTAAATCTGGTGCATAACTTACGTGATGAAGCAATTCGAACTTTATTTCAATGATTTTGGCCATCACAATAGTGGATGTGTGAACTGGTGCATTGTATTGATGAAACAACACTTTCTGTTTTGCTAAATGCGGCCTTCTTTCCTTAATTTCATCACCATAACGCTGCAATAAGTTATACTAGCACTGTACAACACATGATTTTGGGACTCAATTCTGACAATTGCACCTGAAAGTAGCCCCAAAACTAAGAACTTCTGCATCATTCGTTTTGTCAAGTTGGCTGCCATTATAATTTAATGGCCATACGAATTTTCTTGCTCAAGGTGGATTTTTATCACATTTTGTATATTTTAACACGGTTATAACTCGGTAACCATACGGAATATCTCTTATGAGTCTTAAACAAAGTTGTAGATATTGAATAGGAGAAAAAAAGGGGAACAAACTTACCCGAAAAAAGTGCATTCAATGCCAAAAATGCCAATTTTCCCCAATTTTCACCTCTTTTGCTAAATAACTGGTTTACAAATCCACAAATATGCTGTTTTTTCATTAAAAACTTTATTTTGCAAGAAAATAAAAATCCCGATTCATATTACAGCGATTCTTACACAGAAAATATGAGATTTTTATTTGTTATCTATGCATGGAAACAAAATTTTGAACATTTTCAATTATTGTCAATATCCATCCTCGTTGAAGTTGACGCTTGTAATTCTGATGATCTTGTTTTCTTCGTCTTAGGTTGTTCATATTCATGGTCTGAGTCTGCATCATCATCATCCAAGTTAGACATAATATTCAAGGGCATGTTTTCTTCAGTGTGTCCACCAAATTCAGTGTCATCTTCATCTTCGGTGCTTTCATCCTCAAACTGAATAATTTTAGAACAATACCAACAAACCTCCGCAAGCATTGCATGAAAATTTTTGCCTTTGAATCGCTTTTCCATTGGCATGGTCACCTGGTCGTACCTCTCTCCTTGTTCGTCCGATTCCTGAGGTAATTGTGTCAAAAAGGTATCAAGGTGGAAATGCATGAAATGTAATTTTATCGTCATGGATGCATTGATCTTTTCAAAATAATACAGTAACTTGTCCACTCGTGTCTGTATGCGTCTGCGGAAAATTTCCCGAAAACAATTGCCCGAAAAAACAATTCCCCGAAAAACAATTCCCCGAAAACAATTTCCTAAATTACAATTTCCCGAAAACAATTTCCCGAAAACAATTTCCCGAAATTACAATTTCCCGAAATTACGATTTCCCGAAAAAAATCTCTCGAAATTACAATTTCCCGAAAACAATTTCCCGCAAACAATTTCCCGAAAACAATTTCCCGAAAACAATTTCCCGAAATTACAATTTCCCTATTTTTATTTTACAACTTCCCATATATTCTTGATTTCCCCCCTAAAAAAAACTTGCTGCATACGATTTCTTGAAAAAACAATTTCCCGAGTATACGACTTCTCGAAAGAACAATTCTCCCACCTCGCACCGTGCCCTTCCTCTTCCACCCTCCCTCGTCATCCGGACCTATTTATTGGAGTGTCATACACTTATTTTTTCATTGTGACTTTGAACACTTCGTTATTCAGACTTCCCGACGGATAATGCTCACTCCATCACATCCTACCCATGCAGTAGCTGCTACGGAATCGTTACCATCTTGCATAGCGAAGTTTTTTTAGTTATTTGGGTTGTAATACTCAGTTACTATGCCACTCGAATTCCTGGATAGCGAAAAAGGTAAACCGAGGTTGCTTTTGAATGGTTTCTTGTATCATGACGACGGTCAGTCCGTTGATAGCGTTTATTGGCGTTGTATCCTTTATCGAGGAAATCATTGTACCGGTAGGGTCATAACAGCGATACTATAAAAAAAAGCGGCTCTTCACAATCACAGTGCCGAAACGGCTTTCATTGCTAAAGAAAAAATCGTTAATGAGCTGAAAGATCTTGCCCGGACCACTACATCAAGTGGTCATGAACTGATTACTCGCGCTTCGGCCGGAATTTCTGATGGTATTGTTTAGGAAATGCCATCAACAAACTCTTTGAAGAAATACCAATTTCGGGAAATTGTAGTTTCGGGAAATTGTGTTCGGGAAATTGTATTTCGGGAAATTGTAATTTCGGGAAATTGTAATTTCGGGAAATTGTAATTTCGGGAAATTGTCATTTCGGGAAATTGTGTTCGGGAAATTGTAATTTCGGGAAATTGTTTTCGGGAAATTTTCCGCAAATCGTCTGTATGTCATCTCGCTGTACACGGTTCTTTCCTAAAACTCCTTCGAGATTAGATGAAGATGACACTGAAATTGCTGGATGAATCGGAATTTTTATTTTCATGCAAAATAAAGTTTATAAAGAAAAAAAAAAGCATATTCTGGATTTGTAATCCAGTTATTTAGCAAAAAGGTGAAAATGGAGAAAAAATGGGGGGAACATGGGCATTTTTGCGACTTATAAGGCACTGGATGCACTTTTTTCGGGTAGGTTTGTTCACCATTTTTTTCTCCTATTCAATATCTACAACTTTGTTTCAGACGCAAAAGAGATATTCCGTACGGTTACCGAGTTATAACCGTGTTAAAATATACAAAAAGTGATAAAAATCCACCTTGAGCAAAAAAATTATAATGACAGCCAACTTGACAAAACGAGTGATGCAAAAGTTCTTAATTTTTGGGGCTACTTTCAGGTGTAATTGTCAGAATTGAGTCCCAAAATCATGTGTTGTACTGTGTAATAAAATAACTGTATCCTCAAAAATTTTAATTTTGCCACTTAAGCTTTTTTTGCGGTCATGGCTGAGTTTTTAATGATGTTTAACTTTTCAAGATCTATAAAAGTCACATCTCCAAGTTTTTGAATATTTTTTTTAGTTTCTTAAGGGCGAATGAAAATCCAGAACTTTAACCATTTTATCCGAAATAAACGTTTTATCGTTTTAAATTAATGATTTTTTACTCAAATATCATGAATGGAAGAATATTTCAACTTTAAAAATTAAACAAAATACCTCTAAGCTGTAATAAAAAGAAAAAAAAAAAAATTAATCACTCAAAATGCTCTTCGAATTGATACCTCCGTGAAGGTATTAGATTTTTGTTGTTGTTTTTTTATTTTTTTATTTAATTACATAAAAAGTTAATAACGTTTAAATTGATCATAATCCGAACCCTGTGCTTAATTCATTTAGAGTATTTTTAAGTTTTCCTTTTATACATAAAATTTTTGTTTGTTTTTAATGATGATGACTCTTTACTACTACTTCTACTTCTACTAACAAACAATATGTATTTAATGATGGTTATACATATAAATTTTTTAAGTTTTTTTTTTTAATATTTATACTTTTTTTTTTAATAAACCATTACTCATTTATGTATGTATGTATTATTAAGAAACAAAACCAAATTAAAATTCCCAGTAAAAATCTTAAGAGTTTGCGTGTTTTCCTGTGCTTACCATGAAGAAAAAAATTTAGTTGTTTTTTTTTCATTATTTTTTCCTTCAATTCGTTTAATAATTCATTCAACATTTTCAGTTTCTTAAGAAAATTTTTAAAGTTTTCGTTTTTCATTAATTTTGTTTTTATAGTTTTGATAAATTACCCTACTTTAGTTAAACTACTCGTACTTTTCCAGCCATATGCCATAAACTAAATATATATAAATAAAAAAAAAAAAAACATTAAAGTACCCATTTAATTTTGTAAAACAGTATGTATTTTTTTTGATTTAATTTATTCAATGAATGTTTTATATACAAATATTACCATATTTTCCTTTTTTTCTTTAAAAAAAAAACTTTCTCAGCTTTTTAAATTATAAAACTTAAATAGATTTTATGTTAATTATATATTTAAAAAAACAATTTTTTTTTTGAAGAAAACTCTTTTTAAGTTGTAGCTGAAATGTGTTATTCTGTTTTTTATTTTAAATAAAAATTGCAATCAATTTTTTTCTATGTATTTTGTTGTATTCATTTTGTAATTATTACAAAATCAAAAACCTAAAAAATTTTTTACCAATCCCTGATTAAATTAATGATATGAAAATCAAATATTAGATGTCGTTTGTTTATAATGTTTTAAATTAAAAATATGTTTCATTTAGGTTTAAAAAAAAATTATATAAAAATATATCTTTACTATTTTATGATTTTAACAATTTATAATTGCCATATTTTTAAAGATTTTTTTTTTAAATTTATTTTTTTTTCTTGTAAGTTTTGTTATGGTTAAGTATTTTTTTTTTATATGATATTAGGGACAAATATAAAAAGTACTTCCAAATAATATCATGAACATTTATAAAACACATTTTAATTATTGTTTGGAAAATATTTTGGTACATTAATTCAAATGCTTCAAAATAATACTAATTGATCAGCTCAAGGTTTTGGTTAAAAAAAAAAAAAAAAAACTTAATAACCAAACGACAAAACTGCTGTCTTTGAGATCGTATCCCAGGTGTGGATGATAAAATTTTAAATATCATCTCATCTAGATAAAAAAAATGTGCTTGTTATCTTAGACCTTCTATCTTCAAGGCCAAAGTCTCAAAATAGACCATTTTTACCAAAATATTTTCTAAACTTAATTTATGATTTTTTTTTTCTGCTTTAAAACTTTAACCCACTCAAAACTAACATTCATCTCAAATAACGTAAAATCTTCTAACGTTATAATCAATTTTCTTTTAAATTTATTAATTACATAATTTTATTTATATTTTTCCTCTCTCAACATTCATGTGAATTCACGTATATTATTTAAAAAAAAAAAAAAAAAATCAAATCCCAAAAAAAAAAACTGAAATATAAAAAAAATTCACATAAAAACCCCAAAACAAATTTACAATCAAATTTTAGGAAAGGATGCCATCGGTGCCTGGTCATATATGAAAAGCATAAAAATGTATTGCAGTATAAAGAAAGTGAGTGCGAAGGTGATAGTATGTATATGCATCAAACAAATCCATCTGCAATGGCGATGCGTAGCGTTTTAAATCAAAAAACCAACAATAATGGTGGTGATCATAGGGGGGGAGCTCATCCCAATTTGAACGGGCATTCAAGACTATCCTCATCGGATCAATATATAATGAGATCCAATGATGATATGAATGATTGTAAGCATTTTTTTTATTATTAATCAAAACAAAAAGAAAAAAAAACTTAAAGAAAAAATTTTCTTTCTTTTTTTTTAAATTAGTATTTTCTTATAATTTCTTAATAATGAGGTTATTTACATATATTTGTTTATTATATTTACATTTTTTTTTTAATTCATTATTGAAAAACATAAAAACACGTTCATTAGGTTTAAAATTATTTATGTTTTTAAATTTTTTATGAAAAAATCGTATACAAAATTACACTTTGTTAAGGTTTTTTTTTTGATATTGATTTTTTTAAATATAATTTAGTTTTTGTTTTTTTTTTAATCCACAATCTTTGTAAATAGCTTTCTCTCTTAAAAAAAAATTATCAACGAAAAGCCTTAAAGACTTATAGTTTCTTTTATTCTCATTCATTTCCTGTTTTTTAAGATTAATTAAGAAATAAGGGTCCTCTACTTCTTGGAATTGATATTACTACAAAAAATTCAATAATAAATATCAATGTATTTGAAATTTATAAGAATTTTCAAAACAAATTCTATTCGTTTTAATGAAATTCAAAACAAATAAGACGTATTAGCGGAATAGCAGATTAACCCGTCCCAACTTTTGTCTTTTAATATTTTAAAACCCTAAAAAAAAAAAAAAAAAAATCGAAAAAAATATTAACAAATTCACTGATTTACATAAAAATCTAAAAAAAAACTACAATATTTTTTTTTGTTACAAATTATTAGTTTAATCTTGACATTTTTTGTTTAAAGTTTTTATTTTGTTTTTTTAAACCATCTTGTTTTATTTAATGTAAATAATTAAACATTTTCTGTAAATATTTAAAAACAAAAAAAGAAAAAAACAACCAACAAATTAAATTGTTTGTTTCTATATATATTTTTGTATATTTTTTATATTTGCAAACACTAAGTTTTGTTTCTTTATTAGTTAAAAAAGAAAAAAATAATATATTTGTTTCTGACTATAACAAAATTAAAGTTTAACTCCTTCATTTTATGGAAGCTTTTGTTTAAAAAACCAAAAGTTTTCTAAAATACCACTTTACAAAGCTTTAAGAACACATATGGTTTGTAAACAAATTAAAATGCAAAATATCAAATATTTAATAAAATTAAATAAATATTATAGTTAATATTTGAAAACTTTAACTTACTTTCAAAATTGTTTAAAAGCTTTTTTCGTTCAAACATTCTCATTGCAAATTTACTTTAAATCATTATGCTTTGAGTCTTAAAACTTTAAGGGCTGTCAAAATACAAATAACTACCAGATACAAATCACTACCAAATAAACATTACTGGTATTGAAAGCTACATGTACTTACTAACTAGGGAGTTAGTAATTTGCCTAAAATGTATCAAAATAAAAGTCATGTTAGCAAAAATTTATATTTTCACCAGTTTTCTTTCAAAGGATTTTTTTTTGTACCAATGAAAAAAAAAAACTTAATTTGGAAATGAAATCCTTTTCAAAACGCTTTAATCTTCATATTTAAAAGAGCTTTCCAGTGAGAACTAAGTAAAAAGCTAAATTGTTCTAGAAAAAAGTCTCATTTGAATTGAAAAAAGCTAAGCAGCTAAATTGGCCTTAAAAATCTTATTTCGTTAAAAAAAAAATAAAGCTTTAAGCTTAATATTTTAAAAGCTTTAAACAATTTTACCACTGAGAACTACATAAGTAAAAAGTAAAATTTTTCAAATTTCCTTTTGTTAAAATTAAAAAAAATAAAAGCTTTTTAAAAGCTTTTGAGAGAGCTTAAAGCATAATATTTTAAAAAGCTTTAATATTTTTATGTTAACAACATCTTTGAATCACTGTACAAAAATCATTAAATATTTGTTTGTTAACTTAATTGGTTTTTCTTAAATATTTTAATTGCTTTTCTTTTAAACAATTTAAAAAAAATATGCAAAAATTAATGGTTAAAAAGAAAAAAAAACATCTCAACGTTTTCAAAACTCATCTGTAAATAGTCATTACATATACATAATATATATTTATATAAAGTATATTCAAAACAAAAATTCACCTGAATAATAACGTTAACGTACTTATTCTACTGTTATTTTTTAACAAAAAAAAAATAAATATATATATTTATCGCAAACTGAATTCTTTTTTAACCACCTTACAATATAATAACAATATGTTATTTTTTTAATATACTGTATATTTATACATATTTAAAATTAATATTCATATTATTATTGTTTATTATATATATATTTCTTTATTTATGTTTCCTTTTTTTTCGTTATGTTTTTAAATTAATATGTACTCTACTGTACTCTTGGTTTTGTTATTTTAACAAAATAACATTTATAACATTTTCCTTTTACTCTGTATAAAAATTTCAAAATATTAAAAAAAAAAAAAACGAATTTATTTTAATTTCATTTGCACGCCTAAAGCCATTTTTTTTATTAAAAATTAAAAGTTGTCTTCTTCGTTTTTTTGTTTCGTTAAAACCCCCCTGTTTAATTAGTTTTTAATTCATTCATTGACTTACCACGTTGTATATGTCCAAAATTTATGATTTCATTATTATTATTATTATTGTTACTATTATTATTATTATTATTATTATTATTATTATTATTATTATTATTATTATTATTATTATTTAAATTGATGATTTTTTACTTTATGCTATTTTCATATTATTAATAATATTATATGATTTTTATGTGAAAAAAAAATCGACATTAAATTCTCAAATGTGTGTGTCCTTGTGTGTGCTGTTTAACCCAGTCTCTAAATCCCAATTACCCTCTTTTTTGTAACATTATTATTAATTTTGTTTTTTACTTAATGTGTTATTGAAACGAAAATTTATGATTTAATATTCATTTGTTTAATATTGAAAAAAAAAAAAAAAAAATAAATATTCCACAAACATAAATTCATTATTTTTTTAATATTAAATATACTTATTTAAAGCTTTAGTATTAATTAAATTTTATTATGATAAAATTGGTTAGAGATTTAACTTAATTATACAATAAAAGTGAATCTATTTAGAAGGTAAAAGACTTGATCATGATGTTGAAAAAAATTTTTAAAGTTATGTATCAGAACAGAACTAGCAAAATTTTATTTAAACTTAAAATTTAACGCAATAATCTAAAGAAAGCTTTGTAATCTAAAAACAAAATTGTACTGCTTTCCCCAAAAGGTGCCTTAAAACTATAGAAATCGTTATCTCTATAATATTAATAGGTAAGGCGATTTCTTGTGACCGATGATTTGTTCCACAGTTTTCTCCCGATTTTGACCAAATGTATCTTATTTGGAAGGTATTTCTTTTTAGCTGTCCACCAAACTTACAGACTCATTTAAAATTGCTACTACTGCATACATAAAATTATACAATGCTATGTGTGTGTTTTTTAAATATGTGAATCTGTTTGCAAAAAAAATGTGTTTGTTTCCTTCATTCACAATAATAACTGTGATGAATTGAAAAATTATTTTGAACCTTTAGGGACCTTTATTAAATAAAAAAATTAAATTTCCTAGAATTTGCCCTCCAATATCGAGGGTTTGGAATCTGCTAGTCTGTATTAAATTTCCAATATTTTCTTTATTTAAAACTAATAAAGTCTAGACTTGTGGGAAACTCTCATTTTCTGAATTTTATTCCAGCATTATCAATAATTATAATTTACTACATCGGTCTTAAGATAAAGAATCAAAAATAGTTAAACAATAACTTTGATATCTCTTAAACTTCAAAAATATTCAGTAAATTTCAATGTTAATTAAAGTCGTAACTACTCTGTATTCTTAATCAGTCCAGTTTCTAGCATTGAGCCTTCATCAGTGAGTGATTAAATTAAACATTGTAAAAATTGTTATGTTGTTATGGATGAGATTGTTTCTTTATGATATTTTTCCACTTAAGGCGGCCGTGAGATTTGAACCTGCGTCTAATTTTTTTTATTTAGATTTCTTTGTATATGAGTTATTTACGAGCTTGTAAGAAACGAAACGTAAGACCTATAAAAATATATATTTTCTATTCGTAAAATAAATTTAAAAACTACCCAAAGGTAAATAGAATTCCCAAATAAGGAGTGAGCTCGAAAAACACACTTTTTTCGCAAGCATCAGATGAATTTTTTGTTTGGTTAAAAGTGACGAAAAGTACGTGCTAAATTAATTTAATATTTTCAACAGCTTGGTCCCACAAAAAGTTTCACAAAAAGATAGAAAGATCTGCCATCAAACTGTCTCCAATGTTATTAGAAAATATCAGGAGAATTCCCAATGATAGGAAACATGGTTCAGGAAGAAAGAAAAATCCACATGATGTTTTGAAGGTCAGGAAAATAGAAAGCATATTGAAAAGAACCTCCAACACATCCTCACTGAGGTTAGTCACTTTTTTTGACTTGTATCGAAATTCAAATTGCTCTCGCAATATGATGTAGGGCATGGAAAACCATGAAGAACTGCATGTTTTTTTTTGAAATGGTAAAAAACCTTCCCCGTAAAATGCATTTACTTTTGCTAGAAATCACAAAAAATTTAAAATAAAAAAATCGGTTTCGAGAAAAGTAAATGCATTTTACGGGGAAGGTTTTTTCACCATTTCCAAAAACTAAACATGCAGTTCTTCACAGTTTTCCATGCCCTACCTCATACTGCGAGAGCATTCTTCGCAAAAAAAAAAGTGACTAACTCTAATCCTCAGTGCTCAGACTATTTGTGGCGAAAAGTTAAGGCCAATACAGGTTTGAAAACATACAAAGTCCAAAAAGTTCCAGCCAACGATGCAATAAATTTGAGGCCAAAACCAGAGCACGGAAATTGAAATCACGTTTCATAAAAAATACATGCATAATGACGCAACGTATATACTGGCAGATTTTTTGCAGCTTCCGCTTCAAAATTTTATGTTGCTCATCCTCGAGGAAAAGTCGAAGAAAAGTTTAGGACCCAAAGCAGACGAAACTTTCAAGAAAAAGTTCTTGGTATGTCAAGCAATATGCAGTTGCGGCAAAAGATGCAACTCATTAAAGAGTATTTGCAAAGAAGACTACTTCCTTTGAAAATGTGTCCACATATTTTTGGTCCGATTTGGCATCCTTTCATAACGATAAGAAAGCTCGAGAACAATAATGTGGTTTTTGTACCAAGAAATGCAAAAAGGCAGTTGAAGAGCACATAGCATGTGTCCCGAAATGTGGAAGATTTTAAACGGTGATATACTACTAGTTCCAAAAGAGGGACAGAAACCACTATAAAACCCCTAATAGAAGGAAAAGTACTATAAAAAATAAAATAAGATCTATAAATATTGTCTTTTTAAACTCTTTCTTTTAACTCATACTCTCTTTCTATCTGTCTGTCTGTCGTAGGGCAACCCCATTCCCCTTATCCAATTGATCTGAAAGTTGGCCCATAGTCTTGTTGTGACTACAGATTAATTTTGACACTCACGGAGTGATCTAAATGTCATTTCCCCTCATCCGATCGATGTGAAACTTGGTACATACACGCACAGTCACGGAGAGATTTAAAACGGATTTCCCCTCATCCAATCAATCTGAAACTTGATCGATATAATTGCTGTAAAAAAAGATTAACTTTGACTTAGTCACGCACAGTCATGCATAGTCACGCACAGTCACGAAGTGGTTTAAAACCCATTTCCCGTCATTCGATCGATCTGAAACTTGGTCGATAGACTTGCTGTGAAAAAAGATTAACTTTGACATAGTCACGCACAGTCACGCATAGTCACGCATTGTGACGCGCAGTCACGGAAAGATTAAAACCCCACTTCCCCTCATCCGATGGATCTGAAACATTGTCCTAGACTTTTTGTGGCCAAAGATTAATTTTAAGATAGCCACACACAGTCACGCACAGTCACGGAGATATTCCAAACCCATAAGCATAAGGAAAGAAAGAGTTTTAATAAAAACTTTGTTTTTATGGGTTAGACTATCTTTTAACTCATACTCTCTGTCTGTCTGTCTGTCTGTCTGTTGTCTGCCATGGGGAACCCCATTCCCCCTCACCCAATTATTGATCTGAAACTTGGCCCATAGTCTTGTTGTAACTATAGATTAATTTTGGGGTAGTCACGCACAGTCACGGAGTGATTTAAAACCCATTTCTCCTTATCCGATCGATCTGAAACTTGGTCGATATACTTGCTGTTAAAAAAGATTAACTTTGACATAGTCACGCACAGTCATGGAGAGATTAAAACCTTACCTCCCCTCATCCAATCAATCTGAAACTTGGTCCACAGACTTGTTGTCACCAAAGATTAATTTTAAAATTGTTACGCAAAGTCACGCACAGTCACGGAGAGATTCAAAACTCATATACATAAGGAAGAAAGTGTTTTAATAAAAACTTTCTTTTTATGGGTTAGATTATTGTGATCTTTAATATGTATAATTTCAATTAAATTAAAAAAAAATCAAACTCTAAGATTACCGGTTTCCTGATAATAACATATTATGTATGTTAAGATCTTTTCGATCACACTCCATATTTAGTAAAGTTTCATCTTTTTGGATATAATTTTAACCTAAAGAGCTGTATGCAGCTTGTTAAGGAATCTTAGCAGAAAATTTTCATATATTTCTTAAAGAAAAAAAAAGCACAAAAGTACCTTTCAGTGCAACAGTAGCAATCAGCTGTTTTCCGTCAATTATTAAGAATTGTGAAATTGAAATTGAAAACAACCATGTTTGCAACTGAAAAAGAACTTCTAATTTTTTAAGCTTATTGCATTTTGTTTATGCTTACCTCTCCTGTCAAAATTCCGTTCAGAAAGAACGGAAAATTTTATATTCCTGCTCGAAGCCTGGGTTGCCTAACTTAATTTACGTCAAAAAAAAAAAGTAGTAAAAACAATACTACTTTTTTAAAAAGCTGCAGACTAACAACAGAAATTTTTAGACAGAAAAATTCCTTAAGCATTTCTGAAGCGTTTTTTTATATGAAGTTTTTGATTCCTTAGCAAGCTGCATACAGCTCTTAAATTGGTGACATAGCTTCAGTAGTGCGATTCTGTAAATTTTAACGTTCCGACAATCGCAAAATATATCGACAGCTATTGTTGTTTGCACTAACGATTAAGTGATTCACTAACTACACCTTAACGATAGTTGACAAATCTATTTTTCTATTTATTTAAATTGTAAACGAGTGGTATCTCTATCAAAATAAGCGAAAAACACAAAGAAGAATAAAAAAAAAAAACAAATCAGTTCGTGTGTGACAGGATGATTTTGTGTTTATGTTTATATTTAATTCTTTAATTTTTATTAATATTTTTCGTTATTTATTTGAATATGAAATAATGAATTGAATATGTTATATATTTTTTTATTTATATAAAAAGTTTTTTTAATAAATGCAAAATATTTTCGTTATTTTATGATTTTTATTTATGTTTGACAACATTTCAACCTAAAAATTTAATTTTTTAACGATTGAATAAACAACCCAAAATTGTTGTCGTTTAGATAACAACAACAGCTGACTTTAACAATAGCGAATATCGTTTAAAAATTTTACTGAATTTGGTATTCATCGATAATCGATAATTTTGTTGTTTTCTTTTTTAACGATTCGATTATCGTTAAAAGATGTTACTGAATCGCGCTACAGATCTCCAGTATGATTATTTCTAAGCGCATAAATTCGTTTTACGAATAAAGTGAAAATATTAAGTTTTGTTTAAAATGTTCAATATATCAGACCAATTCAATTATTTATCTCAAACAACTGAAACACTTTTATTAGTAAGCAAACAAAAGGTTACTACCAGTGACTAATCAATAACTCATAGAAGACTTTTGTAATGAACAAACAAATTAAACTACTGCACAAAGAAAAGAGATCGGTCAAATTGAATTTCTATAACAAAATTCCAATTTTTCGTTTCCCACCCTGAGAACGCCAAATCCTTTAAAGGTTTTACTATATTGGTCTAGTACTTTCGCCCTGACTTAGAATTTCTCACCCCCCAGACAATGGCCCCGAAAATGTTCCACAGTGTAGACAAAATAAATACATATCGGCTAAGGCCATCTTTAAGAAATATAAATGTTTGTGGAATATTTTGTGTTTATTTCTTTATAACATTTTTAAAGTTATTATCTCTTGACAAATTTGAAAGAAATCTTTAAATTGATTTTAATTTTCTTATTTACAATATAAATTTTTTTAATCCATAATATTTTCAATTATTTTGTTTCTTCAGTTAAAATTTTAATTTGAAACATTATTCAATTAAATAAAAGCTTGCTTTTAAGCAAGCCATATTTAATGAAAATGAAAAAAAAAAAAAGAAAAAATATGTATATATAAGTTTTCTATACAAGACAAATTTATATATGTATGTATCTCAGTTAAACCCTTAACTAAGAGAGCTCTACAACTACTTATTTATTTTCTGCTAACAAGTTTTTAAAGAAAGAAAAAAATGAAAATTTAGGGCACCCATTCACTATTAAGATAAAAAATCATAGAAAGAACTTAAAAAAAATGTTGGCAAATTTACAATAAACTCAACCTCAACATATTTGCATATATTTATATAGTTTTTTTTTCATATTTAATTTTCCAGTTAAAGTTGCTCCATACTTAATTTTTTGTTTAGTATGGATCATGTTTGTGCATAAAAAACTAAACAAAAAAATTCTTATTAAAAAAAATAAAAGAAATATGTTTATAAAAAAAACCAAATGATAATTGGATGACATATGAAATTATTTCTTGGAAAAATGTTATTTTTCATTTAAGATTATTTTTGTTTTTTGTTTTTTTTTTTTTTTTTGTTTATTAATTTTTATTTTCATTCAAAGACTGAATGAAAAGACTTAACAATTACTATGAGTATTTTCTTCTTTAGTTCTCTTTTTGTTCAATTAATGTTAAATAAACTCTGACTTGATGATGACATTTTACATGTACATACATACTACTTAATACCACTACAAAAAATAAAAAAAAAATTGAGTACGATTCACCCTTTCAAAAAGACAAAACAAAAAGTTCACTGAAATTAAATTATAATTGCCACTAAATCGTTTATTTTATAAAGGGACGTGGTTGAAGAAGTCAGGCAGGCAGCCAATCAGTGAATTCAAGTCAGTCTATCTAATATAGTCTCTATTAAAAGTGAAGATTAATTTAAGTATATTAAAATACTTCACAGTAATTTAAGTCCATTAGTGGTAGTTTCACTACAATGCACTTTTGTTTTTTATACACCCAACTAAATATTTTCTTTGTATCCCAGCTAATTGAACACGAACTTATTATCACTTACTGCTAACTAAACAGTAGATTTTATTCTAAAAGCACATAGAGTAGATTTAATATAAGAAACTATAAAATATCATAAATAAATATTTAATATACATAAGTAGCACTACCGATTAGAACTGTTAACAAAATTATTTCTCAAGGCCATTATTACAGATATACTAAATTATTTTCTTCCACTCTCTAATCTCGACTCTTAAGCACATAACTGTCAACTTTGATTTAAAAAGAAAAAAAAAAATCCTCTCTGAAAAACCATCATTTATAGTTGTGTGGAAAATAATAAGGACAGTGATGTGCAAGATCAAAACTAGATGTGAAAATAAGTAAAATGAGAGAAATGGTGGTAAATAACGGAATTCATTTTCATATTGTAAATTACAAAAACAAATTCCGTTATAAAATTACACAAGTAATGAGCACATTTCCCAATAAATAAGTATTCTTCTAAGATAACTAGTTTTCGGCTGTGCGAATTAATAAGGACAACGTGTCATTTCGATCAAAAGAATAACATAAAATTATAGTTATTAAAATTTTTTTTATACCCTCCACACCTCAGTGGCAGAGGGTATATATAGGTTTGTCATTCCGTTTGTAACGCATCGAAAAACTAATTTCCGACCCCATAAATTATTTATATTCTTGGTTCTTATCACAGCTCGAGTCGATATAGCGATGTCCGTCTGTCCGCGTGTCTGTTGAAATCACGCTCATTCACAAAAAAAATAAAACATTTACCTGGGTCAGGTTATGAAAAAATTATTTGCCATTATTCCCACCAGGCTCATATTTAAAGTGGGGTAAACCGGGCGTCATTGTGCTGAAATATGAGAAAAAAAATTTGTATACACCTCTAAAAAAAACGAAAAACCCATTGTGTTTGTTGTAATAGTTTAGTGATTGAACGTAATACATTCGATATGCACATGTTCTGTTACGGTATAAACATTTCTCACTATTTTTAGTGTTTAATACGATCATCTTTATTTTATCGGATTATCTTTACATATTCGTACGTCATTCCTCGGCTATTGGGCGTAGAGGCTCCAAATACAATACCAAACTGCTGCAGGATCCAGAATATATATAGTTTATGGGGTCTCCGGAATTTATTTCGATGAGTAATGAATGGATTGACAAACTGATACATTATACCCTCTGCAGAGTGGTTGGAGAGTATAAAAATAGTAGAATGAAAATAGTAGAAAAAATAAGTTTCCATCTCTCTTAGTATCCGCAGTGACATTTAGCAAGGCGGACTTGCATAGTATCTACTAACTTTAGGCAATATGCTGGACTAAAAGTTTTCCAGTTCGAATTAATGCAGTCTTTAAGCTGACTCAGGTTTTGAGAGGTTTTGAGGTTTGCCTGGCTTTTGGAAAGGCCACTTTAAAATAGGCACATTTTTTTGTAGGCTAATTATCCTGCTGAAATATGATATGCTCACCCATTAAGCGATTCCCCTCAGTTATAACTGTTTTCTCCAGAATTCTTAAATATACAGCATCATTCACTTTTACTAAAGGGTTTTTCAACAGGGACGCTACAAAAGTAGAAAGACAGGGACAGCAAACGACGCCACATTTCTTGCCGCTCTTTTGACATTTCTCTTCAGTAAGGTTTGCCATTTCATGATGGAAAGATATACGAGCCAACAACGAGTCGAAATTATTAAAATTTACTACCGAAATTCGGAGTCAGTGGCCTCAACGTTAAGAGCGCTACGTCCAATTTATGGTCGTCATAATCGTCCTAGCAGATCAACAATTGAGCGTCTAGTGGAAAAATTTGAATTCACAGGCACAGTACAAAATGTTCCCGTGCCAGTGAGACAAAGAAGTGCCCGTAGTATAGAGAATATTGCTGCCGCTGAGGCCTCAGTTGAAGAAAGCCCAAATGTGTCTCTCACACGTCGTTCTCAAGCGTTGGGCATCTCTGTGACGTCGTTGTGGCGAATTTTGCGAAAAGGTCTTGGCCTACATCCTTACAAGATCAAATTGACGCACGAACTGAAGCCGCTTGACCACCAGAAGCGTCGTATGTTCGTGAATTAGGCTGAGCAACAACTTTAAAATGATTCGGATTTTCATCGAAAAATCATCTTCAGCGATGAGGCTCATTTCTGGCTGAATGGCTTCGTCAATAAACAAAATATGGGTTATTGGTCAGACAGCAATCCACACGTACTCCATGAGACATCATTGCATCCCCAAAAATTACGGTTTGGTGCGGTTTATGGGCCGGCGGCGTCATTGGGCCGTAGTTCTTCCGTGATGATCAAGACCGGCACGTTACTGTGAATGGGAATCGCTACCGTTCAATGATAACCGAATATTTTTGGCCCCAATTGGATGATATGGACTTGGAGGACATGTGGTTCCAACAGGACGGCGCCACAATCCACACAGCGAATGTCACAATCAATTTATTGGAAACCAAGTTTGGAGAACGTGTTTTCTCACAAAATGGTCCAGTCGATTGGCCGCCTCGGTCGTGCGATTTGACGCCGTTGGACTATTTCCTGTGGGGCTATGTCAAGTCTATGGTCTATGCCAACAAGCCAGCGACGATTGGTGAAATTGCAGCAGTATCGGCCGATTTATGCTTGAAAACCGTCGAAAATTGGGTTGGACTTCTACAAGCGTGCCCGTGGTGGCCATGCAAAAGAGATCGATTTCCATAAATAATGGCATCGAACGTACTTTCACAGGAATAAAGAATTTCATTAATATCCAAAACCGTTTTTGTTTTATTTAAAAAAACTTTTGTAGCGCTCTTATTGAAAAACCCTTTATATAGTTTATTTGGTCTCCGGAATTTATTTCGATGAGTAATGAATGGATAGACAAACTGATACATTATACCCTCTGCAGTGTGGTTGGAGGATATAAAAATAGTAGAATGAAAATAGTAGAAAAATAAGTTTCCATCTCTCTTAGTATCCGCAGTGACATTTAGCAAGGCGGACTTGCATAGTATCTACTAACTTTAGGCACTATATTGGACTAAAAGTTTTCCAGTTCGAAATAATGCAATCTTTAAGCTGACTCACGTTTTGAGAGTCTGTCTGGCTTTTGGAATGGCCACTTTAAAATAGGCACATCTTTTTATAGGCTAATTATCCTGCTGAAATATGATATGCTCACCCATTAAGCGATTCCCCTCAGTTGTAACTGTTTACTCCAGAATTCTTAAACATACAGCATCATTCACTTTTCCTACTAGTACGATGATTTCACTAGTACCCCTAGCAGAGAGGCAGTCCCACACCATCAAAACTCACTATTCCGCTTTTACAGTTGGAACGGTACACTTATATTATAATTCGTCACCTGCCTGACGCCAAACGTATATCATACTCTGTGAGTATTTCCGCCTTATAATTTTAAAACGATAAGATTTAACCTGGAGTTCTGGTTTCGTACCTCTTCCATTTAAATTTAGAATACAAAAAAAAAATCAAATGTTCGATTGTTGGCAAATACTATAAGTAGCCTGTAAAATACCCATTTTGAGAGCACTATAGAACAGTCGTTCTGGGGAGCGAGAAATTTCCACTCAGGGTGAAAGTACTAGGTCAGTATAGTAAAACCTCCAAAGGGTTTGGCGTTCTCAAATTTTTTTATGACCTTTTATATTATGTATCTTTTTCATTAGGAATAGAGAAAAACATCAAAACAACTATGGAGCGCCAAACCTCTCTCACACCATCAAACCTCTCTCTACCACTTTTATAGTTGGAACGGTACACTTATACGATAATTTGTCACCTGCCTTACGCCAAACGTGTATCATACTCTGTGAGTATTTCCGCCTTATCATTTTAAAGCGTGTGCCTTATAAAACTGCATTCTTTTGGTCATATTTACTTTGCTAACGTAAGGAATTTTACGAGCTACGTGCCCATGTTTGTCAGTTGCTCTTAGACTGTTGCAAATAGTGAACATTGATGGGATAATTCTGCCTTCGTTAAGTAACTGAGAACGAATTTTTGGTACAGGTTTTAATGGATTGGCCTTCGATATTTCAAGCATTCTTCGGTCAACTATTTCGCAGGTTATTTTAGGCCATCCTGGTCTTTTTTTTTAACACAAACTCTGTGTTGATTCTCATTGCCAGCAATCACTTTACGAACACGAAATAAGTAATCAAAATTAATGGACTTGTGGAAAATTTACCTTTTGTCTATTTATTTGTAAGCACAAATAACGAAATTGATTAAAAATAATTAAAATATCAAGATTTTTTTAGTATGGAATTGCGGATAGGAGACTACTTAATTTCTTTTGGAAATTTAATTTTTCAATGTGCATATTATTTCTTTCTACGGAAGAGTAAAACCTCTCAAACTTCTGCATTAACAACGAAAGTGTGAGTAGGTATTGAAGTGACAAGTTTTCGTTTCAAGTTTTAGGAGGCTCACAGTTTATCGATTTAAATGTACGACATTCGAAACTGCGACTGTGTGACTCGACAAAATATTAAAGATTTGATTAACACAGGAAATTCTTATAGAAAAGTGTCAAAAAACAATAGTAGAAAATGGGCACATAAAAAAATAACACGTGGTAGAAAAAGAATCCCTTCGCCTCTTCCAAACAGATAAGAAACGACTTAAATATTGATGTTGAAACATTAACAATTCGAAAAATACTTATCCATGAAAACTTTAAAGCTCGAAGCCCTAGAAAAGTTCCCATGTTCTCTAACAAGAACGTACAACAAAGATTAAATTTGGTGAAAAGCATGTCAACTGTCTTAAATGAAAATGACGTAATATTTTTTGGCCTGACGAAACCAAAATTTATTTCTTTACCTCAGATCGAGGTGTTCATTACGTAAGAAGACCTGCTAACACAGCGTACAACCTCAAGTTTTTTGTTAAAACAATTAAACATGGTATGGGGAACATTTGCATACAAAATGGTGTTGAACCGCTACATTGAACACAGCGCAACTGATTATGTTGAAATTCTTGAAACTAATATGACACCGTACGCTGAAGACAATAAATTCACTACCGTAGAATGGCCACCACAAACCCCGAATCTAAATCTAATAGAACATTTTTAGAATATAATAAAGATGTCGTTTAGAGGAAAGTGTTGAACCTACATGATGAGCTTTGGCAACTTACCAGTCTTTCAAAACTTGATTGACTTAATCCCTAGATGATGCCGAGTAGTTTTGAGCAACAACAATGTTTTAAATAAACTAGATTGCGAAACATCCGACTAAGAAATATCAAAATTAAAATCCATTTCAGTTTTTTTTTTAATGAGAGGGTAAAAACTGAAATTAAGGTGAGACATTAGTTTGCACGCACTTTGCTTCAATTATAGAAAAAAAAAATGTAAAAATTAATTTAAAAAATTATATTTCATTTAAAAAAACATTTGATCTTGAGCCTGAACAATTTCAAACTCAATCATTATATTAATATTTTGTGTGACTTCCATTGTTTATAATTACAGAAAAAATTCGATTAGGCATTGAGTCTACTAATTTTTGGAATGACTGAATACCAATTTCCGACTAGAATTTTTTTTTTGTAGTATCTCTTAGAACGCTAACAATCAAAAACTCCCTTCCATGTACATAACCTTGTTCGCGAAAATTTCCCATAACTTTTCTATAGGATTGCAATTTAAAATAGAAGTTGGCCATGGGAGTAATGCCTTTCGCCGAAAACCAATCCTTACTTTGTTTAGAAACGTGGATTGACTTATTATCCGGCCGAAAAATATATTCGTCATCTGGACTTTGATCAAGTTTTGTTACCAAAACATCTTCCAATAATTCGAGGTACATTTTCAAATTAATTTTGGTTGAAATGTTTAAGAATCCTTCCCATACCACTACAGTTCCACCACCGAAATTTCGCTTGGATCTAAAAACGTTGTGCCGGTTTAAGTCGTGCCAGTATCAGTTTTTATTCATCTGAAAAGATAAGTTTTTTTCCTTTCATTCATCCATGACATATGACTTTGGGCGAAGTTCAGTTGTCTCTCCTTGTGGGTCTTGGTCAGTCGTGGCTTAGACTTTAGTTTTTTCCATCTCATTGAGGGATACGCTTTAAAAACACGGGCTACAGTTCTCTTGGACTCTGAAAGCATCATTTTCTGCTTGGTTTTCTGACATGATAGGCGAATTGCCTTTTTGTTGTAAAGTAAATTTCAAAGAACCTCTCGTTGGAAACTTTGTGCCAAAGTTTCTGCCCAATTTGAAATAATTTTTTATTTCTGCATCAGAACGCCTTAATAAAACAATTTTTTGCCTTTTGAATAGCCCGGCTTTTTAAACTTTTCAATTAAATTCTCCGTTTCAATAAGGCGCTTTCCGTAACCCATTTCCTAGAAAAATATGTTTGTTATCGAATCCAATTGTTCAATGGAAATGATATTTTTTGTCACTCACTAAATAAAGCAACAATTTCACAGAGAATGCATATTTATACCCTATACACTATGTGGTTTGGGTATAATGACTTTGTGCTGCTGTTTGTAACAACCAAAAATATTTGACATACACCCATCTTTAATTATACCGATCGAATCAGAATCACTATCTGATATATTTTGATGAAATTTGGTATTTAATCTTTTATCGGCCATGGGATGAACGCTATTGAAATTGGTGAGAATCGGTCCATGTTCAGACCTAGCCCCCATACAAATGACCCCTATGAAAGATCCAAATTATCATACAAATCTTAGTCAAATTGGGTTCGTATGTATATATTACATCCATTAATCAGTAGTCCAAAAATGATCCCTATTGGACAACTCTTAGTCATAGGCCCCATATAGAGCTGCTTCCCGATCTTCACTTAAATCTACCAAAAAAACAAAAATATTGCACTGATTCTTCTCAAATTTTGTTTGTATATATTTTTGCAAAATACAAGAGACTTTACCAAACATGGTCAGGATCGGTCCATTTTTGGGCCTAGTCCCCATATAGTTATAGCATCCGATATGAACTTTTTCATATCTGCAGCCGAAAAAATTAATAAAAATCTCACTCAAATTTGGTTTACGCTTATTTTCTATATCCAGTTAGTTGGGCCTGAGAGATAGGGTCTCTAAACGCATGGTATAGGGTATCGTATAGTCGGTCTAGACCGACTATAATTTTCTTACTTGTTTCTATTAAGGAACCGTCACATTAGTAATTATACTCGTACCCTATACCACTATGTGGTTTGGGTATAATGACTTTGTGCTGCTGTTTGTAACTACCAAATTATTATACAGATCGACTCAGAAACACTTTCTGAGTCGATTTAGCGATGACCGTCCGTCCGTCCGTCTGTCCGTCTGTGTGTCCATGTTAACCTTGTAATCAAACTACAGGTCGCAAATATAAATATATTTTGATGAAATTTGGCATGTTAGCTTTTATCGGCCACAGGACGAACGCTATTGAAATTGGTGAAATTCGGTCCATTTATTTATTTTATTTAATTCAGCTACAATAAAGCAACAGCTGAGCAATATTTACAAAAATATTTTATAGAAATAATACCGACTTTAAATACAGTTATAAACATAATCATTAGAGTTCAAATATGTCGTTAATCTTATTTTAATAACATCAACATCATCGGATAAATCAATTAAAGCATAGTGTCTGTTCACTTCGGTGCAAATTCTTCGGAATGGATCGAAATTAATGAAATTTGATCTGTGGAAATTCAGGTAAACCGGCTCATACGATCGAAGTTGTCTGTTAGGCACATTTATACAAATTTTTCCGAGAAGGCATTCAGAATCAATTTTACCATGAACCAGGATGAATTAAGAATGTTATATTAGAAATGATCCTTCTACTTTTCAAAGTTGGAAGCTTTATTAGAGCCAAACGACTGCGATATGGTGGAAGACTCAATTCCGCATTCCACTCAAGATATCGTAGACAAAATAGTAAGAATTGTTTCTGAACTGCTTCAAGTTTTTTGATGAAAACATTGTACTGTGGATCCCAGATTACTGATGCGTATTCAAGTATCGGCCTGACCAAAGACATGAATAGATTTTTTGTTCTATAAGGATCATTAAACTCCTTTGCCCAACGCTTTATAAAAGATAAAACACCATTTGCCTTATTAGCAGT
This sequence comes from Cordilura impudica, assembly GCA_963682025.1. Taxonomy (NCBI): domain Eukaryota; kingdom Metazoa; phylum Arthropoda; class Insecta; order Diptera; family Scathophagidae; genus Cordilura; species Cordilura impudica. Next base: position 31,524,350 of record OY821517.1, read on the forward strand.
CATTGTTACGTGAGAATTAAAACTTAGTCTTTTATCAAAATGAACTCCCAAATCTATGAACGATTCAACTGAGTTTAGTTTTGTGTCATGGATGACATAGTGGTTCGAAGATGGCGAATATCTAGAGAAGGTCATAGACTGACATTTTTTTAGATTTAATTCCATTAAGTTGACATTGCACCATTTGTAGAAGCTATTTAAGTCAGACTGGAGACGTATACTGTCTTCATTGTTTATGATGGTGGAGTAGATTTTTACATCGTCGGCATACATAAGAATATTGCTATATTGAATAGACTTTGGTAGATCATTAATAAACAGCAAAAATAGGAGAGGTCCAAGGTGACTCCCTTGAGGGACACCAGAAGTAACATCTATATATTTCGATTTTGAGTTATTGAAAATTACACATTGCTTACGATGTTTTAAGTATGACCGAATCCATTTTAAGAAGTTCCCGGAGAATCCAATAGCATCAAGTTTCGCTAGCAGTAGATCATGGCTAACCTTATCAAAAGCTTTGCTAAAGTCCGTGTATATAACATCAGTTTGTTTATTTTTGCAGAATCCAGAGTTTATATAGGAAGTAAATTCCATTAGATTAGTAGTCGTAGACCGTCCTTTGCAAAAGCCATGTTGAGCTGGTGGTAGAATTGGTGACATTTCGTGTGATAATATATCAGTTATAATTCTCTCAAAAAGTTTAGGTACAGCATTAAGCTTTGCAATTGCTCTATAATTAGTAGCATCACTGCGGCTACCAGATTTTTAGTTGAGAGCTAGTCCCCATACAAATGAACCCTATGAAATCGACATAAATTGCCATAAGATCCAAATTATCACATAGATCTCAGTCAAATTGGGTTTGTATGTGTTTATTATATAGACTTATCAGTAGTCCAAAAAAAATTCCTATAGTCATAGGCCCCATAGAGAGCTGCTTCCTGATCTTCACTTAAATCTATCAAAAAACAAAAATATTGCACAAATTTTTCTCAAATTTGGTTTGTATATATTTTTTCAATCCTTTACCAAATATGGTCAGGATCGGTCCATTTTTCAACCTAGTCCCCATATAAATATAGCTCCCGATATGAACTTTTTCATATCTGTAGCCAAAAAAATTAATAACAACGCCACTCAAATTTGGTTTATGCTTATTTTCTATATCGAATTAGTTGGACCTAAGAGATAGGGTCTTTAAACGCATGGTACACGGTATCGTATCCTTGGTCTAGACCGACTATAATTTTCTTACTTTACATGTTTATTTTGTTCGAAAAGCAGAAGTGTCCTTATTTATATTTTTTTCACATGAAAAATACATATGTATTTTCCATATCAAATAATAAATAATTCATGATGACTTCTCAATTTGGGTAAAATCTCAACGGTATTTGTTTTTTTTTTTGGTAGATTATAAGCAAACAATTTGTTCTCTTAACTAGCGGCAATTTCTCATTTAATTTATATGCTTTTGCATCAAATGTATGTCTTGCACCATGCCACTTCCATCTCCACCTCCAGCTTCAGCTCTATCTCTATTTAAAGAAATGTTATAAAAAATACTTCAAGTACTGTTACATCTTTGTTCCTCCCTCTCTTAATTAATAAATTAATTCATACCCACACACAGATTAGAAATATTAAAGTGAAAAGAAACATGTTTTTTTTCGTTTTGATAAGCATATAATTTTTTATGATTATATCCTTTTTAAATATATAGTATACGGGTATGTATCTATAGTATATAAAAAAAAAAGGATTTGTTTTGTTTTGTATCTTCCATAAATAGACTGGTAATACAAATTATATGCAATTCCTTGCTAAAATATAAAAGATGAGTTGACAAAATCTTGATTTAATTTCTTGTTTTTTTTTTTGTGATTTGTCTTTTATATAAATTCTTCTTGTATATAAAGATATTTAATACAATATAATGGCATTTTCTTGTGTGCTAGTTAGCTAAGGTCATAGGTATATACTTATCAAGATTCCATTTTTTTCACTCTCCACATTTCTTTCACTGAGCTATTTGTGTTACAATTTTATTTTTCTATATTTTTTGTGTTTTATTAAAAATACTTGTATAGGAGAAAAAAAAAAGAAAAAAAGAAAACCGAAATAATTTTAAACAAGTCAATTACCCCTAATTTCTTTTGAACATGTCAACATTTTCAAGTGACAGGATAACCCCTTTTTTAACATAACTGAATAATGAAAAGCATGAATAAAAGCTTTTTATTACAAGAAGAAGAAGAAGAAGAAGAAGAAGAATAAGTAGTAGAAAAAAATAAGAATGTTAGAATACAGAAATAAAAAAAAACAACAAGAAGCAACAGAATAATGTAATGAAGTAGCTCTAGACACACAGTGGAATGGGTGGATATTTAATAAGGACAAAACCAAATTATTGTTTATAACTAAAGTATAAATTGAAATTGACATATTGTTACAGGAAGGGTCGAAAGTACTGATATAAGATTATTTTTAGCTTTTTTTTTCATTTAATTTCTGAGCAAAATTTGTTATTTATGGAATTAACTTCAGACAAGAGATTGTTATTTAGTCAAATGACTGAATAATCTTTTAATTAATGATTATTTTCTATTTTGTTTTATAAAAGAATAGGATAATCGATTAATTGCGCATTCAACTTTTGCAAGAAAATTAAGAAATTTTTTTTTATGGATGCTAAATTTTCTGTGTTTTTCTGGGTTTCACATTCTTTCTTTCATGATTTCAATCCCTTAATTTCTTCTTTCATAAGATATTAAAAGTTCGGCTTAAGTTTTGATAATTTAATGAGTAAATAAAGTTACTTATCAATTTTATTTAACAGTATTTAATATTTTCTTATGCTATGTTCAGACGGACAACAAGATTCGAGGTTCGCTCTCTCATTCACGGTTCGCGCCCAATCATGATTGAACCTTCATGATTCGCCATACAAAATTTTGAGAGTGAACCAATTTGGTTTATTTTGAATCTAGTTACGAACCACGAAAAATGTACTGTCATCTCCAATTTTGATAAAAAAACAAATTATCGCTAAAGTATCTGAACTAGCTGTCAAAAATATATAAACAAAGAAAAAACAAAAAAAAAATAATGTGTGCAATAAAATAAATAGAAACATTTAGCAAATAAAAAGTATATATTTACATATATATATTCAAATAAAAATGGAAAAAATGAAATAGTGAAACGTAAAGTGTAGATCGATGTCTTCAAGTATTTGCACAAAAAATATAAACGTAAAATGAAACAAGAACACTCGTCGTGAACACCAAGGTTCGCAATCGTGATTCAGAGAGCGAATCAAGTGGTTCATTTTGCCGAAGTTTCACAGCTGCAATTACTCGTAGTTAATAAAAAATCAGGCGTCGAATCGTCGCATTCATTATCGAAATTTTTTGATCGAAACTATTTTTTTATTTTCCAAAATAAAATACTAAGAGTAATTTAACTCTGTCACAGTTAACGAGTTAAGGTGGAAACACAACTGGGACGAATGACGAATTTCGCACACCTCGACGAATTTGTCGGCAACAATTCGTTGCGTAAATTCGTCGAATGAAATACAATTACGCGCAATTCACATAACAGCTGTAACGTCATTTGAAATTGTTTTTAATTTATAATATGTACATTAGGGTTATGACGAATTTTTAACAAAATTTTTACCTATCACCACGTGATAGGCAATACTAAACTAATAATAAAAATCATGTTTGCAGGTCATTTTGCCGGAAAAACCTTCCGTACCAATTGCAATTTCAAAAAACTCACTGAATTTTTTTTTATTTTTATTTTTATATTTTTTATTAATTTAATATATATGTATATAGTAAAAAAATTATTTAAACAATGTATATTTTGATACGAGGTATGATTATATATTTATTTGAATATTGTATGATATAAATTTAAGATTTAAAGTGCGACTATTTTTGCAGAAAGGAAAATGTCCTGAACAAATATTACTACGCTGCTGATTTATTATTTACGACTTCTGCATAACCCCATGCCTTATAAAACACTCAATACCTTTTTTAGATTTAATAATTCAAAATTTTCTTCGCGAAAACAATGGTCTGAAAACCATACGTCGTACCATGCACCACATATAAATTGACATATTTTATATAGTTCTGCTCGGTATTTTGGAATTAGGATAAATGCTAATATTGCCAGAATTGTTCTAGAATTCTACCGAGCATTGCTTATTTGTGGTATAGTTTTGAAATTTATGAAAGGAATAGGTTAAGAGGTCAAAATATACATCGAAATGAAGATCTAGATTTTTTTTATTCAGTTGTTGTAGATATCAACGGATTTCAAATTTAAAAATATCAAATAAAAGGCACTCATGTGAGCTTCAAAATGATATATATATTACTCAATTCCGATACTAAAAAATTATATACAAGTCAATGTCCAAACTTTGGAGGTTCATAACTCGGAAAATATCTCGACCGCCGAAAAAAAATATTTTGCTAGAATCGCAACAAAATGTGTTATAAGTGGTGAAAATTTGAAACCATTCGGGTCATCGCACATAAAATACACAAAGGTCTTTAAAACGTAGAAGAAATATTTTAAATCAAATAAAAAAATATAGACCAAATTTCAACGCGTTTGGTGCGGAAACTTTTTTGAAAGCAGCGAAGAAGTAAGATTGCGTTTCTTAATATTTTAGCCTTTTTGGCTAGGACATGTAAAATTTGATATTTGCAAAAAAAAATAAAAAAATCATAACCCTTATGTACATAAATAAATATTGGAAAAATATGAATAAAAGAATTTTTAACTTGGTACGAGTTATTACAATTGTAAACATCATGTTCACGATAGTGAAAACCTTAATTTTGGTACGGCAGCGTTAAATTTTTTAATTCTGAAAAAATTACATAACTTTTCATTAATAAATTAATTTTGTCATTTTTGTTTACATGTTGTAGCTGACAGTGTGACCATATTTAAAAAAAAAGAAGCACTAAACGAAAAAGTATAAATATTAACAAAAAACTATGTAAAAGAAAATTATATAATTAAAAATAGATTTTATTTATCTTATAAGTTATAAATAAAATATAAAACAATTCTTAAAGACAAAAATTACTTTATTTACTAAAACATTTGAAAAACTAAAATAAAATACGGTCACTCTACACCAATTTATTCGTCGTTCGTCGGCGTTAGAAATAGAAATAAACCTATCGCAGAGTTCGTTACGCACTACGTATTTCGTTCGACGCACTGATTGTGTGCATTTTCATATACACAAATGTGTTTTATTTCTGACGACGAATATTCGAAACGAAAAATTCGTCGTTCGTCCCAGTTGTGTTTTCAACTTTATGGTTCACAGTTAATAAGAAAAGTGAAACGAGATCTTACGATTGTCCGCCTTCTTTAAATAATAAATCGAAATATGGAACTTCGATTGATTTTACTCGATATCGAATTTGACGATTTGCCCCCCAGTTTTCGTTAAGAATATTAAATTTTATAGGAATGGATTATTGAATAAATTCTATGCCTTACATCTGTTTCAGTTTTTAAAATATTCCGGTTAGAAAAAAAAATATATATTTATTTCTGTGGATTTTTAGAGATTTTACTTTTTATTTCTAATTTTTATACCCTACATACGGTCATTTTTTATTACACCGATCAACTCAGAATCACTTTCTGAGTCCATTTAGTGATGTCCGTCCGTTTGTGTGTCCATCTAAACTTTGTAGTCAAAGTACAGGTCGCATTTATGCGCCCCGGTAGGTGAGTAGGTAGCGTGCTCGCCTACCATGCGGGGGTCGTGGGTTCGATTCCCACCAGAGGCCTTGGTCTGTCGCTGCATAAAAAAAAAAAAATGAACACACTACTCCCTCTTTCCTCCTTCCTATATCTATATCTTTCCTGAGATCAACACAATGCACTGCATCTGTAGGGGCATCCCCTGAGTGTTGATTAATAAAAAAAAAAAAAATATAGTGAGTGGCAATACAATGGAAAATTTTAATAAAACATATTTTTGACAACTCGAAAGGTTAATACCAAAACATGGGTTCATAAAATTAATAATTCTTTTTATGAATTTATAAATTTCTATGTTTTATTTTTTTATTTTTTATTTTTTTTATGTTTTATTTTTATTTATTTTTTATATTTATTTATTTTTTAAAAAAATAAAACATTAACAAAAAGGGCTTAACTCTAAAAAAAAATAACAAAACTTTGAAAGTATTCATTTTTATGCTGTTGACAAAAGAAAGGAAACCTTTACTATACCATAATTGTAAACTTTCCCTCTATTTTTGGTTGCAATATTTTTTTGGGTATCCAACGCCCAACGCCGAGGCATAGAGTCAATTAAATTGTGGATAATATCCATTAAAATTTATGGCCACTCCGTATTTTTCAATCTACAATTTCTCATAGATGTTCTATGGGATCGAGATATGGTAATTGAGGTATTGTTTTGGCCATTACAAAACATCCGCGTATAGATACATTACGTCATTTAGAATTTATCTGTATCCAATTCCAGTTAGAGTAGCTTTTACTACATGAATTGGACCCATTCCTTGGCCACCGTCAAACGGTTTTATCGTCTTTGATCATCGTACAAACATTTTTCCATCAAGATCTCTTAATTTAAACTTGTACTCATCTGAAAAGAGAACTCTTTTCCAATTCTATCATGATTAGTTCATGAGTTCTTTAGCAAAATATTTGCAAGCCAGACGTTTTTTCTCTGATATCAGTGGTTTATTCATAGGACGCTAACAACTGCTAGTCGAGAAATAGTTCGAGCACATATTTATACCCTATACCACTATGTGGTTTGGGTATAATGACTTTGTGCTGCTGTTTGTAACAACCAAAAATATTTGACCTAGACCCATCTTTAATTATACCGATCGAATCAGAATCACTTTCTGAGTTGATTTAACAATGTCCGTCCGTCCGTCCGTCCGTCCGTCTGTGTGTCCATGTAAACCTTGTAATCAAACTGCAGGTCGCAAATATGAATATATTTTGATGAAATTTGGTATATAAGCTTTTATCGGCCATGGGATGAACGCTATTGAAATTGGTGAGAATCGGTCCATGTTCAGACCTAGCCCCCATACAAATTACCCCTATGAAATCGACATAAATTGTCATATGACCCAAATTGTCATATAGATCTTACTCAAATTGGGTTTATATGCGTTCATTACATCCATTAATGAGTAGTCCAAAAATGATCCCTTTGGCCCCATATAGAGCTGCTTCCCGATTTTCACTTAAATCTATTAAAAAACAAAATTATTGCACTGATTCTTCTCAAATTTTGTTTGTATATATTTTTGCAAAATACAAGAGACTATACGAAACATGATCAGGATCGGTCCATTTTTGGACCTAGTCCCCATATAGATATAGCATCCGATATGAACTTTTTCATATCTGCAGCCAAAAAAATTAATAAAAATCCCACTCAAATTTGGTTTTTGCATATTTTCTATGTCCAGTTAGTTGGGCCTAAGAGATAGGCTTTCTAAACGCATGGTATAGGGTATCATATAGTCGGTCTAGACCGACTATAATTTTCTTACTTGTTTTAGTTTCAAATTGTTAATGCTCTCCTTAGGTAGCATTTTTGGACATTTTTTAAAACTCTCTTGCTATTAAATTATCCTGTCTTTGACTCGTTTTACGGGTCCTACCACCTAAATGTTGAATCGTCACCGTATATCTTTCACGATATTTATTGATAATTTTTGCTTGGGACCAGCAGTAAAATAATCAATGCTGCTGTTTAACTCTTCAGATAAAAGAAAACGTCGAAAACTATAAAGATCTTAGTACCGGTTAATATTTTATTCATTTTCTTTCAAACGATCTTCTGCTTTTATTGTTTTCATCAACTCTGGTGCAGAAGTTTAAAAGTTTCCATTGTTTTGTTATCACAAAAAAAAAATTTTTTTTGCGTTCATCTATTTTTGTTTTTCAATGGAGCGTGGTACAGCAGAAGAAAGCATATATTTAAAAAATCATAACTACACTTTATTCTTAATCGGGCCGGTTTCTGGCATTTCAGCCTTCATCAGCGATTTATTGAACATTGTGATAAATTGTTATGTTTTTAATTGAATAGATGATTATTTCTATTTTATTTCTAATTTTTTCTACTTAGGGCGGCCGTGAAGTTTGAACCTGCGTCTATCTCACATACACTCGTACTTTCACTTTTTGGTCAGCGCTTTAACATACTCAACTAAAGTCAGGCCTACGAGCAGTGTGGTTAAGAATCAGTTTTCATACCATACAGCTTTTTAATTCGTATTAATCTCAGAAGATACAACTCTGTTCAAACAAACAATCGTTATTTTTTAAATTTCTTGAATATTTATGCATTCTAATTTCCACTATTCTCAGTTTCGTAAGAGTTGCTATTTGTGATGTGCGGTTTGTACATTCCACACATTGTACTTTTTCCATATATTAGAGAACATTGCTCTTGCAAATTTTAGAAATATATGCTTTCTTCTGCTCTACCACGCACCATTGAAAACAAAAACAAAAAATTGCATATTAATTACTGTATTAAGTGCAATATGTCTGAAAAATGACGTCAAAATCTGACCAACTATTTTTGTTGTTATTTATTTTTTTTTGCATCAAATGTTATCTTTCGATAGAGAACACACCAAAGTGTGATTTCGCAAAAAAAAAAAAAAAAACATTTTAAGACTTAATGCAAAATTATTTAAAAAAAAAAACAAAATTGGCAAATTCTGAATTTTCCAATGTACTGTCACCCTCCGGTTTTTAATTAATTTTGGTATATAAGCTTTTGTCGGCCAAAAAAATGAACGCTATTGATTATCATATTGATCTCGGTCAAATTTGATTTATATGTGTTTATGACATACACAATTAAGTTTTCCAAAAATAAACCGTGTAGGACAATTCTTAGTCATATGCCCCATATAAAACTGCTTCCCAATCTTCACTTAAATCTATTAAAAGAACAAAAATATTCCACAGATTTTTCTCAAATTTGGTTTGAGTGTTTTTTAGAAAAAATAACTAACTTTAACAAATATAGTCAGGAAAGGTCCATTTTTTGACATAGTCCCCATATAATTAAAATATCCAATATGAACTGTTTAATATCAGCAGGCAAAAAAATAAATAACAACAGCCACTCAAATTTGGTTTATTTTCTGTATCCAATAAGTAGGACCTTAGACCCTTTCTCTAAACGAATAATATTGGATATCGTATAGTCGGCTTAGACCGACAATAATTTTCTTACTTGTTTACAATTCTGTGGTCACAATCGATAACTGCCTAAGTCGACTCACAGTGGTTCGATGGTACCCAAAGTGGCGATTAATTCAAGGAAGCGGTAATGTTAAAATATTGTTATTTTTTACTGATGGATATTCATAAATACAAAAAAAAAAAATCAGCATTTAAAAAAAACGGGAACACAAAAAATTTTGTTAAGCTGTTAGGCGCTTTTTTGTATTTTGTGAAAAATTTTCTTATTTTACAACTTTGTCTGTAACTTTGAAACGAAAAGCGATAATTTAGCAAATTAATTTTGCAAACTAGAGCATATTTTATGTGCTTTAAGAAAAAGTTACGTTTTTAAAAAATAAGAAAGGAATATATAATATTAATAGGCTAGGCGATCTTGTGACCGATGTTTTGTTCTACCGTTTTATCCCGATTTTGACCAAACGTATATTATTTGAAAGGTATTTCTTTTTAGCCGTTTCGCAGATTTACAAATTTTAAAACTTTTTCCTTTATTTTGAGTAAATTGCATTTAAAGTTGCTACAAACACATACATGAAATTATACAATGCTATGTGTGTGTTTATTAAATTTGATAATGAGTTTGTAATAAAAATGAGTTTGTATTTTTGTGTTGATTTGTGAATTGGCTATAATTAATTAGCATGCCTTAGGCCGAGGCCACGCAATGAGCGGCGAAGCGGCAAGCGGCAGAGCGGTGAAAGGCAGAGCGGTGAGCGGCAGAGCGGCGAGTTTGAGCGGCAAGTGGCTTATTACTGAGCAACATTTCTGAGCGGTTAGTTGTCAAAATGCCATATCAATGTTATTATTTATTATTTATATAAAAAGTTTTTATAATAAAACAAAATATTTTCACATTTCAACCTTTTTAACTTTAAATCGATTGAAAAACAAACAAAAATGGTTGTCGTTAAGATAACAACAACGGCTGACTTCAACAATAGCGAATATCGTTTAAAAATTTTACTAAATACCAAAATCGATAATTTTGTTGTTTTCTTTTTCTAACGATTCGATTATCGTTAAAAAGAAGTTACTGAATCGGGCTACAGATTGACAAAACAAAGAAAAGCTATCTTTTTTGCCATTTTTATTATTTGCCTCTCAGAAAACAACTAAAAATTAGAGCAAGTTCTATTCCTGAGCGGCGCCGCTTAGATGCTCAGAAATGCCGCTCACATGCCGCTCATTGTGTGGCCACTTCAGTAGTATTTCATATGTTTTAATTTTTTCCGCTCATCGCTCTGCCGCTCGCCGCTTTGTCGCTCATTGCGTGGCCTCGGCCTTAGGGTCTTTATTTAATGAAAAAATAAAATTTCCTAGAATTTGCACTCGAATTTCGAGGTCTGGAATCTGCTAGTAAATATTTAATATGTATTTATATTAGTAAAATTTAAAATTCCATAATTCCAGAAATGTAACTCAAAAGTAACATTAGGAAAATTATATTTTTTTTTGTTGACGAATAAGCATAAACACATAAAAAATAACTATTTCAGAAAAAAATATTTGAACAAAATTTTCATTGGTAAGCCTTTTTTTTGAAAATCACAATTTATCATTTTAATCATCATTAATGTCAAAATTATTATTTACTTTATATACATCATTTACTTCAAAATCATCATTAAATTCATTATAATAATTTTCATCATCATCGACGCCATTATCATTTACATTGTGGGAAGAATAAGTAACCGAAGCTAAGATATTATTAACACAAAATTTACATTCTTACCTAATTTTACCATATTCCCATTTAAAACTCCATATAAATTTTAAAAATAGCCTAAATTTAGCCATCTTAAAAAAAAATTTATTTGGTTTTTATTTATTTTTTTTAAACAAAATATTAATATAATTCTGCATTATCAAACTCATCATAAATATCCCAATTATCATAATCTTCATTATCATCATTATCTTCATCATCGTTATCATAACTTTCAGTACCATTATCATCATCACTTTCTTCGTCGCCATTATCATAACCTTCTTTATCACCATCTTCATTATCATCATCTTTCTCATAATTTTTTATTAGAAATATTTGGCAATAATAATAACTCTAATTCCGAAGTTGATAAATTATTTTTTTCTCATATTTTTTGCTCGTACTTGATATACATAAATGGGTCAGATCTTATGAAAAACCTATTGAAAATATCTGCATTGGACTTTTCCCGGCTGCATTTACAAAAAAAGTTCTCTCTATAATTTATAAAATCTTTGTTTCTTGCTTCTTGAGCGTCTTTCGACAATTCTCCAAATGTACTACAAAAATTGTCTAAATTAATCTCATGAACACAAGAAACAACAATCAGTATTTTATGCATTATTTTTATCAGAGTTAAGTCCACTTCCGTAATCTCAGCAGAAATTTCCGCATTCTGGAAGAAACATCTAGGGGTATTCCCGTCATTAGAATTAGTAAATCCTGGTTTTGGCTGATCTACAATCAAACCAGTGGTCGAATCGTCGCATTCGTTATCGAAATTTTTTTATCGATATTATTTTCCAAAATAAAATACTAAGAGTAGTTTTACTTTGTCACGGCTAACGAGTTTATGGTCCACAGTTAATAATAAACGTGAAACGAGGTCTGACGATTGTCCGTCTTCTTTAAATAATAAACCAAAATATGGAATTTCGATTGATTTTACTCGATATCGAAGGCTACGATTTGCCCCAGTTCTTTCTCGAGACTCTTTTTGGTTACGTAATTTTATCTCAGCAACAATTTTCATCTTCATCTGTTCTTTTAGCCATTTTTTAATAGGAATGAAGGCATTCCAAAAATCAAATCCAGCCATGAATTGTAGACAACCCAAAATTCAAAGAATGTGTTTTTACTTCTCTCGCAATCATGCTGTTAACTGAATTGAACATCGCATTTGTGGCCCCACTTCTGTGTAGAATTTGTGTCCGTAAAAACAAAAAAAAAAACACAATAAATGACAACCGGACTTTTTATACAAAAACGCAAGTTAAATAAAATGGCTACGCATTGTCTCAACTTTTTTTCTCTTGTAAATACAAACTGAAATCCTATACTTTTTTAAAATTTACAAAACTAATTTCAGCTCTAACTAATTTAATAAATTGTGGCCCATCAAAATAGGAAAATGAGCCAATTTTGCACCTCCTTTACAAAAAATATGAAAAATATTTACACACAATATTTATAAATAAAAAGGCATTTCTGTCATAAAAAGTTTATTTTGGAAGATCTAATGAAAAAAATAAGCACTTGAATCATAAACAATTTCAATTTTTCCACTTTTCGCAAAAAGAGTAATAATTTGCTAACGTTGACAGCTCACTGAAAAAAACGCAAACAACCTAGTTGAATGATTTTGACAACTGGTAATGCAAAATTTTATCTACTTTTACCCGATACCAAATTTAATTACAAAAATTTGATTTCTAATTTTCAATTAATCGCCACTTTGGGACCATTTGAATCCAATAAGAGACTTAAGAACAATTTGATTTATGTTTGTTATATTCTAATAAAAAAAAAAATCATGTGAGTCCGATCGCAGGGGAGGTGTGTAAACATCTAGTAATTAAAGATTTTTTTATAGCACTTTCTTAAAATCAAACAAAAAGCGTATCACTTATAGCAATCAACTGTAGGGGCTCTGTTAATATAAAAATATTTATTATTTTAACCGGTTAATTTTTAATTTTTCGTTTTTTATTTTTTATTTTTAATTTTTTTCGTTTTTCATTTTTCGTTTTTCATTTTCAATTTTTTTTTAATTTTTCATTTTTAATTTTTCATTTTTTATTTTTCATTTTTAATTTTTTTCTTCATTTTTCATTTTCCAATTTTCATTTTTCTTTTTTCATTTTTCATTTTTTATTTTTCAATTTTCATTTTTTATTTTTAATTTTTTATTTTTCATTTTTATTTATTTAATTTTTTATTTTTCAATTTTATTTTTCATTACTCATTTTTAATTTTAGTTTTTCATTTTTCATTTTTTATTTTTCATTTTTATTCTAAATTTTTTAATTTTCATTTTTAATATTTTTCTTTTTAATTTTTCGTTTTTCATTTTTTATTTTTTATTTTTCATTTTTCATTTTTCATTTTTCGTTTTTAATTTTTTATTTTTCATTTTTTATTTTTCATTTTTTATTTATATACCCTATACCACTATGTGGTTTGGGTATAATGACTTTGTGCTGCTGTTTGCAACAACCAAAAATATTTGACCTACACCCATCTTTAATTATACCGATCGAACCAGAATCACTATTTGATTCGATTTAACGATGTCCGTCCGTCCGTCCGTCCGTCCATCCGTCTGTGTGTCCATGTAAAGATTGTAATCAAACTGCAGGTCGCAAATAAGAATATATTTTGATGAAATTTGGTATATAATCTTTTATCGGTCATGGGATGAACGCTATTGAAATTGGTGAGAATCGGTCCATGTTCAGACCTAGCCCCGATACAAATGACCCCTATGAAATCAACATATATTGCCATAAGATCCAAATTATCATATAAATCTCAGTCAAATTGGGTTTGCATGTGTTTATTACATCCACTAATGAGTAGTCCAAAAATGATCCCTTTGACCCCATATAGAGCTGCTTCCCGATCTTCACTTAAATCTATTAAAAAACAAAAATATTGCACTGATTCTTCTCAAATTTTGTTTGTATATATTTTTGCAAAATACAAGAGACTTTACCAAACATGATCAGGATCGGTCCATTTTTGGACCTAGTCCCTTTATAGATATAGCATCCGATATGAACTTTTTCATATCTGCAGCCAAAAAAATTAATAAAAATCCCACTCAAATTTGGTTTCTTGCTTATTTTCAATGTCTAGTTAGTTGGGCCTAAGAGATAGGGTTTCTAAACGCATGGTATAGGGTATCGTATAGTCGGTCTAGACCGACTATAATTTTCTTACTTGTTTATTTTTAATTTTTTATTTTTCATTTTACATTTTTAATTTTCATTTTTCGTTTTTTATATATTATTTTTCATTTCTAATTTTTTATTTTTCATTTTTTATTTTTCATTTTTAATCTTTCGTTTTTCATTTTTTAATTTTTATTTTTTTTTTTTCATTTTTCATCTTTCATTTTTTATTATTCATTTTTTACATCATTTTTTATTTTTCATTTTTAATTTTCAAATAGGTTATCATAATATCATAATTTTTTCACCAATACAATCACATTTTGTCTTACGACTCACATGTTACGCTCACATCTTACGCTCACATGTTACGCTTACATGTTACGCTGTTTTTGAAATTTACCCCCCTGCGCGTATAGATGTTTACACATCAAAAAAAAGCTTTACATTTACGTGAAATCTCCATTCTCTAATATTAATGTTTTTTAAAAAGATATTAATGAAAACATACTGACATAATAGAGCCCCATTACATTTATATAAAAAGTTATTTTTCTCGAAAACATGATTTTCGACTAAGGCGGTTAAAGCTTGTGACCACAGAATTTATTTTGTGACTTCTAACATTCGTTTAGAATTTAGTTAATATCATTTAAATTAATTATTACAATTCCCAGTTACTGCGAAATAACTCACAACTTTCTCAATTGTGATAATATTTTTTTTTAGCTGTAAATCATGAAACTCTAAACATATTTTCATTACTATTTTTTCGCCAAGATAATTGTCGTTTCCACTGTAGGACAATATAGAAAATCCTTTGTATATAAAATGAGTGAATATTATTCCTTTTTAATGAAAAACATCATATGCTACTTAAGACTTTTTTGTATTGCATATTATTATTTTTGAAATGAAAGAAAACAAAACAATGTAATAATTAATTAAAGAATGACGTTTTAAAAAAAGAAAAAGAAATTGTGAAAATTATAAAGAAAAGGAATGGAAAGGGAAACAATCACGCTAATGAAAGAACAATGCTTTTTAACAAATAAAAAAGATATCAGCATCCTTTTTCATAATTTCTAGGAGTATCTAGGACAAACGAGAAATTATTAAAATTAATATTGCTTAAAAAAAATATTATGTTGTAGGTATGGAATAGATAATACAAATATAACTCAGAGTATTTTAATAATAAAAAATATCTATTTTTTTTAAATATCATGAGTTTTACAAGTAGAAACTTATTATTTCATTAAAATTTTAATTTTGTTTTATTAAAAAATATAAAAATATTATATTGAAACATATCTTATTATGTTAAAGTATATATTTCGTATTTTGAATAAAGTTAACATTAACATTTGAATAAATTAAAGCAATATTTTTATATCATGGTATATTTAAATTTATAATTTTATTAGTTTTGATTAAAGCGAATTTATTACAAATTGGAAATTCTGTGTTAATTTCAGCGAAAATATAATATTTAAAGTTTAAATTGAATTTATAAAATATTTTTAAAAAATTTAAATTAAATTGTATTGTATTATATAAAAATAATGCACGCACAAAAAACAAATACTACAAACTTTACATCGTATTTGTTATGATTAAAAAAAAATGAATTAACTGATAAAAATAGTTAATTTAGGAATATTTTGAAAGTGGTCAGAATTGGATTTAAAATTTTTTTTTTCTCTTTTAATTTTGAAAGGGTAGTTATACTAACAATGTAATAGGGATATAATGAGTTCGTGGTGATGTTTGAAACTACTCCAAATATTTGATCTAGACCTTTTACTTTGTTGTAACGACCGATGCAGAATCACTTTCTAAATTGATTTAGCGATGTCCGTCCTTCCATCCGTCTATCTATCTGCCTGTCCGCCCGTCTGTGTGTCCATGTAAACCTTGTAACCACAAGTCGCAAATATGAATATATTTTAATAAATATATGACAACATATGACAACTCTTACGAAAACTGAGAATAGTGGAAATTAGAAGTATGAATGCAAAAAATATTCAAAATTCAAAAATAACGATTGTTTGTTTGGACAGAGTTGTATCTTTTGAAATTAATACAAAGTAAAGCTGTATGGTACGAAAACTGAATCTAACCACACTGCTCGTAAGCCTGACTTTAGGAGAGTGTGTTAAAGCGCTGACCAAAAAGTGCAAGTACGAGTGTATGTGAAGGTTCATAGTTCAAACCTCACGGCCGTCCTAAGTAGAAAAATTTTCATATAGAAACAATCTATTCAATTAAAACATAACAATTATCACAATGTTCAATAAATCGCTGATGAAGGCTGAAATGCCAGAAACCGGTCCGATTAAGAATACAGTGCAGTTATGATTTTTTGAAATATATGCTTTCTTCTTCTTTACCACGCACCATTTAAATATTTTAATAAAGTTGAGTATATAAGCTTCTATCGACCATAGGACAAACGCTTTTGAAACTGGTGAAAATCGGTTCATGTTCAGCTCTAGTCCCCATACAAATGACACCTATCTTAAAATACAGATTATCATATACAGTTACGGTCAATAAGAAAGGGTCTTGTAAGATATTTTTATATATTTGTTTTTCAATTCATTTATTTGCAACCTATTTAAAAAAAAAAAAATAATAAGCAAAACTTATAACAATTTAAAGTAACTTATTATATTGAGTTATTAAAAAAGTATTATATACATATTGCTATTTTCTAAAAGGTAGGTCAAGTATATGATGTCCTTTCAATGTTCGAAAACATATAAACCACACAGATTCGAGTGTAGCTTTATTTGAAGTTCGTTTTCTTGCACGTGTACTGCTAAAAAAACAGAACATGTTCTTCAACGCGTACATATAAAAATTAAAACATCCACTCGCGATCGGAAAAAGAAACGAAATTAAGTCAAAAACAACATATAAACATTCTCTGTTTTCTATTTTATTACTATATTTTTATTTTTATTTTATTTTTTTATTTTATTATTATCTTTTTATTTTTATTTTTTTATAACTGCTAATGAATTACACTGTGGAACAAATTCAGGTTAGCAAAAGTTAGGTCGATTCTGAGAGTGAGGGGTGAAAATAGAAGCTAAATTAGAAGACCCGTATCGCGGCGTTTGTTTATGTTAGTTCGAATTTTTTTTAAATCGACCTTCGGACTTTGTAGTCAATTGCCGATTTTCAGCATATTGTTTATATGGTTTTTGGCTATAACTCGTCGACTAATTGATATTTTTCAATCTGTAAAAGCCAAATTATTGCTAGAGATCTGTGCAACCATTAAAATTTTAAAAAAAAATTGATTTAGAAAATTTTTGTGGTGCTTATGAAGCAAAATGTTGGAAAAATTATTTTTTTTTTCATGCTTTTTGAAAATATTTTCCACAAAACTAAGTCTTTTTTGCTTTCTGTTTGATCTATAATATGCTTCTCAGTTTCTTCAATAAATTTCATTTGAAAAGAAAATGGTCTTAGTCGATAATTTGCGTTAAAAAACCCAAAACCATTAAATAAATAGCGATTTAGGTAGAAGAAATTAAAAATGGAAGTTCCAAGAATTAGGGATAAGTAAAACAACTTTTTTGTTTTCAACCACCGCACCGCACCGAAGAGGAAGACGAGGAAAAAGAGGAAGAAGGGGAAGAGAAAGATTTTTCACCCCTCACTCTCAGAATCGACCTAACTTTTGCTAACCTGAATTTGTTCCACAGTGTTATTTTAGATTTTTTTTAATAAATTTGGTTGAAACAATTTTTGTCGTTATTATAGGGGTGTTTCAGATTTTTCCGATCGCGAGTGGATAATGTTTTAATTTTTAGATGTACGCGTTGAAGAACATGTTCTTTTTTTTTTAGCAGTACACGTGCAAGCAAACGAACTTAAAATAAAGCTACACTCGAATCTGTGTGGTTTATGTGTGTTCGAAACAAAAAATGTGTGATAGAAAAATGTCTGTGTAGATAACGAAATATTAAAACGAAACACAGTCATGATTGTGTTCGGCACCGTACAAAATTTTGAAACACACATAATTGATATGAAAATAAAAATATATGTTTGTTGGCTTTTACTATGTTTGTGTACGTACATATTTGTACGAGTTTTTTATTCAGTGTGTTTTTTTTTCCGAATTCGGATTGAAAGAAAACAAATTTGTTACAAAAAAAAACAATTTAAAAAAAAATAGATAAACGAAAAAAGAAATATTTTTTTAGTGATGCCAAAACAGTGGAAACTTTTAAACTTCTTTACCAGAGTTCATTAAAGCAATAACAATAGAAAAACGTGTAAAAGAAAATGTAAAAGATCTTAACCATTATTTAAGTATTTATAGATTCTAAAGTTTTTTTTTTTCAATTATTATAAAATAATGGCGAGATAAAGTTTTAGGAAGAGTTAATAGATAATTTTAGAGCTGTTCGTAAGCAAAAGAATATTTGCGAGAAATATTCTATGGGCAAATTCATAATTTCATTTTGCGGCCCAGGCCCCATAAAAAGAGTCAAAGACAGGTCATTAACAATATGAAAGTAAAACTATGTGCTCGAACTGTTTCTCGACGAGCCACTGAGGCTGATCTTGGTTGTTATCGTCCTGTGAATAATGTTGGCAATAAAATCAAATATTTAAAAGGCCATAAAATTTGATCCAACGCTTTGGGGGTTTTACCATAATAGCCAAATGCAATCGTTGTATATAAGAACCAATCACCACCCAGTCCGTAACCATCATCTATACCACAGTGTTATTGTATAGGAAAGGTTTTCATTATTTTGTCAACAGCATAAAAATGAATACTTTTAAGTTTTGTTATTTTTTTCTGAAGTTATGTTAATATTTCTTCTTTGTTACATAAATAAAACATACAAATGTTCAAATTTTATTAATTTGAGTCCAAGTCGTCAAAAATATATTTTGTTAAAAGTTTCCATCGTATTGTTACTCACACCATATTGCTAATTGTTTTTTAATACTATTATGGCTTAAATAATCTATAATATTAATAGGCTAGGCGATTTCTTGTGACCGATGTTTTGTTCTACCGTTTTATCCAGATTATGAGCAAACGTATATTATACGAAAGGTATTTCTTTTTAGCGATTTTGCAGATTTACTGATTTTTTTTTCCCTTTATTTTGAGTAAATTGGAATTAAAATTGCTACTAGCACATACATAAAATTATACAATGCTATGTGTGTGTTTATTAAATTTGTTAATGTGTTTGTAATAAAAATGGGTTTGTTTTTTGTGTTGATTTGTGAATTGGCTATAAGAGATTAGCATACCTTTAGGGTCTTTATTTAATGAAAAAATAAAATTTCTTAGAATTTGCACTCGAATTTCGAGGGCTGGAATCTGCTAGTTAATATAATTACGCTAACAACGTAGCGGGTACACTGCTAGTAAAACATGAACTAATTTTATGAAGTACGAGAGAATGTTGTTTAGTGTCACTATTTAGTTGCATATTCACTATTATTCAGCTTTACACCTTTTTGCCGTGGAGTCCACTTAATCGTGGAAAATCTTCTGTAGAAGGACATCATACATTCTTATTTTTTTCCACTGCAATTCTTCCTGTTGTTGGGTTTTTTTTCAACGTCAACTGAGTTGTCTAAACACCATTTTCTTGCAAGACCCGAAGTACCTTTCGGATCAATATCCTGTCGGAATTGCCATTTAAGAGGATTTAAAGATTTCTATCCAAGTTTTTATATTGCATCCACCATGTTTCAATGTTTTTAACGGATAACGTGCAACCAGTTCAGATTTTTTAGGATGGCGAACCTAAGTTTTACTTTGGATTTGTCCGACCAAAATATATTGCGCCATTGTGGACCATACCAGTATTTATGTGCCTTTGCAAATATAATTAGATTTTGACGATTAGTAAGGCAACTTTTTCAAAGAGATTTTTTTCGACTAAGAAAAAACCTTGTAATTTTATAGATTTTGCAATTTGGCGCTAACTTTGGCCCTGATTTTTTATTCTTTTTATGGTAGCTCATTTTTTAATGATATTTTTCACTGATTTTTCTAGCCAAAATGTTAAAATTTCTAATAAGCTAAATGTTGACCTTATTTTTTTGTCAGCACTTATTAATGTTTGTTTACGATGGAATTTTATAAGTTAGGTGACACCAGATTATCATTTTTGAAATACGACACATTGGCAATAAATCCCCACAAAACATTTTTGCTGTTCCGCATTAAAATTTATAGCAACAGTAAAAAATGTATAAACAAGTAGAAAATTATAGTCTAGACCAACTATAAGATACCCTATACCATGGCAGGGACCCTTCGGTCGAACTAATTGGATATAAAAAATAAGCATAAACCAAATTGGAGTGGCATTGTTATTAATTCTTTTGGCTGCAGCTAGGAAAAAGTTCATATCGGACGCTATATTTATATGGGAAATAGGTCGAAAAATGGGGCGATCTCGACCATATTTGGTAATGTCATCTATATTTTGAAAAAAAAATACATACAAACCAAATTTGAGAAAAAACTGTGCAATATTTTTGTTTTTTTGATAGATTTAAGTGAAAATCGGGAAGCAGCTCTATATGGGGCCTATTAATGATAATTGCATATGGGGTTTATTTTTGGACAACTGATAAATGGATGTAATAAACACAGACAAACCCAATTTGACCGAGATCAATATGATAATTTGAATCTTATGGCAATTTAAGTCAACTTCATAGGGGTCATTTGTATGGGGACTAGGTCTGTACATGGACCGAATTTCACCAATTTCAATAGCGTTCGTTCTATGGCCGACAAAAGCTTATATACAAATTTCATTCAAATGTATTTATATTTGCGACCTGTAGTTTGATTACAAAGTTTACATGGACACACAGACGGACGGACAGACGGACAGACATCACTAAGAAACTGATTCTGACTCGATCGGTATAATAAGAGATGGTCATTTTACAAAGTCATTATACCCAAACCACATAGTGGTATAGGGTATACAAATTTAATGGCCCTATTGTGTGTCTTATCAGTAGTATAACAAAAACATTGCATAGTTTTTTCTCTGTACGCCACAAATTAATAACAACTAGCAGATTCCAGCCCTCGAAATTCGAGCGCAAATTCTAGGAAATTTTATTTTTTCATTAAATAAAGACCGTAAAAGTGTGCTATTCAATTATAGCCAATTCGCAAATCAACACAAAAAACAAACTCATTTTTATTACAAATACATTAACAAATTTAATAAACACACACATAGCATTGTATAATTTTATGTATGTGTTAGTAGCAACTTTAATTGCAATTTACTCAAAATAAAGGAAAAAATTAAAAATCTGTAAATCTGCAAAACGGTTAAAAAGAAATACCTTTCAAATAATATACGTTTGGTCAAAATCGGGATAAAACGTCAGTCACAAGAAATCGCCTAGCCTATTAATATTATAGATACCACCAAAATTTGGTTTATGCTTATTTTCTGTATCCAGCACCATCGGATCCAAGACCCCCTCTCGATATGCATGGTATAGAGTATTGTCTGGTCGGTCTAGATCGACTATAATTCTCTCGCTTTTATTGAATTCTTTAAATTTTTAGATGACATTTTGTGTGTGTGTGATGTGAAGTAACTTATTATACTCTCCACACCACAGATCAGAGGGTATATATCAGTTTGCCATTTGCGACCGCTTGAAGTAGATATATATATTCTAAATCCTTATAACAACTCGTGTCGACATAACGATGTCCGTCTGTCGGTAAAGTAATGATAATATTGTTTCTCATTATCTCGAGCAGATTACTAATGAAAATGGGGTAGATCAGGATTCATAATCCCAAGATCATCTTAAAAATTCTAAAAATTCAGTGTGTTTGTTGTAAAAGTATAGTACATATTACATAAGTATAGTACATTTGTACATATTTGTTTACTTTTTCAAACAATTTGATCTCCGCATATTAATGTAAACGAAAAAACCATGTGGAGGGTATCAGAGAATCGGCACAGCCCAATTTTGATATACTCGTATTTCTTTAGATTTAAAAAGTTGTTCATATTTTACTGTGAATATGTCTAAGATCGAATTCATTAACAATTTAACAATTATTTCAATTAATTTTTGCTAAAAAAAAAAAAAAACAGTTAATATATCGCACCTGTACCTCTAATGTGAGTCAACTCAAAATTTACAAATTTTCAGTAGAGGCAAAAAACAGTTTTTTATACCCTATACCACTATGTATATATTCAATCCTTTTTCCTAACTGGAACATAGGGCCGTAACAAATAATTTCCATTGAAATCTATCTAATGCTAAACGTTTTGTTTCACTCCAGCTCTTTCCTGCGTTTCTTAGTTCGGATTCGATTTGTCTTTTCCAAGTATTGCGCGGGCGCCCCGGTCTTCTGCTTCCTTGAGGGTTGAAATCTAGGACGTTTCTTGCGATATCGTCTGCAGGTTTACGTAAAGTATGTCCAAGCCATCTATATTTGCGAACCATTATTTCTTCAGTTATGAGTGGTGGTCTCAGGCCAGAATATGTGAAGGATGCGACGTAGGCAGCGATTAGCAAAGGCTTGAAGATATTGTGTATCCCTTGCCGATATATTCCAGCTTTCACACCCATAGAGTAACGTCGACTTTACATTTGAGTTGTACAAACGTAGCTTTGTGCGTAATGAGATGTTGGATGACTCCAGATTTTGTAGAGAATCCCAGACACTTGCTTCGCTTTTGATAGCCTGTTTGGATGTCTTGCTGGCTGCCTCCATTATTTGATAGCTTCTAAGATAGCAAAAACTCTGCACGTCTTCAATGCATACGCCCTCCAGCTGGAAATTCGCTGAGCAGTTGTTGTTCAAACGCAGAGACTTAGTTTTGCTTATGTTGATTGACAGACCAGCTGCCCGTGCACGCTTTGCAATATTGTTCAGCGTCTCTTGCATCTGTGAAAAGTTCTGTGCTAGCAGGCATATGTCATCCGCGTAGTCAAGGTCACTTAGTTTGTTTTGAAGGCCAAATGAGATTCCATTATCTGCGCTCATAGCTTCCGACATTACCACATCGAGGACTATGTTAAATAACAATGGCGAAAGGATACAGCCTTGACGAACGCCAGTTTTAATTTGAAATTGACCGCTGAGGCAGCCCGCGTGGAGCACCGAGCAATGGGCGTCAGAATACAAGCCTTTTATTAGGTTAATCAATTTATTTGGAATGCCTTTACATTCTAAAGCAGTCCAGCTGGCAATGTGAAGAAGGGTGTCAAATGCGCGCTTAAAATCGATGCATAAGAGATACACAGGAGATCGCCACTCGCTAGACTGTTCTACGATAATTCGTAGGCTGTTGATGTGGTCGGCGCAAGAACGATGGGGCCTGAATCCAGCTTGTTCACCTCGTAAGCGAGGCTCAACGGCGGGCGATATACGGTTGTGTAAAATTTGAGCGATGACTTTATAGGCAACATTTAGTAAAGTTATGCCTCTCCAGTTGGAGCACTCCATGAGGTTTCCTTTTTTTGGTAGGTTAATGATGATACCGTCTTTTATATTGGGCGACAATGATTCTGGAGACCAAAAATGGTTTACAAGTGGTTTGATAATTAGTGCAGCTGAACCCTTGTCTGCTTTAAGCAGTTCGGGAGCGATGATGTCTGGACCAGCGGATTTATTCGATATAAGCTGTGATAGTGCTGCCTCAATTTCTCTGATGCTTGGAGCGTCTATGTTAACGTCATTGCGTGGGGAGTGTTCATTGTGTCAACTACATAGTTCCTGCTGAAGGTTGGTGTTTGTAGCGGTTAGGAGGTTTCTGTAGTAGTATTCCCATACTTTCAGTTGATCTTCGATAGAATGCACTAGTTCACCACTGGTATTTTTGATCGACTTTGCGTTCGCGTGAACACGACCGGCGATAATTTTGGTGATCTTATAGAGGTCTTTGTGTCTATGCGATTCGCTTGCTCTTTGGGCTTCTGTTGCTAGGTTGTCGAGCCATCTTCGTTTATCGCCTCTGGCGCTGCGTTTTACTCTGCGGTTAGCAGTTGTGTAATTTGCTTGTGCCTGCTGTTTTGCTTGACGAGTTCTTGCCCTATTTCTTTTCTTCTTTGCGCGCTTTTATAAGATTCCATGTGTGCCCAGTAATCCATGGGTTGCTTTGACGTTGACAGATTCCGACGCTTTGTTGCGCTGCTTCTGTACCACTATGTGGTTTGGGTATAATGACTTTGTGCTGCTGTTTGTAACTACCAAAAATATTTCACCTAGACCCATCTTTTATTATACCGATCGACTCAGAATCACTTTCACTTTCGTCCGTCCGTCCATCTCTGTGTCCATCTAAACCTTGTAATCAAACTACAGGTCGCAAATATGAATATATTTTGATGAAATTTGGTATATAAGCTTTCATCGGCCATAGGATGAACGCTATTGGAATTGGTAAAATTCGGTCCATGTTCAGACCTAGTCCCCATACAAATGACACCTATGAAATCGATATACAGAGCTGCTTCCCGATCTTCACTTAAATCTATGAAAAAACAAAAATATTGAACAGATTTTTCCCAAATTTAGTTTGTATATATTTTTTCAAAATATAAGTAACTCTACCAAATATGGTAAGGATCGGTCCAATTTTTGACCTAGTCCCTATATAAATATAGCGCCCGATATGAATTTTTTCATATCTGTAGCCAAAAAAAAAAAAAATAATAACAATGCCTTTCAAATTTGGTTTATGCTTATTTTCTATATCCAATTAGTTGGACCGAAGAGATGTGGTCTCTAAACCATGGTATGGAGTATCGTATTGTCGGTATAGACCGACTATAATTTTCTTACTTGTTTTAATATTTACTATAAAATTGAAAAACAGTTGTTTCATTGTAAGGAATTGCGAATAACACATATGTATCAACAGTAGTTGTTTCTGCGATTTTCAGTAATCATCAGAAATAACAAGTTTTTTGGGTGCAACTCAAAATAAGTCTTTTTGGTGGATTGTAAAGAAGCTACTCTTATAACACAAAGAGTTTTACAACTGTATTTTTTTTACGAAAGGCTAGAAAAATCGATATAAGATTTTTACAGTGGATAGATAT
This sequence comes from Cordilura impudica, assembly GCA_963682025.1. Lineage (NCBI taxonomy): Eukaryota > Metazoa > Arthropoda > Insecta > Diptera > Scathophagidae > Cordilura > Cordilura impudica. Next base: position 31,549,670 of record OY821517.1, read on the forward strand.
GACCACTGTGTATCGTTTTCTTGCAAAAAGTGAAAATTGAAAAATTTTGAGTTGACTCACTTTAGAGGTAGAGGTGCGATATGTTCAAATTAAATTAATAACATCATAAAATTTATTGATATTTTTCTTAGAAAAGATCTCTTCATCTATAATAATCTGATTAATATTATGGTGATCAATTTCTTAAATTTTCGAGATTTTAATACCCTGTTTCCATAACACAATTCGTCACAGACGAACGAAAATTTGTGTGTATTTTGTTTTTGTTCTTCATACAAATTTTCGTTCGTCTGTGACGAATTGTGTTATGGAAACAGGGTATAAATTAATTTGAAACTAATATTCATAAAAAAAAACTTTCCTTTTATATTTTTGTTTAATAACTTCTCATATTTTAGGTAAAATTTATTTTATAAACAAAATCAGAAAAGTTTGCCAGTTTTAGCGAAAATTCTTCTAATTTGAATATATAATGTTTTTTTAGGATTTAGGACTAAAAATTCAATCAGCAAAGAATTCAAGATAATTTTTAAGAAAAAAATAAATATTAAATTTAATATAAAATAAAATATAAAAATATTTAAAGAATTCCTTATTCAGATTTTGTTAAGGATGTCATTAATTTTTTTATTAAGAAAAAAAAATGTTATTTACTTTTTTTATTTAAATTTTTTAAGACAACAAAAAAAATTATATTATATTATTTTATTAATTATTTTTTTATATCTAATAACAGATTGAGACGGGTTAAATTTGCTTCCCTCCTTTTATTCCTTCTTCAATAATTTTTTATATAAAATAACTTACACACACATACAGCCTATTTTTGGTTAAAATTTTTGAAAAAATCACATATTCTGCAAATAATTATATATAATTTTAAAACAAAAAAAAATTATATGCAAAAACACTTTAACAGCTTTATTTTTTTTTATATGGTTTTCATGTATTTTATTAAGTCTGCAGTAGAAAAATTTAAAATAAACAATTCTAACTTAAAGTAGCAAAGCGCGCGCGCACTTCAACCAAAAAAAAAAAAAACACAAACTCATGAATGTACTTTATTTTTTGGGTAGAATAGGAGTTCCTTTCGAAACACATAATAACGTAAAAATAAAAATGAAAAAAAAGAAAATAAATAAAAAAATCAAATATACATATACATAAAAACACTTACCTACAATCACAGTTAGTGGTTTTGAAACGGAAAAGGATGTAAAAACTAAAATGCTGTATAAAAACAAAAGCTCAGAAATTCGTGTTGATGACGACAATACATCGAGTTTAAACAATACACATCAAACTAAACTCTCATTATTTTTTTTTATTTTTTATTTTTTGTTTTTTTGTATTGTTTCCAGTCTCTGAAATCTATAAAAATGAAATACATAAAACTTACACCACTATAGAAAACAATAGAAAGCAATAAAAACTTTATACAATATAAATATATATAAATACTTTATAACTTAATACTAATGTATGTATGTGTATATGCACATGTACATGTATGTATTTGTATAAATGTACTTGTGTAAACAAGTTTTAATACTCTTTGATTGTACAAGTATACGAGTCCTTTTTGAAAATTCCACTACTGCAAACTCTGATTTCCTTCATCATTTTATTTATTTATTTATTTTTTTTTTTTGTTAGTTGTTTTTTGTTCAAAATATATGAACAAAAATAACAACAAATTGTGTCAGAATATAATTGGGTTAATTCACTTTACGAACAACATTTATGTTCATATAAAAACAATTAAAATTATATTTAAGTCCCTTATGCTAACAATATTTGACACATACTTGTACATAAATTGTTAGAAACATGATAGGAATACATAAAAATTTTTAAAATGTTTGCCTAAATTGTACTACAATATAATAAGAAACAGTTTGCCAAAATAACAAATAACAAACGACGGTTCCAAATTTGATAGTTTACGATTGAATGTTACACATTACGAGTATTTCAACGATAAACAATATCTACAATATGTCAACGGCACAGGTTGATGTGTCGAAAGTAGATTAATTTCTGTTTGTAATGAAATTATAAAAAAATGGTCTTGGCTTTTTATTGCAATATGATTACATGCTACCCTAAGTATTAAATAAACATATTAGCCGTTTTCTTTTTATACCCTATACCACTATGTGGTTTGGGTATAATGACTTTGTGCTGCTGTTTGTAACAACCAAAAATATTTGACCTAGACCCATCTTTAATTATACCGATCGAATCAGAGTCACTTTCTGAATTGATTTAACAATGTCCGTCCGTCCGTCCGTCCGTCTGTGTGTCCATGTAAACCTTGTAATCAAACTACAGGTCGCAAATATGAATATATTTTGATGAAATTTGGTATATGAGCTTTTATCGGCCATGGGATGAACGCTATTGAAATTGGTGAGAACCGGTCCATGTTCAGACCTAGCCCCCATACAAATTACCCATATGAAATCGACATAAATTGCCATAAGATCCAAATTGTCATATAGATCTTATTCAAATTGGGTTTGTATGCGTTCATTACATCCATTAATGAGTAGTCCAAAAATGATCCCTTTGGCCCCATATAGAGCTGCTTCCCGATCTTCACATAAATCTATTAAAAAACAAAAATATTGCACTGATTTGTTTGTATAATATTTTGCAAAATAAAAGAGACTTTACCAAACATGATCAGGATAGGTCAATTTTTGGACCTAGTCCCCATATAGATATTATCATCCGATATGAACTTTTTCATATCTGCAGCCAAAAAAATTAATAAAAATCCCACTCAAATTTGGTTTTTGCTTATTTTCTATGTCCAGTTAGTTGGGCCTAAGAGATAGAGCTTCTAAAAGCATAGTATAGGGTATCGTATAGTCGGTCTAGACCTTACTTGTTTGTGATTCGTTTTATGTCTAATAATAATGATATGATCCAAAATAGTTTGAAATAAAACTAAAAAAAGGTCAACAGCAGTAATGCCATAAGGCACAGAACGGTGCTTCAAAAAGCGCTAAATTGGAATGAAACTAAAAGAGCTAAAAAGCGCTACCCACCTGGGCGGAATTGACGAACTGCTGAAAAAAATAGTCCAAAATAAGTGAGTTTAGGGTTTGATAGCACTATATCACCATTTTCAAAAAAAAAAATCGCTATGGGAATTTTCAAGATATGGCGATTTGAGCGATTTTCCGGGAAGACAATAGATTTTTTTTTGGCAATTGTTTTTTTATTTTATTTTTAAGTTTTAAGTTTTTGACATATATTTTTTGGCGATTTTTTTTCGACAACAAAAAAAAAGTTGGGCTGAAAGTACTCAATAAACCCTATTGAAAAAAAGAAAGAAAAAAATCGTTGGATCGATTTTGTAAATTTTTTTTTTTTTTTATTTTGTTAGTTTTATGTTGCTTTTTAATTTTTTTTCTTAAAGTAATTTTTTTTTTTAATTATATAGTACTAGCTAACCCATTGTTTTGCCATATAACTTATTTCTAGTGAATATTTTTGTTGTTAATAAAAAATAACGAATGATTTGTAAGTGTGAGGGGGTGGGATTTATGAATGGGTGGGATCGCCGATGAAAACAAAAAAAAAAAAAAAACACCAACCAATTGTTTTCTCAATACAATGTATTTCTTTAACGTAACGTTAATTGTTGGATTTCTCAAAAGTAAAACATAAATTAAAGTAAAAAAAGTAATAGGTATATTTTTTATCCTAAAGTATGAAATTTAAACAAAGAAAATCAATATTCATTAGGCAATTTTTGTGTTTCGCGATTTTCGATTTTGGTGATTGTTGCTTTTGGCTAATCACATTTGCAATTATGTACTTGTCAAAAATCTCATATTAATATATGAATGGACTCGCCCATTTTTACCTCTCTACTTACATTAATATGTGATGGACTGGTAGAAAGTGTCAAGGCCTTCCCTTTTATAGTACACCAGTTGTATGATATTGTATATTTACTTTCACCGGATATGGGCTATTTGCAAGAGCTATAAGTTCAAAATGGGGTTTAAACCCGAGGATGACTCATTGGCTTTACACAAGCGTCGTTAGACCAATTCTAACCTACACATCCGTAGTCACATGGACATCAATGAACAGGAAATGCTATATTAAAGCATTCCAAAAAAGACAACGCCTCTGCTGCATAGGAATCAGCGGCGCAATACGTACTACATCTACGAGGGCTTTAGAGACGATCCTATCTATACACCCGATCGAGATTAGAATTAAATATGAGGCAGCTCTGGGAATGTTACGACTAAGAGTAACAGGGGAATACATCACCGACCATATGACCAGACACCAAACAATATTGGACCAGATACCGGAATTCAACACAGTGGATTTTAGCTGTGATAGAATCGCGGAAGTGTCGACAAACATACCCTGCAGTATAAGGATACCTGACACGGAAAGCTGGTTGAACGAAAATTTTCTACGAAACCTTCCAGGGTCACACTACTACACAGACGGATCTAGTCTGCATGGTAGGACTGGTATAGGTTTCTATGATGAGGACCGTTCCAATGGCATATACCTACGTATTCCGGACCACAACTCTGTCTTTCAGGCCGAAGTGGTCGCGATAACGAAATGCATAAGATCTATTGACGTACGGGCAATCCCAAGCCCCGGAGACGTGAAAATATTTTCGGACAGTCTAGCGGCTATCAGGGCGATATCCTCGGACAAAACTAGATCAAGGACTGTCCTCAGATGTAAGGAAGAAATTACAAATTTCACTACAAGAGGCAGACTTGAAATCATTTGGATCCCAGGACACAGTGAAACGAGATTGCAGATGAACTGGCCAGGAAGGGTTCTTTTCTGGAGGGTGTCAATTTGGAAAACCCAATACCTTTCCAGGCTCTCAAATTGAAACTATCGGAGTGGGCAACTAATTCACATACTTCAATTTGGAAGGAAACTGACGTGGGTAAGGCTACGAAGATACTATGGGGCTCTCCAAACACTTCCAAGACCAAGGAAATCCTTAGTCTAAATAGAAAGGAACTGAGTAGGATTATTGGCATCCTCACTGGACACTCTGAACTGAGGGCTCATCTATACCGTATAGGACGGGCAGAATCGGCCACATGCAGAGCTTGTGGAGAGGATGACGAGACCCTAGAACACTACCTTTGTTACTGTCCTGCATTTGCCGGAACAAGGGTCAGAAATTTATCCAACGACATCATACCAGGCCTAGCGGCTCTTAGGGGATACGCTGGAGAGCACTCAGGAGATTTGCTATCGAGACCGAACTCCTAAGTTATATAAGGAGTAGATTAACGGATGAGCACGAGGATGTAGAGCGCACAACAAGCCGACTTTCTGGCTTAAGTGTATATCCGGGTAAAACGGATATGAGCTATGTGTATACATGGCTGCTCTTTTTCAACCTAACCTAACCTATGGGTGATGTCACGCCCACTGCTTCGATAACGGCCATTATTTGTTCGACTTATCACATGAATAATGGGTCTAATGGCTCTTACTATTACGGTACTCCAGATATATGACATTAAATATTTACTTTGTATGGGGGCTGCCAAGTCCACTGGTCCGATCCCACCCATTTTTTGTCCGACTACTCACATTGGTAATATATAACCTCAGGCAACCGTGCAAAACTCTCTTCCGCCCATTCTAGGCATGGCTACTAACATTAATAATAGATGACTTCACACAAATTTGCAAAGCTCTCCCCGTCATAGTACTCAGTATATATTATATTAAAATTTCACTTTGTATGGGGCGTGCCACGCCCATTGGTCTGATCCCACCCATTTTTTGTCCGACTACTCACATTAACAACAAAACAATATACAGTAGAATTCATATATAGCGACCTCGGTTATAACGACCATCCGTTTATAACGACGGATTTTCAAAGAAAGATTGGTTCTTCATTGCTTATACATGCGCAACCATTCGCTTAGAACGACTCCGGTTTTAACGACCATCTGCTTTTAACGACCAATTTGCGCGTCTGTTTTGGAATGACGTTTCGGTTATAATGACGATGTTATAACCGAACGACGGATTTTCAAAGAAAGATTGGTTCTTCATTGCTTATACATGCGCAACCATTCGCTTAGAACGACTCCGGTTTTAACGACCATCTGCTTTTAACGACCAATTTGCGCGTCTGCTTTGGAATGACGTTTCGGTTATAATGACGATGTCACTTCTGAGTATTTTATTTTTTGGTTTTTCTTTCCATTTTTTGTCGCCAGCCAACACTAAATGAAGTAACATATGTATAATGTGGGGAATCACAGAATTTTTTATCGCCTATCTCAAACTGAGTGTGGAAAAGATAAAGAAGAAATTTGCATACCAGTTTGAGTCGTGAACGCGAATGGACATATGAACATTCTTTCTTTAATTACCAGCGGTGTTAAAAAAAAGTTTTTTAATTTACATAAGAAATTGTAATCCAGATCAACCAAACGCATGTAAGGCACTTTTACTTGGATAAATACTGAGTAAATATGTATGAATGTGCATATGCTTTTTCCAGAATGGACGTTAAAAAACGTAAAGTGTTCTCCATAAAAGAGAAGGCTGAAATTTTGCTAGAATCTGGTTCTACAAATGCAGCACTAGCGAAGGACTATTGTGTTTCGCATTCGACTATCAGTACGATATGGAAAAACCGAGACGCAATTCGTAAGTGTTTTGAATCTGAGAACATGCAAAGAAAACGTATGCGTTCTGCTCAAGATTCTGATATAGAACAAACTCTTTTGCAATGGTTCAAGACGCAAAGAAATAAAAATACTATAGTAACTACGTCCATACTTCAAATGAAGGCAGAGGAAATAGCCCAACTTCTTGGAAAAGATTACAATTGCACTGAAAGCTGGATTTACCGTTCTCGAGAGCGCATTAATATAGTTTTAGGAACAATTTCTGGTGAGGCTTGCAGTGTCGACAAAAGTCAATGCAGAGACTGGCTAGTTTCAGTATGGCCTAAAATACGAGAGAGCTTCCACCCAACAAAACCCTTAAATTCAAAGGTGAAAGGTGCTGTGGTGGTAAACAATCAAAGGAAAGAATAACCTTGCTGGTTGGAGGTAATATGGATGGGTCCAAAAAAATTAAAATGCTTCTCATTGGAAAATCTAAAATGCCGCGGTGTTTCAAGCATGTAAAATCATTACCTGTAGATTATAAAGGAAATAAAAAGGCATGGATGACCTCAGAAATTTTTGAACGCATTTTGCGCGATTGGTACAGAAGTTTGAAGAAAGATAAAAGAAAAATTTTACTGCTTGTAGATAATTGTCCAGCACATCCAAATGTTCAAAATCTGTCTTCAATAAAATTAGTTTTCCTACCACCTAATAAAACGTCCGTCTTACAGCCAATGGACCAACGGGCAATTAGATGTTTCAAGAGCAATTATCGCAAACAACTAATGCTAAAAATTATTCGCGATACAGACAATAACACACAAAGCATCATTACTTTGTTAGATGCTATTGACATGGTGGCCACCGCTTGGCAAAGTGTAAAATCAACAACAATAGCTAACTCTTTCCGACATGCGGGACTAATTCCGGCCGAAAGTGGGTGCCCAGATGCAGATTTCGAAGATGAAGATGATATTCCTCTTTCGTTGCTACAGGAAACATACAAAAATATGCAACAAGTAGCCGAATGTATTGATTGGGATGAGTTCGTAAACGTGGATGACAATGTCGTAACATCGGAAGAGCAATCATTGAGAGAAATCGTGGAGAGCACAAAAGAAAATGAGGAAATTCACAGCGATGACGATGATGAGCGGTGCACACTTTAAAACAGTTTTTGCGATTTGGGGGTTCTGACATATCAGAGAGTTTATATAGTTCGGTAGAAGTTATTGAAAGTAAATTATTACATGAAATTCTTGTAAATAGAAAACAAACCACGATTCCAAACTATTTTCAACCTCAATAAACATGAATATACATGATAAAAAAAAAAAACTTATTGTGTGCACCTATTCGGATACAACGACGTTCAACTGTCAGAAGTTGATGCACACAACACCATCTTCTGGCAATACCGGAACCAGCATTTGTAATATCGCTCCATACGAAATGTATGGGAAAATTAGTTTTCTTCATAATTTTTTTTTTCGTGAAAAAAATTTTCTTGGGTATTCTTCTTGTTTGGGCGGACCCTGTCCGAATTGGTGCTAATCATCGAAATCGGTCCAGGCGTTCTCGAGTTATAAGCGTAGTATCTAACGTCACTCTCCTATCTTTCTTCTTTCTTATCTTTCTTCTTTATTTGCCTATTCGTCATATGAATGTTGGCGACCAATACAATTACATTTAATTACATGTTATAAAAACTAAAAATTACATAAAATTTCATAACGTTCCCAGGATTTCGGCAAAAACTCCTCTATCTCTTGCCGCACTCAGAAGATATCCTACGTCTCGGAATCCAAGCCATTTATTTTCTTCCTTTAGAGCAATCTGTATTTTAGATTTCTCATAATATGTCCAAGGTAGGCTGTTTTCCGTTTTCTTATAAAGGGTGATTTTTTTAAGAGCTATAGGAAAGTTTTCCAAAAAAAAACACATAAAATTCAGAAAAATGCATGAAATCTTTATTTGAATCGATAGTACGGTCCATATAATTTTATCTTTGAAGATTAATTCATGCAAATGTTGACCGTGACTGCGCCTCAAATGGTCCATCCGCTTAGTCCAATTTTGGCATACTCTTTCCAACATTTCGGCCGGTATCTCACGAATAAATGCTTCAATGTTGTCTTCCAATGCGTCAATTGAAGCGGGGTTGTCTGTATAGACATGAGCTTTAACATAGCCCCACAAAAAATAGTCTAAAGGCCTTAAATCGCACGATCTAGGCGGCCAATTGACCGGTCCCGAATGTGAAATAAAATGTTCAGCGAACTCGCCTCTCAATAAGTCCACTGTTGCGCGTGCTGTGTGGCATGTGGCACCACATGTCATGGAAGTCAAGCTCTTGCATTTTGGGCAAAAAAAAGTTGGATATCATCTCTCGGTAGCGCTCACCATTCACAGTTACGTTACGATTCGCATCATCTTTGAAGAAGTACGGTCCAATGATGCCACCAGCCCATAAACCGCACCAAACTGTGACTTTTTCTGGATGCATTGGTAGCTCTTCCAATGCTTCTGGCTGATATTCACATCAAAATCGACAATTCTGCTTATTTACGTACCCATTGAGCCAAAAATGAGCTTCGTCGCTGAACACAATTTTTCGGGAAAAAAGGGGATCTTCGGCCAACTTTCCAAGAGCCCATTTACCAAAAATTCTACGTTGCGGTAGGTCGTTCGGCTTCAATTCTTGCACCAGCTGTATTTTGAAAGGTTTCACACCTAAATCTTTCCGCAAAATTTCCCACGTTGTTGAGTAACCGAGGCCCAATTGCTGCGAACGGCGATGGATCGATAATTGATGGTCATCATTAACACTGGCTGATACAGCTGCGATATTTTCTTTAGTTCTAACTCTACGTAAGCGTGTTGGTGGTTTAATGTCCAACAATGTAAATTTGGTGCGAAATTTAGTCACAATAGCCCGAATAGCCGCTTCAGTGGGTCGATTAAACTGACCATGAAATGGAAGAAGCGCGCGATGAACTTTCTTAACAGAGCACGCATTTTGATAATAAAATTCAATAACTTGCAAGCGTTGTTCGTTTGTAAGATGATTCATGGTTAAATTATAGACCAAACTGAAGATGTTTGACAATGAAACAAAACACGACACGTGCGTCAGCTGTTTAAACCAGTGGTGCCAAAAAGATAATAGCTAAAAAATCACCCTTTATTTGTTATGACCTCTCTATTTCAATGCATTCTTCTCAGCACCTCGTTATTTGATATAAAATCGGTCCATGGTATTTTTAGTACCCGTCGATAAATCCACATTTCGAAGGATTCTAGCTTTACAGTGCGAACAGTAGTTCTGACCATACATATGCTTTGATAAATCGTATTTTCGTATCAAGGTTTATATCGTGACTCGTTAAAACTTTTTTGTATTTAAAAAATGAATCTCTTGTCGTTTCTATCCTTCGTTGTATTTCTTTTGATCCGTCCCATTGGTCATTGATCATTACTATAGAAAGTTATGAACCCTTTCGATGGAAAAGTTTTGTATTTTTTAGTTCGCTGTGGCGTAGTTATTTTTTCTGCACACAAACACATATTTGGTTTTCCGAATATTTATTTTCAAACCATATATGTAACCAGTCTATACATTAAATCTTGGAGGCCAGTAATACTGTCAGCCCGTATTGTGGTATCATCGGCATATCTTATATTATTTCTATATATGCCGCCTATAAAAAATACCCCTAGGTATGTTGTTTATGGATTCCTGGAAGATCCTCTCGGAATATATATGAAACAATAGTGGGGAAGATATTGAAATGCTTTCAGACAGCTCTCCGTTAACCTCAATTTGTGCGTATTGGTACCAATAAAGACTTTTGATGCATCGGATTTCCTTGTCATCTATACCGATTGACATAAAGATGTCCATTAATTAGTCGTGTTGCACTGTGTCAAACGCATTTTCGTAATCCACGAAGCATAAGAAAACATCCTTTTGTACATCTCTACGTTTTTCAATTCCTTCTTTAAACCCAATCTGGGACTCCCCCATTTTCTTTTCGCATTTTGAGTATATTCTGGAGTGAATTACTCTTAGGACTATTTTCAGGGCGTCGCTCATTACATTTATAGTCATTACAAGATTTTGCGCAGTCAAGGCCAGTGGATTTTTTTCTTTTAGTGATATTATGGTGGATTCTATTTCGTGTTTCGTTATTGAAGTTCCTGTAAGTGGCAAATCTATTTGTGTATCAAAAACTGTGCGACCGCTATCCGAAAAAACTCTTGGATTATTATGTAAAGTCACTCGTCTACGCCGATAAACCAGAGACAATTGAACACCTGGAAATCAACAATCGACTAGTTTTTGGTGAAATACGGCTGCAAAAAGTGTGTGAAAATTTGAGTTCCAGATTAGTGCAGCGGTGGCGTTTATATGGCCCAAATCATACTTAAACATTAATGGTATAAAATTATCTATATCATAAAGCCAGTTTAATTGATAATAAAGATATTTTTCTTTGCTTTACTTTAATTTCAAGTTCTGTAACTCTAAAAAAAAATACCCAAACCCAATGATATTCTGCAATTTGCTAAGAAATTCGAAATCCTCATGATTTTCTTAGCAGGAATGGATACACATGATTTTTGAAATTTTTGCACATTTCGACTGGAATATCTGAAAATTGGATTCAGCAAAAAAAAAAAATCACCTTGAGATCTCAATGAAGTAACAGAAGTCTCAATATTGTAGGCCTGTAAATCACAAATCAACTCGGTCAATTGTCACACTCTATTGAATTAACTTTGTAAGGAAAACTAAATATAATTCAGTATAACAAAGGGATCTTACGAGCGAAAACAAGTTATTGAGATAACAGTTATTGAAAAAATCGTTGCGTCAATTTCGTGTCAGTTGTTCCCTTTTATCTAAACTTAAGCCCTCTTTTCTTAGACCAGATCACATATATATTTTTTTTTAATAATAGATGAGAAATTTACGTAAATTATAAGAAATCACGTTGGTGTGGTGTGAAGACTATTAAAATAACTCACATGATTTGTGAGTAAGCGTGATTAGAGAAAACAGGAAACACACGGAGCAAGCGCTATTGTTAACGAATTTCAAAATTCATGGCAGAAGAGAAAAAATGAGCGAGTGTGACTCAACATTTATTTTATTCACGTTCCCTTTCCAATCGAACACTGATATTTCTTAACGTCATGTCGATTTTCGAAGATAATTAAAAAAAATTTCTTTCTAAAAACAAAAATATTTTGTGAATATTTTAATCAGACTAGTTGCTGGCTTTAAGCCTCATCAAAGCATTGATACGATTGCGGTCCCAAAACAACAAAACCTGACATAAAGATGGCGGTAGTAGTTTCAAAAAATTACCTTGCTAAAAAGTGGCAACTTTACAAAAACATATGTTTTCAGTTTCAAGGCGCCACGTTGTTTATAATTTTTCTTTTTAGAAATGGTATTGAATGATCATCGCCTAGAAGTGCGTGAGTTAACTGAAATAGAAGGCATTTTTAACTTTCACTTAACCGTCCCCAAGATGGTTACCGCGTTTGCTTACAGTAGAACAAAAACAGCGTAGTGAAGATGTTTCAATAGAGTATTTGGCGATGTTTCACCGCAATAAAGATTAGGTTTTTTCGACCTTGGATGAGACAGGGGTCCATCACTTCACACCTGAGCCAAATGAACGGTCAAAACAGTTTACTGAATCAGTATCATGACCAGAATCGTGATCAAAGAAGGCAGAGATAGTTTCATTTGCAGGCAAGAAAAAACGGCGAGTATTATACTAATTTATTGCAGTGCTAAATTAAGGGGAAAATCCACATTTAGCGAAAAAATAAAGTGTTTTTTCATCAAGATAATGTGCCAGTTCACACATCCACTATTTCGATGGCCAAAATCCATAAATTAAAGTTCGAATTGCTTCATCACGCACCTTATTCAACAGATTCTTTTCTTTTTAAACTCTTTCTTTTAACTCATACTCTCTGTCTGTCTGTCTGCCATGGGTGGACCCCATTCCCCCTTATCCAATTGATCTGAAACTTGGCCCATAGTCTTGTCGTGACTACAGATTAATTTTGGGGTAGTCACGCACAGTCACGGAGTGATTTAAATGTCATTTCCCCTCATCCGATCGATCTCAAACTTGATCCATACACTTGCTGTGAAAAAAAGATTAACTTTGATTTAGTCACGTGCAGTCACGCATGGTCACGCACAGTCACGGAGTGATCTAAATGTCATTTCTCCCCATCCGATCGATCTGAAACTTGGTCCATACATTTGCTGTGAAAAAAAGATTAACTTTGACTTAGTCACGCACAGTCACGCATGGTCACGCACAGTCACGGAGTGATCTAAATGTAATTTACCTTCATCCGATCAATCTGAAACTTTGTCCATACATTTGCTGTGAAAATAAGATTAACTTTGACTTAGTCACATGCAGTCACGCATGGTCACGCACAGTCACGGAGTGATCTTAATGTCATTTCCCCTCATCCGATCGATCTGAAACTTTGTCCATACATTTGCTGTGAAAATAAGATTAACTTTGACTTAGTCACGCACAGTCACGCATGGTCACGCACAGTCACGGAGTGATCTAAATGTCATCTCCCTCATCCGATCGATCTGAAACTTGGTTGATATACTTGCTGTAAAGAAAGATCAATTTCGACATAGTCACGCGCAGTCACGCATAGTCACGCACAGTCACTGAGTGATTTAAAACCCATTTTTCCTTATCCGATCGATCTAAAACTTGGTCGATAGACTTGCTGTGAAAAAAGATTAACTTTGACATAGTCACGCACAGACACGGAGAGATTAAAACCCCACTTCCCCTCATCCGATGGATCTGAAACTTTGTCGATAGACTTATTGTGGCCAAAGATTAATTTTAAGATAGTCACATACAGTAACGGAGATATTGAAAACTCATATGTATAAGGAAATAAAGAGTTTTAATAAAAACTTTGTTTTTATGGGTTAGATTATTCTAAACTTGATAAAATGGCTCGGTGGTAAAAGATGAGGTTGATGGCTGTTTTAAGGAGCTAGACAGTTCTTACACTAAATAAGAAATCGAAGTTATTGAATATCGCCGGGAAAAGTATATAGAGCTAAAAGGAGATTATGCTAAGAAATTTCACAAACTTTTTTCACAAATTTGTTGTTTTCTTTGTCAAGTCGGGTTATTCTGGGTTCGCCCTCGCACTATTTGTAATCAAGTGTAATTTTGGTTTGCTATTGCCAAAATGCAATCTAATGCTATAACGAACTATAACTTTTTAGACTTTTTGAGCCAGGAGATTACGTCTACTGTACTCACAGTTTGACTTCCAAAGAAGGCAAAAAGGCGAACTTCCGTTAACGTTACATACATGTTTAACAAATAATCACTTTCCCTTATATTTTTTGAAGTTATTTAGGACCCAGTTATAATCTAAAGTGGCTTTATTTCCAAAATGATTAGTATGACTTGTAATAATTGAAAATTCAGTAGTTTTTATTTGCTAACTGATAAAATTTTTGGCTTTACATTATGATTTGTATACCCAACACTAAGCTACCCTTAACAAAAAAACAAACAAATATACATACATGAAAAAATATAACAAGAGAGACTAAGTGTATGAGTTCTTTATGGTTATAGGGTTAAATTTAGAAAAATACTTAGTTTTTTTTTTGTTGCATGTCATAACTATTTATTATAGTTATTAAACTTGTTTATCAAGTGAGAGCTAACTTTTATTTTCCCTAAACATTACATACACACACACACACACACACACACATATACTCAGTTACAGGCCCTTTAACAAAACAATCACATTAGGGTTTAACTTATAACTTAAATGCACTAATTGAAAATTTGATTGAAACTCAAAAGCAGGCACTCAAATTTATACTTCAAATAGACATTCTTAATATTTAAAATAAACTGATCATAATATTGATATTTTTACTTAAAGTAAGTCCAATAAGCAACCTCTAGAATCCAGATCCTTAGATAACAAATAAGTTCTACCCTTAAAGTCACGAGTAGATACCAAGAACAGTTAGTGAAAATAAAAATCATTATAATAAACTATATTCATAATTTTTTTTTTTTATCTTTTCATACATCCAAAAGTTGTAAACAAATAAAATGAAAAACTTTTTTACTTGTCAATAAAATAGATCTTAACGAAATATATAGATAACAACAATATAATACAAATAATAGTTAAAGCTTAAGTTTTTTCTTTTTTTTCATTTTTTCGTTTTGGGGTGATGGGGAAAACGAAACAAATCGATAATACACCAAAAAAGAAAAATAAATAAAATTACAAATAAAGTTGCTGCATATTTATGGTGTTAAACCAAATAAAAAAGAAGAAGAAAAAAACATGAAAAAAGCCTATTGCTTTGCTAAAATATACAATAATAATAATAATAATAATATTCATATATTACATTTAACCCCCACTACACTTTCTCTTCCTTATATTATTTTTGTTTTGTATCTCAAAGAAGAGTGGGCGGTTGGGCTTTCAAAAAGTGGTGGGGGTGTGTATTGGGCGAGGTATTAGTTATAGTGTTAGTTTGTATCTGCTGTTTGAATATAAATACCACATACTCGTACATAAATACAAATAAACATTTTACATTCGTACATTTATTATACATTTAAAGGTGGTGGTTGTGTTTACCATATTGTATTCTTTCCTTATGTGTACATAAGTTTTCATGTTTTCCTTTATATTCTGTTCTATCATTATCCAGGGTGTATGTGCTCTGCTTGCTTTTCGTTGTGTTGTCATCATCAGGAAAAAAACTTAAATAAATTTATTAATACAAAAAAATTTGCGTGTTGGATTTTATACTTTTCAGTTTAATTTCAGTTTATAGTTTATGTAAAATATTATTTTAAAAGAGAGCAAAAAATGACATGCATAAAGTCCTTTTTCTTTTCATATTGTTATAGATATGGGTCAGTTTTTCAGTACGGTTTTCTATAAATTAAACACACATAATTTGAATTGTCAACCTTTAATTCAAGTTACTAAATATAATGTAAGTTTAACTTTAAACTAAGTTTAACTTTAAACTAAGTTTAACTTTAATTTAAGTTTATCATTTTTTTTAAATTTATTTTAATTTTTAGGAGTTGTTTTTAACTTGGTTTATATTTTAATTAAATTTAAATTTAAACCAAACTCTAAATTTAGTTGAACCTAAGATTTAACTAAGCCTTATACTTAGGCCCAGTTTTTGAGATGTCAGTTAAACCTAGTCTAGTTAAACCGAGAATTAATTTTTTTATACATGCCCAAATTCATAAAGGAATTGATGAATAAATTCTGGGTTTAACAAAACTAGGTGTAACTGATATCTCGAAAACTGGGTCTTAGATAGCAAAGTTTATTTTAGACTTAAAATGTAGTTTAAACTAAACTTTAAACTTAGCTTTGGACTAAATAAAGCTTTACTTAAATTATTAACATATGTAGCTTAAGCTAAACTTAACTTTGAACATAGCTTAAACTAAATTGTAAACCTAGTTTAAATCAAACTTAACTAAAACAGTTTAACCTTAATTTTAAACATAGTTTAAATTTTACTTTAAACCTAGTTTCAATTTAACTTTAAACCAAGTTTAAATTTTACTTTAAAACTAGTTTTAATTTAACTTTAAACCTAGTTTAAATTTAACTTTAAATCTAGTTTAAATTTAACTTTAAACCTAGTTTAAATTTAACTTTAAATCTAGTTTAAATTTAACTTTAAACCTAGTTTAAATTTAACTTTAAACCTAGTTTAGATTTAACTTTAAACCTAGTTTAAATTTTATTTTAAACCTAGTTTAAATTTTATTCTATATTTTGTTTGAATTTAACTTAAAACCTAGTTTAAGCCTACATTTGGACCTCGTTTAATTAATCTTAACATTAAACCTAGTTTTGAATTCAATTATAACCTAGTTTAATTTTTAGCTAAGCTTTAAACTTAGATTTAACTAAACTTTAAGCATATCTAAAACTAAACTTAATGAACTTAAACTAAACTTTAAACTTAGTTTGAGTCCAACTTTTAACCTAATTTTCAATTAAACTCTAAACTTAGTTTTATTTCAACTTTTAAGATAGATTTAGTTGTTGAGGTTAACCTACGTTTAAAGTTAAGTTTGAACTATGTTCAAATTGAAGTTTATATAAATCCACGTTAAAAGTTTAAGTAAAACTAAGTTTAGAGTTTAGCTAAAAATTAGATTTAAAGTTAGGCTGAAACTAAGTTTAAAGTTTAGTTAAAGTTAATTAAGTATAGTTTAAGATATGCTTAAAGTTTAGTTAAATATAAGTTTGAAGGTTAGTTAAAAATTAATGTAGGCTTAAACTGGGTTTAGAGTTAAATTTAAACTAGGTCTAAAGTTAAATTTGATCTAGGTTTAAAGTTAAATTTAAACTAGGATTAAAGTTAAATTTAAACTAGGTTTGAATTAAAGTTTAAACTAGCCCTATTGTTAGGTTTACAGTAGGTTAAAAGTTCAGTTTAAACTAGGTGTAAAGCTTAGTTTAAACTCAATTTAAAGTTCAGTTTAAACTGTGTTTAAAGTTATATTTAAACTATGTTCAAAGTCAAATTTAAGCCAGTTTTAAAGTAAAATTCAAATTAGGTTTATAATTAGTATTATATTTAAAGTTAACTTAAGACTTAGTTTAAAGTTAAGTTTGAACAAGTTTAACCTCGGTCTAAAGTTAAGTTTAACCTAGGTTTAAAGCTAAGTTTAACTTAGGTTTAAAGTTAAGTTTAATTTATGTTCAAAATATAGTTTAAACTATGTTAAATTAAAGTTTAAATAAATCTACCTTAAAAGCTGAAGTAAAACTAAGTTTAGAGTTTAAAGTTTAAACTTTAGACTTTGGTTAAACTTAACTTTAAACCTAGCTTAAACTTGGTTTAAATTTAACTTTAAACTTTGTCTAAATTCAACTATAGACATAGTTTAAACATAACTTTAAACCTAGCTTAATCCTAATTATAAACCTAGTTTAAACTTAACGTTAAAACTAGTTTAAATTTGACTTTAAACATAGTTTAAACTTAACTTTAAACCTGGTTTAAATTTAACATATCTTGTTTCAATTTAACATTAAATCTTGTTTAAATTTAACCTTGTTTAAATTTAACTTTAAACCTGGTTTAAATTTAACTTTAACCTAGTCTAAATTTAACTTTAAACCTAGCTTAGATTTAACTTTAAAACTAGTTTAAATTTGGCTTTAAACCTCGTTTGAACTTAATATAAAAGCTTCAAACTTAGATTTAGCTAAACTCTAAGCACAGCTTAAACTAAACTTAATTAACTTAAACTAAACTTAAGTAACTTAAACTAAACTTTTAACTTAGTTTCAGCCTAACTTTAAACCTAATTTTTAACTAAATTCAAAACTTAGTTTTACTTAAACTTTTAACGTACATATATATAAACTTCAATGTGAACATAGTTTAAACTTAACTTTAAACCTAGCTTAAACTTGGTTTAAACTTAACTTTTAACTTAGTCTATACTTAACTTTAAACATAGTTTAAACACAACTATAAACCCAGTTTAATCCTAACTATAAACCTAGTTTAAACTTAACTTTAAAACTAGTATAAATTTGAATTTGAACATAGTTCAAACTTAACTTTAAACCTAGCTTAAACTGAACTTTATATCTACTGTAACCTTAACTTTAGGCTTAAACTTAACTTTGAACCTAGCTTAAATTGAAATTAATCTAGTTTAATTTTTAACTAAGCTTTAAACTTAGAATTAATTAAATTTTAAGCATAACTAAAACTGAACTTATTAACGTATACTAAACTTAATTTAAACCTAGTTTCAGCCTAACTTTAAACTTTATATTTAACCTTACTCTAAACTTAGTTTAAACTTAACTTTCAACATAGCTTAAACTAGACTTTAAACTTATTTAAAGTTAAGCGTTACGTTTTTTTTTTTTAATTACATTTGAAATAAGTTTAATATAAACTTTAGATCTGTTGATTCATTCAATCATTCACAAAAATTTAACTTTTGAAAACGTTTAACTTAAAGAAAAACTTAGTTAAACATAGGTCATGTAAACCTCAAGATTTACAAATTTTTAAGATTTTACACTATTTCAAGAAATCGATAAGTGAAGTTAAAAATTGCAGCTAAAATGGAAGAAGTTTTGAAATGGACTAAAACTTGCGCATGTGATAGAAAAAACAAAAGTGAAAAATCAGCGATTTTTTCTTTTTATTCAATTTTTACTCCAAAGTAACTAAAAATAAAAAATTAGCATTAAACTTATAAAAAAATCAAACTATTGAAGACTTACCATTGCATATGTAGGTCCAAGTGATTTATGTTTGCTAAAATTGCAAAATGAAAATTAATTTTTTTTTGTAAATTAAAATTTGTTTATTTTAAATTTAAATAAATTCTGAAAATACTGTTGACTTATGGAATAATCGCATTTTATCATTTCTTGTTTTTTATTATAAAAGAAGGACCTCCCTTCCACCCACATATAAACAGCATACTCGTATATAAATAAGCCCCATTCAGTTAGCAATGATATCATGTAATATCATTTATTAACTAATAATCATTTCACATTTCACTTTTTTATTTTTGAATAATTTACATTTATTTTTGAATATTTTAAACTTTTATTTAATCTTATTATTTTATGTAAATATTTGTAGATATTCAATTATTTCAAATGCTATTTTCTTATTTTTATAAAATATATAATACAATAACAAAAAACTTTGTACATACAACCCATGTTTATTATAATAAATATTAAATTAGTTCAGTTGTTTTTTTTTTTTTTTTCTATATAAACTTTCTTAATTTCATGCAATTATATTTTCCTTTTTTGATGATGAGAAAATGTCTCTTATAAATCTAGTTATTTTAACAATTTCATTATACATTTTTTTTTTTGTTTTTTTGTATCATTCATATATAATTTTGTTTTTTTTTTTGTTTACTTTGTTTTCTTATGTAAAATAACATTATCATTGTTATATAATTATGTAAATATCATTATTATTATTATGATTATGATGATTATTACTGTTAGAGTGATGACTTGTAATTTTTATTATGTTTTTCTTAAATAACAAAAAATCAACACAATTTTTTTCATTTCTTCCTAATAATGAGATTATTAAATGAGTACAATTAAATTAATTTAAAAAAAATAGACCACATGGAATTTGTATATTGGAATACTTCAAAACGAAATCATTATTTTATGATGGATATCAGGCAACCACAAGAGCTTATCGACATTTTTTCAGAAAATATAGCTGGTAAATAATTAATAAGGTTACGATTTTTCGTACCAATTTCTATTTACGGTTTGTCCTTAGACAGAAAACCAAATCACAGTTTGGCGAATAAATTATTAATGTGACAAAAGAAGTTCATATGTGCTGATAATTTGATTAATACTTTTCATTTGTATCCTCGACAGTTTTATCTGTCTTTTTTATTATCCTTAAAATTATCGTTTCTGTGAAAAAGTCAATACCCCAACCCCAAAAATTAACATAATTTATTTAAAAGTAAGGTTTATGGAATTATTTTTAATATATTTAGATTTAAAATTATATATAGCTTTTTGATGTGTAAACATCTATACGCGCAGGGGGGTAAAAAACTATTTCACAATACAATTACAAAAAAAGCGTAAGACGTAAGACAGACTGGTGTGAATTATGATTGTATTGGTGAAGTAATTATGATATGATATATAAAAAATTAAAAATGAAAAATTAGAAACAAAAATGAAAAACGAAAAATTAAAAATGAAAAATGAAACATGATACATGAAAAATTAAAAAATTAAAAAAGAATAAACACAAAAGAAAAATGAAACAAGAAAAATGAAAAAATAAAAATGAAAATAAAATGGAAAAAGGAAAAAAGAAAAAAAAACTGAAAAATGAAAAATAAAAAATAAAAAATGAAAAATGAAACATGATACATGAAAAATTAAAAATAAAAATGAAAAAAGAAAAATTAAAAAAGAAAAATAAAAAACGAAAAATGAAAAAAGAAAAATGAAAAAAGGAAAATAAAAAATGAAAAATAAAAAATGAAAAAGTAAAAACGAAAAATGAAAAAAGAAAAATTAAAAAAGAAAAATGAAAAAAGAAAAAAGAAAAATAAAAAAATAAAAAACGAAAAATGAAAAAGGAAAAATGAAAAAAGGAAAATAAAAACTGAAAAATGAAAACTGAAAAATGAAAAATAAAAAATGAAAAATGAAAAATGAAAAATGAAAAATGAAAAATAAAAAATTAAAAATGAAAAATGGAACATGATATTAGAAAAGTGAAAAAAGAAAAATGAAAAAAGGAAAATAAAAAATGAAAAATGAAAAAAAAAATTAAAAATGAAAAATAAGAAATGAAAAATAAAAAATGAAAAATGAAAAAAGAAAAATGAAAAAAGGAAGATAAAAAATGAAAAAGGAAAAATTAAAAAATTAAAAAAGAAAAATGAAAAATGAAAAATAAAAAATGAAAAATGAAAAATGAAAAATGAAAAATGAAAAACGAAAAATGAAAAATGAAAAACGAAAAATGTAAAATAAAAAATTCAAAATATAAAATGAAAAAAGAAAAAAGGAAAATGAAAAAAGAAAAATGAAAAATGAAAACGAAAAATGAATAATGTAATATAAAAAATTAAAAATAAAAAATTAAAAAAGAAAAATGAAAAATGAAAAATGATAAATAAAAAATGAAAAATGAAAACTGAAAACTGAAAAATGAAAAACGAAATATGTAAAATAAAAAATTAAAAATAAAAAATGAAAAAAGAAAAAAGGAAAATGAAAAAAGAAAAATAAAAAATGAAAAATGAAAACGAAAAATGAATAATGTAATACAAAAAATTAAAAATAAAAAATGAAAAAAGAAAAATTAAAAATGAAAAATAAAAAACGAAAAATGAAAAATTAAAAATGAAAAATGAAAAATGGAAAACGAAAAATCAATAATGTAAAATAAACAAGTAAGAAAATTATAGTCGGTCTAGACCGACTATACGATACCCTATACCATACGTTCAGAGACCCTATCTCTTAGGCCCAACTAACTGGACATAGAAAATAGGCAAAAACCAAATTTGAGTGGGATTTTTATTAATTTTTTTGGCTGCAGATATGAAAAAGTTCATATCGGATGCTATATCTATATGGGGACTACGTCCAAAAATGGACCGATCCTGATCATGTTTGTTAAAGTCTCTTGTATTTTGCGAAAATATATACAAACAAAATCTGAGAAGAATCAGTGCAATATTTTTGTTTTTTAATAGATTTAAGTGAAGATCGGGAAGCAGCTCTATATGGGGCCAAAGGGATAATTTTTGGACTACTCATTAATGGACGTAATGAACGCATACAAAACCCAACTTGAGTAAGATCTATATGACAATTTGGATCTTATGGCAATTTATGTCGATTTCATAGGGGTAATTTGTATGGGGGCTAGGTCTGAACATGGACCGATTCTCACCAATTTCAATAGCGTTCATCCCATGACCGATAAAAGCTTATATACCAAATTTCATCAAAATATATTCGTATTTGCGACCTGCTGTTTGATTACAAGGTTTACATGGACACATAGACGGACGGACATTGTTAAACCAACTCAAAAAGTGATTCTGATTCGATCGGTATAATTAAAGATGGGTCTAGGTCAAATATTTTTGGTTGTTACAAACAGCAGCACAAAGTCATTATACCCAAACCACATAGTTGTATAGGGTATAAAAATGACAAATAAAAAATGAAAAATCAAAAAAGAAGAATGAAAAATCAAAAAAGAAAAAATAAAAATTAAAAATTAATCAGTTGAAATAATAAATAATAATAAATATTTTTATATTAGTAGTGCCCCTGCAGTTGATTGCTATAAGTGATACATAGATGACGCTTTCTGTTTGATTTTAAAAAAGTGCCATAAATAATTACTAGATGAATACACATCTCCCCTATGGTCGGACTCACATGATTTTTTTTTTTATAATCCGAATATATTCAATCATAGTTTTAGACATAAATTTCAATATTTTGGACTTTCAATTAAAACTCTCAATATATTTGTTAGTTATATTTAAGTTCCGAACAATGAAGGAGTTTCGGAAAACAGAAATTTCACTCTAATACCAAAAATATTTGATCTAGACCCATCTTTTATTACACTGATCGACTCAGAATCACTTTCTGTGTCGATTTGTTCGTCCGTCCGTCCGTCTGTGTCCATATAAACCTTGTAATCAAACTACAGGTCGCATATATGAATATATTTTGATTAAATTTAGTATATAAGATTCTACCGGCCTTAGGACGATCGCTATTGAAATTGGAGAAAATCGGTGCATGTTCAGACTTAGTCCCCATAAGATCCAAATTCTCGTAAAGATCTCGGTCAATTGGGTTTGTGTGTGTTTATTACATCCATTAGTCAGCAATCCAATAATAAACCCTATAGAACAATGCTTAGTCATAGCCCCCATATAAAGCTACTTCCCGATCTTCATTTAAACCTATCAAAAACAAAAATAATGCACAGATTTTTCTCAAATTTAGTTTAGTTTTTGGAAAAAATAAGTGACTTTACCAAATATGGTCAGGATCGGTCCATTTTTCGACCTAGTCCCCATGTAAATATAGCATTCGATATAAATATAGCATCATATATGCAGACAAAAATCAAAATTTGGTTTATGCTTATTTTCTATACTCAATTAGTTGGAGCTAAGACCAATTATCTAAACGCATGCTATAGGCTAACGCATAATCGGTCTAGACCGACTCTAATTTTCTTAATAGTTATACCCTATACCACTATGTGGTTTGGGTATAATGACTTTGTGCTGCTGTTTGTAACAACCAAAAATATTTGACCTAGACCCATCTTTAATTATACCGATCGAATCAGAATCACTTTCTGAGTTGATTTAACAATGTCCGTCCGTCCGTCCGTCCGTCCGTCTGTGTGTCCATGTAAAGCTTGTAATCAAACTGCAGGTCGCAAATATGAATATATTTTGATGAAATTTGGTACATAAGCTTTTATCGGCCATGGGATGAACGCTATTGAAATTGGTGAGAATCGGTCCATGTTCAGACCTAGCCCCCATACAAATTACCCATATGAAATCGACATAAATTGCCATAAGATCCAAATTGTCATATAGATATTACTCAAATTGGGTTTGTATGCGTTCATTACATCCACTAATGAGTAGTCCAAAAATGATCCCTTTGACCCCATATAGAGCTGCTTCCCGATCTTCACTTAAATCTATTAAAAAACAAAAATATTGAACTGATTCTTCTCAAATTTTGTTTGTACATATTTTTGCAAAATACAAGAGACTTTACCAAACATGATCAGGATCGGTCCATTTTTGGACCTAGTCCCTTTATAGATATAGCATCCGATATGAATTTTTTCATATCTGCAGCCAAAAAAATTAATAAAAATCCCACTCAAATTTGGTTTTTGCTTATTTTCAATGTCCAGTTAGTTGGGCCTAAGAGATAGGGTTTCTAAACGCATGGTATAGGGTATCGTATAGTCGGTCTAGACCGACTATAATTTTCTTACTTGTTTTATTCTGTTCTTGAAGATCACGCCATAAGTGGCATGGGATGCCACGTCATATGAAAACGCCCAATAAAAGGTTGGTTTCGCGTGATACTGTCAAAAAAAAATATATATATATATAACAATAATAATAAATAGCTCTAATAAAAGTAGCTGACAATACAATGGAAACTTTTAACAAAATATATTTTCTTATTAATTTAAAAAATTGTGTTTTATTTATTTAAAAAATAAAATATATAAAAACATAAAATAGCTTAACTTCAGAAAAAATTAAACTTCAAAATATTCATTTTTATGATGTTGACAAAACATTGGAAACCTTTACTATACAATAATTTAAAACTTTTCCTCTATGTTTAGTTGCAATATTTTGTTTGGTATCCATTATTTGTTAATACAGCTTCACAACGCCGAGGCATGGAGTCAATTAAATTGCTAATGATATCCATTATTTGTGTAATTTCGTGTCCGTATTTTCCGATCTACAATTTCCCATAGATTTTCTTTGGTATATTGATGTGATAATTGGGCTGGCCATTCCAAAATAAGGACTGCATTAAATTGTAGCCATTTGGTTACCTCCATTTGGAGGTATGTTTTGGGTCATTGTCATGTCATGTTGGAGCTTCCAGACCAGAGAAATATTTTCATACGCGTATGGATACATTATGTCATTAAGAATTTTCCTGCATCCACTTTCAGTTATAATATCTTTCACTACTTAAATTGTACCCATTCCTTGGCCCCAAAACGCAACTCCATACTACAAAATTGCCACCACCAAACTTAACAGTTTTATTAGTGTTTTTCCCTTTGAACGTCGTACAAACTTTCCTTCATCATGGCCTCTTTAATTAAACTTGGACTCATGTGAAAAGAGAACACTATTCCAATTTCATCATGACCAGTTTATGAGTTCTTTAGCAAAATATTTGCAAGCCAAACGATTTTTCTCTGTGATCAGTGGTTTCTTCACAGGACGATAAAACCAAGATCTGCCTCAATTGCTCGTCAGGAATCAGTTCGAGCACATATTTTTAGTTTTAGACCCTCCTTAGGTAGCATTTTTGACATTTTTTAAAACTCTCTTGCTATTAAATTATTCTGTCTTTGACTTGTTTTACAGGGCCAGCCGCCTAAATGTTGAGTCGTCCCCGAAAGTCTTTCGCGATATTTCTTGATAATTTTTTAAATTATGGATTTATTCATGGAATATTTCTCACAAATTTTCTATTGCTTAAGACCAGCAGTAAAATTATCTATTCACAAAACTTTATTCTCAACATTATTTTATATAAATTAATTATAAGATTAAAACATTCGAAATTAGTTATAATTGTGTTTCAAAAACAGTTTAAAGAAAACGTCAGAAACTATAAATATTTAAATAATGATTAAGATTTTATAATTTCATTTAATACCGTCTTCAATTTTTATTGTTTTAATAGACTCTGGTACAGGGTTTTAAAAGTTTCCATTGTTTTGGCACCAATAAAAAATATTATTTTTTCGTTAATCTATTTTTTTTTAATTGTACATGTATTTGCAACAAATTTGTTATCTTTCGATAGAAAACATGCCAAAGAGTGATTTCACAAAAAGAGAACACAATTTTTGAAAGCGAAATTATTAAAAAACACAATTGGCAACTTCAGAATTTTGTAAAAGTTTTCAATGTATTGTTACCCATTGGTTAGGCGAAATTTTATTTTATAGCACTGTTCCGGGGAACATTTTCATGAAAACCGCTTGGCACACAATGTATTTCTTTAAAATGGCACAGTTTTAGAAATTCTTGATTAAAGCGAAGGTTAAAAACCGTTTATAGAAAGATATAAAATAAAATATAATTTTTAAAGATGGTACTTTGTCTTGTGAGAGTACTTTTTCTAATTAAAGTTCAAATTATAATGTTATTTCTTTAAACATTTTTTAACTTTCTGATCCCGCTAGAAAATCGCTTATTTAAAAAAAAAATAGTTTCTTCCATAAGTGTCTTGTTACCGTACGTACTCATTTCATATTCTTCTCCATTTGTAAAATATGTTTGTCCAAAATATTTAAACACTTTAATTTCTGCTTTTTAGTTTTTATCTACATATATGATTTTGTAAATAACTATTTTTTATATACATATATATAAAAAAAAAATACACTGCAAAAATATATAATGCTTTTATTTACTGTACAAATAAATTACATTTTGATTTTTATTATTAATAAATTAAAAATATTATTAACTAAAAACCCCCTTTAAAAAGCAAACCAAAAAATACTTTTTAAATAATTTTTAAACAAAAGCCGTAAACAACTACGTTTCTTTGAACGTTTGAAATTATCCAGAGAAAATAGTTTAAACACGAAATGTTGGGATGGGCTGCCCGGTGACCGCTAGTATTGTATAAAATAAAAAAAAAAACATATTTGTCTCATTTTGTAACAATTAAATGTATTAACAGTTTTGTTTTAATTTTTGTAAAATGTTTTTTAGTTTTTATTATTATTATTATTGTATTAAATTTATGTTTTTGAAATGTATTTCTTTGATATGTGAAACGAAAAAAAAATCAACAATTTCTGTTTAGTTTTATTTATTTATTTATTTATTTCTTTAAATGTTGTCGTAGTTTTTGATATAAATTGAAAATTTATTGTTATTATTGTGTATGTTGTCTTATTTAAAGGAAAAAAAAAGAATCCAACTTTTTTTTCTATTATTTTTCTATTTATAAGAAATCTTTTAATAGGTTTTTTTCTATATATAGATGTATGTATGTATGTATATTTTTTTACTTTTTATTATTTTTATTTTTTCAAATGTGTTGTTGTTTGATCTTAATGTTTTACATTAAATGTTAATGTTTTTTCCTTCTGGTTTTTTCTTTTTATTATTTTTTTTTCCTGTAAATGTTTTGTTGTTGTTGATGTTGTACTTGTGTATGGTAGTGTTTTATACTTGAGAAAACTTTCATTTACAATATTTTATATATATATATTTTTTTTTTGTTATTTAAATTTTTTTCTCTCATTCAACAAAACAACAAGTAAATATATATATATGTATATGCATATTATTTTTCTGATTGAAATGTAGTTTTTCCTTTTTGTTGAAATGTATAAAAAACAACAACCATTCAGAATAGAAACCCTTTTTCATAATAATCAACAATTCAGCAACCACCCACTCAGCTATATACACACAAACACACAATTCATCCTGTTCATCATCATTGCACGCACAGTGGGACCAAGAGAAGTAAATATAGTTGTTTTTTTTTTCTTAACTACATATTCTACGTTTAATAATATGTGAATGTTAATTTAACAATTATCAAAGATGAAGGAACTACTAACAGAAATATTAGCGAATAACAGAAAACTTTGTAAAAATATCAGTTCTTTTTTTCATAGAAGAAATGCCAAAAAATAGTAGTATTTTTAACTATTTTTATAGTCATTACTCTGTAATAGATATGTATGCCCCTATTTCTGTATAAATTAAGCCACAATTCTTAAAAATTAATGTTAATATGTATTGTTCTTTTTTTCCTTATTTAATTTTTTAATATAAATCTTGTTTATATAACACGAATGATAGACGAGACGAAAGGTAAAATCAAAATATTGTATAGAAAAAAAATAATTTTTAAATTTATTTCCATAATTTTTTTGACATTTCGTGATACATAATTTAAAAAAAAATTCAAAATACATGCTCTTCATTCAAAAAAGTACGTTTCTAGCCGGGACCGAAAATAATTGTTATTTTTAAACTCTTTCTTTGAATTCATACTCTCTGTCTGTTTGTCTATCGTGGGGCAACCCCATTCCCCCTTATCCAATTGATTTGAAACTTGGCCCATAGTCTTGTTGTGCCTACAGATTAATTTTGGGGTAGTCACGCACAGTCACGCGTGGTCACGCACAGTCACGGAATGATCTAAATGTCATCTCCCCTTATCCGATCGATCTGAAACTTGGTACATACACTTGCTGTGAAAAAAGATTAACTTTGACTTAGTAACGCACAGTCACGCATGGTCACGCACAGTCACGGAGTGATATAAATCTCATTTCACCTCATCCGATCGATCTGAAACTTGGTCCATACACTTACTGCGAAAAAAGATTAACTTTGACTTAGTCACGCACAGTCACGCATGGTCACGCCCAGTCAAGGAGTGATCTACATATCATTTACCCTCATCCGATCGATCTGAAACTTGGTCCATATACTTGCTGTAAAGAAAGATCAACTTCGACATAGTCACGCACAGTCACGCATATTCATGCACAGTCACGGACTGATTTAAAACCCATTTCCCCTTATCCGATCGATCTGAAACTTGGTCGATAGACTTGCTATGAAAAAAGATTAACTTTGACATAGTCACGCACAGTCACGCACAGTCACGGAGAGAGGATCTGAAACTTTGTCCATGGACTTGTTGTGGCCAAAGATTAATTTTGAGATAGTCACACACAGTCACGGAGATATTCAAAACACATATGCATAAGGAAAGAAAGAGTTTTAATAAACTATGTTTTTATAGGTTAGATTATTAAACTCTTTCTTTTAACTCATACTCTCTGTCTGTCTGCCGTGGGGCAACCCCATTCCCCCTCATCCAATTGATCTGAAACTTGGCCCACAGTCTTGTTGTTCCTATAGATTTATTTTGGGGTAGTCACGCAAGTTACGTAGTGATTTAAAACCCATTTTCCCTTATCCGATCGATCTGAAACTTGGTCGATAGACTTGCCGTGAAAAAATATTAACTTGGACATAGTCATGCACAGTCACGCATAGTCACGCACAGTCACGAAGAGATTAGAACCTCACTTCCCCTTATCCGATCGATCTGAAACTTTGCTCATAGACTTGTTGTGGCCAAAGATTAATTTTAAAATAGTCACACACAGACACGCATAGTCACGCACAGTCACGGAGTGATTAAAACCCCATTTCCCCTCATTCCAATCAATCTGAAACTTGGTCCATAGACTTGTTGTGGCCAAAATTCAATTTTAAGATAGTCACGCATAGTCACGCACATTCACGGATTCATTTAAACCCCTTTTTCCGCTTATCCGATCGATCTGAAACTTTGTCCATAGACTTGTTGTGGCCAAAGATCAATTTTAAGATAGTCACGCACAGTCACGGAGAGATTCAAAACTCATACGCTTAAGGAAAGAAAGACTTTTAATAAAAACTTTGTTTTTATGATTTAGATTATTTTTTTTTTTTCTTTATCTGTTTTGGTGAATTATAAACAATTATCGTAAGATATATAGTATTTCGGTGACTATAGCCAATATAAATCAGAAATATTTTTTTGGTTATGAATAATTATTATAGCAACCAAAAAAAAATTATTTGGTTAACAGTAACCATTATCGAAAGTAATTTTATTTTTTAGTTATCGCTGTCTGGATGTATATCGTATTTTTGATGTAATAGATGCATTTCTTAGGGGTTTGTAGGGCAATGAATTTAAATAACTTTGGCAAAATAAAAATAAAACGGGTAGTTTATTACTTTTATAAATAAAATATTTTTTAAATTCAAGTTTTATTATTAAACTTATTTTTTAATTAAATTTATTTAAATTAAAGTATTTAAATTAACTAATTAATTATTAAACTTATGTTTTAAATAAATTTATAAAGTTTCATTATTAAATTACTTTTTAATTAACTAATATTTTGTTTATTAAAGTAATAAATAATTTTAACCAAACGGTCCCTTTTGATTTCCTTGCCTTACAAACCCCTTAGAAATACATCCATTATATCAAAAATACGATATGTATCCGTTATATTGGTTACGATGGCCAAAATTAAATATATATTACAAAAATGGTTAATAATAACCATAATTTGAATTCATCCATTTTATTGGTTAAATATAACCATTTCGTATTGTCTCTTATAACTGTTATGTCCCTGGCTTTTAGAAAATAGTATCCACAATTCATATTAAAACTAATTTTTAAGGATTGTGGTTTTTCATTAAAACAAAGAACCTTTTTCATTATAATGGTTGCCACAACTATATTGACACCTAATTTTTTTTTTTTTTTTTTTGTTTTTGTTTTTAATAGAAATAATTTTCCTTTAATGAAAATGTATAATAATAATGAGCATTTCTGGAATAATTTAAAGTATATCCTTTAGCAAATATAAAAATTAAAAAAAAAGTATCCCTACCATTATTCTACTATCAGAATGTAAATTATTTTATCTCCAATTTGTGTATGCTCCCCTGTGCTTCAGCATTATCAAGCCCCCATCCTTCAACAAAGTGTTCATCATTTTGCTCTTAACGTTTTTTTTTTCTCATTTATTTTAGTTTCAATATTGTGGCGGGGACAAATACTTCCTCATCTTTTGCGACCGCTATAGGAAAAATGCTTTATTTTTCATTTTAGATATTGTGTTATATTTTTTTTTTTTTGTTTTTGTAGTTGTTTTTAACCTTATGACGAGTTGCCTTTTTAGTCAGTTGTTGATATTGTTGTAATGAAAAAAAAAAAAAAACATTTTCATTCTAATAATTTTTATTTCTTCCTTTTTAATGTCTTCTTCTCGTTCAATTTACAGTTAGTTTGTTACATTCATTTTAAAACTCGGCAGCACTATTTTCTTTTTCCTTTACTTTGTAATATATGTTTGAGTGTGTGTTTATGTGTGTGTGTGTGTGTGTGTCTGCAATCCCAGTTGGCCACGTCTTTAAGACATCTTAAACGACGGGTACAAGACAATAGTAAATCGTGGAAGACCAATTGAGGACAGTTCAAACAAATCGTTGACGAAATTTTCATACAAATGTCCGCGGAATCATACAAGACCATAAGAGAGACATTTTCGCTTATCTGGTCGTTGACGATTGTATGAGCGAAAAAAGTTCCACATTATCTCCGACGACCAAATAATCGACAATATGCTCCATCTTGTCGTCGATGACGACGTAGGCGATATAATCTGCAATGTGATCGTTGACGTCCATTCCGGCGACATTATCCTTCATACTGTCTTTGACGAAAATATAATAGACACATTCCCACACACTGTCGTCAACGACAATATGAGGGACACTTCTCTGCCAACAAAGTAAAAAGTACACATTTTTATTTTTTTTATTAAATTTTAATTAGTCACAATAATGAATTAAAATATAAAAATACATACACAAAAAAAACTATAAAAATAATTTATTAATTTTAAAAATAATTTAACTGTAAATTATTATATTTTCTTGAAATTATTTACTGATTTTCCTTATTTTCTCTTCTTCATATTTGTTGTATTTTTAATTTTACGAATCATTAAACGTAGTTCTCTCGTAAAATCTACGTACGTTTGGCCTTTAGTTTTTGTCGCTTCTATTAAAAGAAAATATAAATAGATTTAATTTACATAAAAACCAATCGAAGAGTTCTTTTTTTTTATTAACGTACCAAATATTGCATTTGATACGTTTCCATAAGTTTTTAGTGATTATTTTCCTTGAAATCCATTATTATGTCCTTACCTAAAACTCAAATTATATTTTTGATGCTGCCGCCTACGATGCGATTCATCGCACCAACCTGAAATAATAAAAAAAATACAATTAAACATTATTAAATTCAATAACAACATATTTTACTTACAATCTGCATTTTTTCTTCAGATGAAAAATCTTGTTCCAACTTTTTTAAAGTATCATCCAACTGTATCGGAAATATCGTAAAGCCCTTGATATAATAATATGTAATATAATAATAATTATATAATAAATCACTTATAAATTTTTAATATTAACTTTTTATACTTTCGTACCATTTAAAAGACACCTTCCCTCTTTGTGAACCAACCGAATTTATAATTGATGATGATTTTTCAAATTATTTTGTTTTGTCTTGTAGCCGTATTTAAGTCCCGTTATTTTTCCTAAGAAAATTATTTTTTGAGCACGCAAAGCATATACAATAAGATAAATGCAGTATGTGAACAATTTGAAGACATTGCCGCTCATGCTGTCTTTAACGGTGTTCAATTTACACGACAAAACCGGTTTTTGTAACTTAATTTGTCGCTTAACTTGTCGTTAATAAAGTTCGATGTATGACAAGCACAAGACCTTGTCGCTCATATTGTCGTCAATGGACCTTGATACACGACATATATATTTTTGTCGCTGAATTGGTCGTCAACGTGCTGTGATACACGATTATCTGAGTAATTTGTCTCCCAACTTGACGTTAACGACAATATCCATTATATCGTCGTGACAGAAAACTTCATCGACAAATGTCATGCGTGAAAAATTATAAAATGTCCTAAAGGAAGGGTTAAAGACAATGTCATCTACGACGATTTTGCCAACTGGGATATTACCCCAGTTGGCCACGTCTACAAGACATCTTAAACGACGGGTACAAGACTATAGTACCCTATAGCACAGTTCGGATAAATCGTTGACGAATTTTCATACAAATGTCCGCGGAATCATACAAGACCAAAAGAAAGATACTTTCACTTATCTTGTCGTTGATGATTGTATGAACGAAAAAAGTTATTCATTGTCGCCGACGACCATATGATCGACAATATGCTCCACCATGTCATCGATGACAACGTAGACGATATAATTTACAATGTGATCGTTGACGACTATTCTGGCGATAGTACCCTTCATACTGTCGTTGACGAAAAAATAAGAGACACATTCATTCACACTATCGTCAACGAGAGGGAGCTTTCGCGCATACTTTCGTGAACGACCGTATGACGGACACTGCCCTCAATAAATTAAAAACTACGCTTTTTCATTTTTAAAATTGTATTTTTATTTAAATTTCACATTTACAAAAAATTTAAAAAAAAATAATAACAAAATAAGCGACAAAAATAATTCATAGTATTTTGTTACAATTTTCTGCCGATGCAAATAAATACTTTTAAATGCAATAGCCTCATAACTTTACTTATATTCTACATTCTTTCTTCAGAGGCTCAATCTTCTTCCAACTTTATCAAATTGCCATCCATCTCTATCGGGAATAATGTCTGCGTTCTAATAATCCTATATTTCAACTTTTTTATCACTTTGATAAACACCTTATCTGATGGGTTTTTGGAAAGCAACTGAATGATAATGATTTTTCTAGTTATTTTCTTTTGCCTTGTAGCCGCTATTAAGTCCCGTTATTTTTCTTTTTTTTTGTACATGCAAAGATATAGAAGAAGTCCATGAACAACTTGAAGACATTGTCGCTTATGCTGTCTTTAACGGTATTCAATATACGACCATCTTGAAGACATAGTCGCTATCATGTCGCTAATGGAGTTCGACTGATGACAATGTTGCTCATCTTGACGTCAACAGATCCATACACGACAAAACCTGATTTTTTAACATAATTTGTCATCAATAAAATTTTATTTTATACCATATAAGTTATTTGTCAGCCAGGTGGTCGTTAACTAAATTTTTTATTAAATCTCTGCACGAGCATCTCATAGATATTGTCGCTTAACTTGTCGTTAACAAAGTTTAACGGACGACAAGTACAAGACGTTGTCGCTCATATTGTCGCCAACGGACCTTGATACACGACAATATAGATATTTGTCGCTGAATTTGTCCTCAACGGAATGTGGTACACGACCATCTGAGTTATTTGTCTCCCAGCTGGACGTCAACGACAATATCCATTACACATTTTTTTTTTTTTTAAGCCTAGTTCCGCGAAGCCGAGGGCTTATCTGACGATTCTAATTTTGGCTATTTTTTTTTGTTTTTGCAGCGACACACCAAAGCCTCTGGTGGGAATCGAACCCACGACCCCCGCATGATAGGCGAGCACGCTACCAACTCACCTATCGTCCTTATAGAAAACTTCTTCGACAAATGTCGTGCGTGGCAATTTATAAAATTTCTTAAAGGAATCGTCAAAGACAATGTCATCTACGACGATTTAGCCAACTGGGTACTGTGTACATACATCCATCCATACACATCGAAATGAGTACGTGTGTGTAGGATTTACTTATTTTTTTTTATAAATTCATTGCTTAATTTAGTAGTTATTTTGTTTGTTTTTTTTTTTTTTTTTGTTGTATTCTTTGCATTTGAGTTGTATATCTTCTTCTCTGTGTAAATCCTTTTTTGCAAAAAAAAAAAAAAAAATAAGAATATTTCCATTTTACAAATGAGCTGCATACCTTGAAGTTTCGTTCATTTCTTTTGTTTATGCCTGTGTCTGTGTTTGTGTGTGTGATGGTTGTGTAAATTTATATTAAAACTTAACAAAAAAAAAAAAAACAAAAAAGAATTAATTTTTTTTTATATAAATTTTTATCAGTTCATGTCGTGTTTCTTTCCTTTTCTTATTATGAAGAAATAATGCTTGTTGTGTTTCTGTAATTAAATTTTTGTTGTTGTACGTTTGTCAAAAATGAAATGAAATTCTATCATTTAATATAAGAATTAATTTTCAGTTTATTCATACATTTTCAAAAAAAAAAAAAAAAAAAGTAAAAAAGAGAGAGGACCCTTTTGTCATAAAATGTTGTTTTGTTTGGTTTAAAATATTTTAATTTTAATTATATTATTATATACAATTTATTAGTTTTTCAAGAAAAAAAATAAATAAAATGTTTGTAAAGTAAATTAAATTTTAATCAGCCTTAATATAATGTATTTTTACGTTTGTCATTATAAGAGCTGAAATATCAGTCAATAACTTAACGGTTATAAATAAATTATATATATGTTTTCAATTTTGTTAAACTTTTAACTTTTTTACTCTTTTCTAAAAACAAAAATGCTATTTTTGTTAATTCTGCACATGATTTAATTTTTAATCGTTTCAGAAAATATATGGAATAAGCTCTGATATTATTATCTCTTAGATCGAATTGTTTAAGCTGCAGTCAACTACTAACTGAAACTTTTAAGGAAGACTATTGTAAACAATTTAAAAACAGTTTCAAGGAATCTTAAAATAAATTTTAGATTTTCGGTTAATTTTTGGAACATTAATTTTTTTTATAAATTCATTAGTCAAATCAGATTTCCTTTTAGAATCTTTTTCAATTGGAAGAATTTGCAATTCATAAAATTTGCAATAAATTTTGAGCACCTTCGTTAAGATTTTAGCGTGATCCCAGCAACTCCACAACATAAAAGAAAGCTTCGACACCCTGTTCACACAGATACATGGAGCCAGTTTTGCAAATTAATTGCGAAAATAATGAAGCAATTCGAATTCTAACACATTGATTTTGTACATCGTAATAGCGGATTCGTAAACTGTGGAACATTGTCTTGATGAAATCACATTTTATTTTTCGCAAAATGTGCCCTTTTTCTCAAACTCTGCAATAATTTCCATAATACTTGATTAAGCAATGACTTTTTCCAAAAGAACTGACGTTATAAACTTGGCTGCAGGTGGCTCCCTCTTCTTTCTTTTAGTCCACAGTTTTGACTGTTCCTTCTTCTTGGTTGTTAAGTGATGGAGCTATAACACAAACATCGCCAAATACTCGAATGGAAAAGTTGTTTCTATTTATAGCGTCTAAAGTTCTTTGTGCTCCTCTGTTCCTTAGTTGAACTTTTTGCAAAAAATTCGTTTTTGACGGATAGCCCGAACTCGAGAGGGTACCATTCCTAAAATATTCTTCCCAACTCGTGCAATTAAAAAGTTTCTTAAGGACCTCAACGTAAAAATATCTTCGGGGCCGGGTGGTATACCAGCACTGGTGCTGAAACAGTGCTCTTTGACACTAGTTAGTTCAGTGGCCAACCCTTGCAGCACTTCGTACCATGCGGAGCTATTTCTCTCTTGCAGAAAGATTGCTAAAAAGGGTGAGACTAATAATCCTGAAAATTATCGTAGAATTGCAATTTGATCTGCGCTCTCAGAGGTGATGGAGAGCATGATTAATTGCCATCTTGTAAACTATCTAGAGATCAACTCACTTCTTAATGATCGACGGTATGGCTTCCGTAGAAGTCGTTCTACGGGAGACCTGTGAGCTTTTCTTTCTGAGCGCTGGACTTTCGATCCATTCACGAGTTTGGTGAAAGTGAAATGATTGCGCTAAATATATCCAAGGCATTCGATCGCATGTAGCTTGGTGTATTCATATCAAAGCTTATTAAATTTGGAGTCGCCATTTACTCCTCTTGATTTATATCGAAATTCATCCGAGACCCTGTTTTTATTGATGGAGTCTCATCCAATGAGTTTCGTGGTTCTATTCTTTCTCCCTCTCTTTTGCTTATTTTTCTGAATGACCTTAGTCAAACCTTTAATCCTATCTACTCTTTCGCAGATGACGGCAGCATTTGTCATTAATTTTCCTTCAATTGTAGGTCAACCCTTTTTGAAGTTGGGATGCAAAATGCTGACGATGACTGAGACACTCAATCAATCAAGCCCTGCTAACAATCTTTGAATGGGGTAAAGCAATAGAGTTGACTCAGTATTGATTGTTGGGCCATAGGGCATTGGATTCAACAATGTCATCTGTATATGTGGGTGGTATAGTTATTGAGGAATCGGATACTCTTGATACTCTTGTTCTGGGCTTGAATCTTCA
Organism: Cordilura impudica; assembly: GCA_963682025.1. Taxonomy (NCBI): domain Eukaryota; kingdom Metazoa; phylum Arthropoda; class Insecta; order Diptera; family Scathophagidae; genus Cordilura; species Cordilura impudica. The sequence goes on from OY821517.1 coordinate 31,586,600, forward strand.
ATGTGATGTCCTTTGGAACAAACATGATTTTCAAGTGTCTTGGTTTACTGATCTCCTTAAAATCTATACCATCCGACTGAAAATGGTATACAACTCCCATATGTAGACAGTAACTTTAAAGTCTACAAAGGAGGGCGTTGATGCTTATTACTGACATTAGGGTATCCAACTCTATTGACTCGTTTGCCAATCGTCGAAATGTGGGTTGTGTAATACTGTTCTATAGACATTACCATAGAAAATGTTCTTCTGAGATTAGCGAACTCATTTTAAGTGCTCGAGTTTTAGTTCACTATACCCGCTTCTCTAGTAGATCACATCACTTTATAGTCTATGGATGTGATCTACGCATTACAGAGAAAATTCGTTTCTCAGTCGAATAAACTTTCCGCTAAGGTCTTTCCTGTCACTTGACTCCTTTGCCAATCGTCGAAATGTGGGTTGTGTAATACTGTTCTATAGATATTACCATGGAAAATGTTCTTCTGAGATTAGCGAACTCATTCTAAGTGCTCGAGTTTCAGTTCATTATACCCGCTTCTCTAGTAGATCACATCATTTTATAGTCTATGGATGTGATCTACGTATTACAGAGAAAATTCGTTTCTCAGTCGAATAAACTTTCCGCTAAGGTCTTTCCTGTCACTTGACTCCTTTGCCAATCGTCGAAATGTGGGTTGTGTAATACTGTTCTATAGATATTACCATGTTCTTCTGAGATTAGCGAACTCATTCTAAGTGCTCGAGTTTCAGTTCACTCTACTCGCTTCTCTAGTAGATCACATCACTTTATAGTCTATGGATGTGATCTACGTATTACATAGAAAATTCGTTTCTCAGTCGAATAAACTTTCCGCTAAGGTCTTTCCTGTCACTTGACTCCTTTGCCAATCGTCGAAATGTGGGGGGTGAAATATTGTTTTATAGACATTACCATGGAAAATGTTCTTCTGAGATTAGCGAACTCATTCTAAGTGCTCGAGTTTCAGTTCACTCTACTCGCTTCTCTAGTAGATCACATCACTTTATAGTCTATGGATGTGATCTACGTATTACATAGAAAATTCGTTTCTCAGTCGAATAAACTTTCCGCTAAGATCTTTCCTGTCACTTACAATCTAATAAAATTTAAGTCAAATACCCACAAACATTACTCCCTCTTTTCTACTTTCCATAAATTTTTTTCCTGAAATCAACAGAATGCACCGCATTTATAGGGCGCATCCCCTGAGTGTTGATGTACATATATAAAAAAAAATAAACAAATTTTAAGGTTTATATTTCAACCTTTGTTGTTATTCCTAGTCTAAAATTTTTTAACAACCGTAAAAAAATAAGAAAATTTCCTTTAACAACTTTTAATGGCCGATTCGATTGTTAAAAAGTTGTAGCTCTAATTATTTTTTTTAATTATCGACCAACGCTCAGGGGATGCCCCCTACATATGCAGTACATTGTGTTGATCTCAGGAAAATAGGTTATGGGAAGAGGGAGTAGTATTTGTGGATATCTGACTTAAATTTCATTAGATTATAACTGTCAGGAAAGACCTTATTCCATATACGGCTAGTTCGGCTGAGAAACGAATTCTTTATGTAATGCGTTGTGCGGTCAACTGGACAATAGACTACAAACGGACGTGAGCGGGTAGAGCGAACCGAAACTCGGGCACTTTGAATAAGTTCGCTAATCTCAGGAGAACATTTCCCATGGTAGTATCTAGAGAACAGTGCTACACAACCCACATTCCGACGATGTTCCAAAGAGTAAATCGAGTTGGATATCCAAATGTCATTGATGAGCATCAACGCCCGCCTTCGCACACGGTCAAGTAGCTCCAAAATAGTCTTTGAAGCTGCTTTCCATATATGGGAGTTGTACCCCATTTTCGGTTGGATGTAAGTGGTATAGATTTTAAGGAGATCGGAAGGAGTGAAGTAATTTCTACACCGTTTTAGAAAACCAATACACTTGAATGCTTCTTTCGACACTTGAAAAATATGCTCGTTCTAACGAACATCACATGAATTCTCATGCCTAGAACATCAAGAGTATCCGATTCCTTAATACCTACACCACCCATATTAACAGATGACATTGTTGAATCCATGGCCCTATGGGTCAACATACAACATTGAGTCTTCAGCGCATTAAAATCAACCCCATTCGCTTTAAGATAAGATAATATAAGGAAGGCTAAACGCACTGCGACTAATTTGATCTTTTGTGCAGCCCATGGTTGTCCTAAAGATTAAGGCTTCTTATGAAGCCAATTACCCTATTTGGCATTAGTTTCCATATGTCCCGGAGGGATACAATGTATCCTCCAAGTGCAAGGATTCTCTTACCACTTAGTCTTGGACATTCACAGAGAATATGTTCTGCTGTTTCCACCTCCTGCTCGCAGAACCTACATGTGTCTATAGCAGATTGTGCTCTCATTCGTAGATGATATCTAAGATTGCAGTGTCCTGTAAAGAATCCCGTCAAGGTACTTAAGTCCTTTTTTATCAAGGGTAAGTAGTCTTTCCGATTAAACACTGGATGGCGTTATGAATCTCTTGGCCTGCCGTTGACCTGAACTTTTGTCCCAGTGTTCGGCAATTTGTGATTTTCTCCACTCCCTCATTTTTTCCTTTATGTGTCCCACTGGAACACCACAGAAAGGTTATGGACCGATGAAAGTACGACGGGCCCCTCGATTGGCTAGGCAATCGGGCCTTTCGTTCACTACATGTCCATCATGTCCCAGAATCCAGCATAGAGTTAATTTGTTGCATCTACCTAATTCGTTTAGCCCTTCGATGCACTCCCGCACCAGTTTGGACGTCACTTTGTAGGCCATTATTGCCTTAAGTGTAACCTGACTGTCGGATAGTATATAAATGAGTGCCCTTTTTGTCTTTCTTCTGAGACATTCAGTCACGCATGTAAAAATAGCGAAGACCTCCGCTTGGAAAATAGATGGGTATTTACCCATGGGTAAGGCACGTTGAAAATTGGGACCAAATATGCCCGCGCCCGTGTCCCCATTTGTTTGTTTTGAGCCATCTGTGAACCACACATGAGAAACTTGCTCCGGTTCCCAGGTCCCACTGGTCCATGTGTTCCGTTCCAATATCATGATTTCAAATTCCCTGATGAATATATTTTTTGGTAACATTCTGTCCGTGACTTTCGCCACCATTCGCTTTACTCCACTCGGAGATTGTTATCAGGTATTGATTGAGTGTGTCATTCATCGTCCGCCTTTTGCCCCCCAACTTTTAAGGGGCTTGGCCTACACTTAAAGGAAAATAAATGACAAGTGCTGATGTCTTCTACGAATGAGTATATAGAGTTAAAAGTTTGACCAAGAAGATCGTTCAAAAAGATAAGGAAAAGAGAAGGAGAAAGAAGGGAACCTTGGGGTACACCTGAATTAAGCAGAAACTCATTAGATGAGACCCCATCAATAACAACACGTATTGTTCGGTCTTTGAGGAAACTCGATATAAATCGAGATAAAAAATTACCGACTCCAAACGCAATAAGCTTTAATATCAATGCACCGTGCCACACACGAATGCCTTGGAAATATCTAGAGCAACCACTTTACTTTCGCCAAAATTGCGAATGGATCGACTCCAGCGCTCAGAAAATAGAGCTAACAGAACTCCCGTGGAACGATTTCTACGAAAGCCATACTGTCGATCATTAAGAAATGAGTTGGCCTCTAGGTAGTTCACAAGATGGAAATTTGCAGCCCTTATACGAAGCAGCTTTGCAAATTTCCAATACCAAGTTTCTTTTAGCTCAAACCATTTTTACCATTTCAATATCTCAAACTTTTCTCAACGACAAATTAAATGTTTTTTTTTTTTTTTTTTTTTTATTAAAATTAATATAAATAAACTGTGTAATTTAACAGAAACTGCACAGAATATATTAAAAAAATATATTTTTTAAATATGTACAATAGCGCACCACGTCAAACGATATTTTCGTATCTGATCGTGTCATGCCCCTCAAACGATGCGTATGGGTATGGACTGGACGTGTTGAATAAGGCTGAATACGGTATCTGAAGATACCTATAATAACGTTTATTCTATATTCAGCATCGTTTGAGCGGTATTACTACAAATGTCTTTCCGTGGGGACACACTAATGCAACACATATATGTATATATGCTGATTTCGGTCCGGAAATTTAATTTACTATCAAACATTTCGATTTTAATTTACAAACATTTTTACTACAACGTATTTTTTTTCGTTTTTGCATTTTAGTCACAACAATATATTATACAAAAAAAAAAATAAAATAAAAATAAAACATATATTTTTTATTATTATCTTAAAAATGTAACAGTTGTAAGCAATTTTTTGAAAATCTATTTAGAAACAACAACATATTACAAATATATATTAACAAAATATATTTGTTTAACAAATGAACGTGTTTTTAAGTTATTTTGTGTATCAAATGCTTTTATTTAATTTTAGTTCAATGACAAAATCAAATTAAATAAACAATAAAAGAATGAATATAAAATGATCTATGACATAACAACAACAGCAACAACAACAGTCACAATGAGACGAAAAAAATTAAGAACCACAATAACAATAAACTATCGAATTCGATATTGGTGTTTAACAAAATAACAACGTTAATTTTGATGTTGTTGTTATTTTGTTTTTTTTCTCTCTCTCTTTCATTATTATATTTATTTAAAAATAACAATCAAAAATGTTGTTACTTAAAACCTCCCAAATTATATTTTTCAATGGGAAAATGTTTCGAGTTTTGAAAGAAAAAAAAAATTAAATGTTAATACAATCCAATGGCATTTGGCGTCATCAGCAAGCAGTATGTATGTATGTATGTATGTATGTACGAGTAGATCTCTATAGATACAACAAATATTTATATTTATATTTTTGTTGTATTTATTATAATGATAGTAATACAAAATGCGTGGTTGTTTATTTAGTATTTAAGCTTAAGTTTTCGAACCGCATGGGGAAGAATTCCTTAGAGAGCAAATTGGATTTAAATAAAACACAGTTAAGTTGAAGTATAAGTATTTATTTTTCTCGAATTTCTAACTTATGTGTAAAAGGTAGATAATCAAGTGGCATTAATTAAAGTGCTTAGTAACTCTGCTTTAATCTAATTTACTACATTCAAAGAGAAAGAAAAAAACTTTTTTTTTAAGTAAAATACTTCCAGCTGAGTTTCTTTGAAAACCCATAAATCTCTTAGGCTTACCTCCCCTTACTAGTGTTTCCTAAACCTACAAATCATTGATTCATTTCACTCCGGTTCATTCATTTATTGTTTATTTAAACTATATTCTGATTAAAAACAAATGAATATAAAAACGTAAGCGTAAAAATATGTTTTTGTTGTACTTTTATGATTATAAGTTTCCATATACTTTTTTCTATAAATTTATTTAACAAAAAAAAAAAATCGAAAAAAAAATAAACAGAAATTGTTGTTTGATTTATTTATTGGTTTTTTTTCAGTTTCTATTTATTTCTTTTTTTTATCATTATTATATTTTTCCATATTTATCTTTAATTTATGATTCAAAATGAAAAAGAGTTATTAATAAAACTCCTTCTTTTTCTTTGTTATCTTAATTAAATGAAATTTGTTTTTGCTGATAACAAAAATAACAATCAGGTGTTATCAATCAAAGGGAAATCAAAATAAAGAAAAAAAAAAAGAAAACAAATCATTGAACCCTTTTGAAATATAAGTACATATAAATTAAACTTTGAATCATAAATAAATTTTATAAATTAAAATTTAATTTAAATATTTATTATATATTATTTTTAATTTAATTTTATTTTTATTTTTTGATATTTGTATGTATGTATGTGTATGTTGAAATTTATTCGATATTGAGAAAATTGTGCATTAATCTATTTTCATTTTATCCTTCGTGTGTTTGCTTAAAAAACTTTATGTCCCCCAGACTTTTGTAAAGGCCGTGAAACGCTACAGAATCTATGTGATCAAATACCAGGTGATGCTTTACTATATTCCCTATTTAGAGAAAGCGCCGAACCAGTTAAATGTCCTTTAAAAGGTAAAATTTTTTTTTAAATAAATTTTTTGAAAAATTTTAAAAATTGTGTTTTTGAATTATTTCAGGTCCCTTTATATTCACCTATAATAGAGGTAATGGCGAGTGCAAAAGTCCTGTTTCGAACATTGAAAGCTGTACTGAAGACAGTCGTCTACTGTTGAGCTTTCAAGCTTGTCCAGATGTTGTGGGCACCGAAAGTACAGGTAGGAAGAATACTTAATTTTTGAACTTGATCTTTTTTAACTGAAAAACAAGTAAGCAAATTATTGTCGGTCTATACCAGCCATGGCTAAACTTTTCGGACTGACGGGCCATTATCTTATTAGAAAATTACTCGGGGGCCAAAAAAATTTTTTTTCTAAAAAACTGAAATAAAGTTTGTACAGATTTCTCCCGTTGATTAATATTTAGGTTGAGGTTGTGGGATGCAATGCAAAAGTGGGCTGTAATCGCTGGAACCTAAATATTGAGCAGTTGAGAACCTGTGCCTTGATTATTTATAATTTCTCAAGAAATGGAGAAATTATAAACGAAGGGTTTGAAATTTATCCAATGTTGTGTAAGAAATAAAAGAAATAGAAATTTTAGGGATTAATTAATATTTCATTTATTACATAAGATTAAATTCTAGAGATCAATTTGAAGTTGCTGGTCGCTAACCTTTTATGTTGAGGTTTGTAGAATAAGTGAAGTGATCAAAAGTATTTTGATAAAATTATGCCTTATAGCATGAGTAATTTTTAAGCTTACGATAATAATATAACAATATAATTTACAATATGTTTACGATATTTTGGATATAGTAATATAATTCACAATATGATACAATACGTTTGATATAGTAATATGACTCAGAATTTAATTCATAATTTTTGTTTATTAGATTTATAGTCATTTTTCAGACATACTGCAATTACTACTGTAATTAATATGCAAATTTTAATTTTGTTTAAATGGTGCGTGGTAAAGAAGAAGAAAGCATATATTTCAAATATTCATAACTGCACTGTATTCTTAATCGGACCGGTTTCTGGCATTTCAGCCTTCATCAGCGATTTATTGAACATTGTTGATAATTGTTATGTTTTAATTGAATAGATTGTTTCTTTATGAAAATTTTTCTACTTAGGGCGGCCGTGAGGTTTGAACCATGAACCTTCACATACACTCGTACTTGCACTTTTTGGTCAACGCTTTAACACACTCACCTAATGTCAGGCCTACGAGCAGTGTGGTTAGATTCATAATATTCGTTACTAACATCATTTTAATTGTCTAAATGCATTAATTTAGAAATTTTTTGGCCAGGTTTCGAAAATTAAAGTATTTTTCAGGGCTCCCCATTACTTGAGCTTCGAGCTACTCGAGCTGCTCGAGTAGTTGATGAGCTACTCGAGCTCAACGAGTAGCTCGAGTAGTAAAAATTAGAATATAGTTAAATATAGGTATTTAGTACAACAAATGTATACTTTTTAGAATCGTATAGATACCAGGAATATCATCGTTAAATTTCACTTGAATCGGAGTGTCCCATTGGCGTGGGCAAACTACTACTCAAAAAAGCTTGACGACTTCCCATACAAATGTATGAAAATCTTAACTTCATTGAAGTTTGACGTCATTTAAGAAAAAAATTTCAAAAAGACATGGCATGATTTTAAGTATTTTGAAGTCAGTTATATTGGTAGATTAGTCTCCTGAAATATTGAAGCACTCTGATAAAAACTATGGAGTGGGCTAAGTACTACTCGAAAAAGATCATCCACGTTCCACCCAAATGTGTGGAAATAATGTTCTTCGTATATGTTCGATGCATATTTTCAAAAAAAATTTTCAAGAACAGTTGGAAAAAACTTTCAGTATTTTAATCTGAATATATGTAGAGGATATGTTTTCAAAATTTCAAAGCATTTGGACAAAAATGTTGGCGTGTGGGAACAACTACTCGAAAAAGATCGGAAATTTTGCAAAACGTGTAAAAAAATAAAAAAAAAAATTTAAATTTTTTCACTGTCTGTAATTGACTATATTCACAGATTACTCATAAAAAATTTTAAGCCATTCCGACCAAAATTGTGGTGTCGGTATAGCACTACTCGACTGTTATCGGCCACTTTCTACACAAATGTGTGAAAATATGCTCTTATTTGAAGTTTGATGATATTTTCCAGAAAATTTTCCACAATGACGTAATAAAAAATTACATTCGTTAGAGCTGTATATACAAAGAGAACACTTCCTTCAAGTTTCAAAGCATTCCGCCAAAAATTGAAGCGTGGAGGACTATTACTCGACGAAAAACAAAAAATAAAAAATAAATTTTTCCAAAAAAAAAAAAAATTTTTTTTTTTTTTACTACCCATAATTGACCTTATTCACTAAGATAACTCATTTACAGATAACTCATTTAAAAAATCAAGTCATCCCGATTAAAATTGAGCTCTGGGCGAACAACTACTCGAAAAAGATCAACCACTTTCTATACAAATGTGTGCAAATTTAATCTTATTTTAAGTTTGATGTAACTTTAAAAAAAAAAAATTCCATCAGCACTTGCAAAAATTGTTTACTGTTTGTAGTTCCAAATATATCAAGATAATCTTCCTAAAATTTCAAAGCATTCCGACAATAATTGTGCTGTTGGCGAACTACTACTCGATAAAGCTCGACCACTTTCCATACAAATATATGAAAAAATTCACTTCATGCAAGTTTGACATCGATTTACATAAAATATTTAGTAGCTCATCAACTACTCAAGTAGCTCGAGCTTCGAGTAGCTCGGGTAGCTCGAGTACTCGAGCTTGACCTTAGGCTCTGGTATTTTTCTTTATTTAGAAGATGATAAAAATTTGGTAAGTTGTCCGTTTGATGATCAAATAAATCTTGCCTAGACGCATCACATTGTAAATCAATTATATCCAGCTGGATATCATTGAAGCACTATCGACATTAATAGCAAATGGATTACGAATAATTGGCAAATCATTTTCAATTATACGCAAACAATCAAATCTTCGATTAAATGCATTTGTTAAAGAACGTAAATTTTCAGCAAAAAGTTTAACATTTTCTTGTAGAATGAGCATAAATATTTATGCCTTGTGAAACTTTATTTAATTCATTAAAATGATACAATAGATCGACTGAAAAGGTGAAATCGGAAAGCCATGATGAATGAATTATCTCAGGAAAGTCTTCTTTTTCGTGTAATATTAAAAAGGTTATAACTTCTTCTTTAAGATCCCATACCCGTCGTAGAACTTTACCTAAGCTTCACCATCGAACATGGTTGTGGTATAATACATCTGAATATACTGGATCGAGCTCTTCAAGCAAAGATATAAATTATATGTACCTTAAACTGTAGTGTACCTATCATAATGGAATGCACTATACTACAAATGACGCAATTGATAGAATTATTCGTCATTGCAATTTAAATCAAATATTATTTATTCATGTAATTATAGAAAGTGTGTCACACATATTAAATTAAAATTAAATTATATGAAAGAAAAAGCTATTAATAATTGTGTAAGAAATATGATAACCAAAAATACTTTTAAACAAAAACCAAAGAAATAGTAATTAATCACGCAAAAAACGGTAACAAATATTTTGTATAAATACCAATACAAAATGTAAATAAAATCAGAATCAACTTGGATTAACAGACATCAACTTGTTTTTTATTTTGATCCCAATTCTAACAGAGCACCTTTAACAGTACTTGGAAGAATTAAAACTGTTGCGACTAGGCGCAACATCCTAAAAAATCTTGAAAACCTCTCATAAAACTTAATAAAATATAATAATATTCATAAAACGTAATCCTTCATTCATAATATGGGATCGTTTAAAGAGGCAGGGTCGTAGCAGGATCGTTTAAACAGGATCGTTAAATAAAGCAGGGTCTTTTAAATGCAAGATCGTTTAAACAGGATCGTTAATAATCTAACCCATAAAAACAAAGTTTTTATTAAAACTCTTTCTTTCCTTATGCATATGAGTTTTGAATATCTCCGTGACTGTGTGTGACACAACAAGTCTATGGACAAAATTTCAGATCCATCGGATGAGGGGAAGTGGGGTTTTAACCTCTCCGTGACTGTGCGTGACTATGTCAAAGTTAATCTTTTTTCACAGCAAGTCTATCGACCAAGTTTTAGATCGATCGGATAAGGGAAAATGGGTTTTTTAATCACTCCGTGACTGTGTGTGACTATGCGTGACTGTGCGTGACTAAGTCAAAGTTAAAATTTTTTTCACAGCAAGTGTATGGAACAAGTTTCAGATCGATCGGATGAGGGGAAATGACATTTAGATCACTCCGTGACTGTGCGTGACCAAGCGTGACTGTGCGTGACTCAGTCAAAGTTAATCTTTTTTCACAGCAAGTGTATGGACCAAGTTTGAGATCGATCGGATAAGGGGAAATGACATTTAGATCACTCCGTGCCTGTGCGTGACCACGCGTGACTGTGCGTGACTACCCCAAAATTAATCTGTAGTCACGACAAGACTATTGGCTAAAAGAAATACCTTTCAAATAATATACGTTTGGTCAAAATCGGGATAAAACGATAGAACAAAACATCAGTCACAAGAAATCGCCTAGCCTATTAATATTATAGATGTGTGACACACTTTCTATAATTACATGAATAAATAATATTTGATTTAAATTGCAATGACGAATAATTCTATCGATTGCCTCATTTGTGGTATAGTGCGTTCCATTATGATAGGTATACTACAAAATCTTTTGGTCGAAGAAAGTTCACCAGTTTAATTATAGCTTCAGTTATCTGATTTATTTTCAATACATTTTTACACAATGCGTGTTGATGTATAATAGAGTGAATCATAATAAGCTGTTTATTTGAATGAATCGTGTGAACCTTGTCTTAAATTCTCTTCAGCAGGCCTATATTTGAGTCCATTAAGTTTGGGTATCTATCGTTAGTCACATTAAGAAGATTTTCCCATTTAATATTATATTTCAAAAGACATTTTTCAACTTCGTTAAAAAGTTCTGCATCGGTAATTCTATTTTTCATTGAAGCCATGGATAAGAGCTTCTGGGTATTTCAAATTCCTCATTAATTGACCGAACAAAAATCAGTAGTAGTGCAGTATCTTTTATATCGCAGCTCTCGTCTAAAACTATGGCACAGTATGGTCTATTTGTATTTTCTAATTTTCTTGACAGCTGATCATTTAAATTATCCTTGATTTGCTCAATTCTTCGCGTAGCAGTTTGTCTGAACAGGGCCATGCTTTCAAATTTTGAACTTAGTTCTGGACACAGAAATTGAGAAACACCTACCACATAATTTCTTATACAATCACCATCTGAAAATGGTTTACCGTGTTTCGCAATATTGCAAGAAACAAAAAAGCTAGCTTTTGTTGCTGCTTCTTGCAGTTTATCTTGCCATGTGAAAGATAATTTTGCTGGCTCGTCGATACACTACAGATATTCTTAGCAAGGGCTTTACACCCTTCATCACTCAGATTTGGAGAATAGTTGGGATGTACACTAGGATGACAGCGGTTTGTATGGAAAAAATTTTTGGCCGAATTTTGAGGTGTGCGGATCGGACTATTGTGACACTGGCTCTAGAACTTTAGTGCGCAAAATTTGAGTCAAATCGGACAGTGCTTTCTGGACGTGCATTGGGATCAAAGTTCAAATATGCATTTATATGTAAAAATTATCAAAAAAAAATAATTTTTCACTATAATTTTGATATTAATAATTAAGTTTCAATTAAATTAATTAATAAACCATAATCTAAAGTAAATTATCTTTCTAATAAAACAAAAAATCTATTATCGGTTGAAAAACAGCCAAGTTATATCAAGTTCTCCAGGCAATAAATGCGCCGCAGACCACTTGATTAAGAAAATCGAGCTCACTTTTTTAAAGACATTGAAATAGTTTACAACAACAACATTTTTGCATTCCCTTGATCCCATAATGATCTTTGGTAAAGTATTTTGCATCTCGTCTATTGCTATGCCGTTCTAAATTAATATCAAAACGGTACGTATTTTTTTGCACTATTTCAAAATCTCCAATTTTACTTTTTCAAAAGTTTTGCTCAAGAAATTTACCGAAATCAACGATTCGACTTTAAGGTCTTATTAACAATATGTGATTAAAAATGCCAAATATTGTAGGTATCCTGTTCTTAATTTGGCGAGGGCAACGTTTTTATTTCAGCGGATTTGAAGAAAAATTTGATTTTTCATACTTTTTCAACTTTTAGGTTACATCTTTTTGCTGTTTTCATATTTCAAATATCTATTGTCAAAATATTATACTAGTTACTTGATATAAGTTCTCAATTAAGATTAAATTTAAACACTATAAACTGTCCCTCTTTAAGGTCAAAAGTCAAATTTAAGCAGATTTAAATTTTTTTAAAACAAAATATCGAAATCTATATATATAAAATTGAATGTGTGTTTGTTTATTTGTTTGTTTGTTTGTTTGTGTGTACCTTATAGGAGACCAAACCTCTGGACCGATCTTCCTGAAATTTTCACAGCATTTAACTGGGACTCTGGCATGATTAATAGGGTACTTTTTTTTGACCACGCCCACTTTTACGCCCACTTTTTTAAAATTATGTAATTGCTCCCATATAGTTTTTAACAGATTTACTTCAAATTGTATACACATTATACTCCAGGCGAGGTAGAAATAAACATTTCTTACGCCACGCCCCCTTTCACGCCCCTTTTCACGCCAAATTTTGTTTGAAAGTTTTAAACTTTTTTTCTCTGTACAAATTTGTTCCTTCCAACGGATTTTTTTATTTGGTAGTATATTGCTCTTAATACTGTTAACGTCGCCATATAACTATGAACCACGCCCATTTCACCGCCCCCTTTTTTTTTACTTATACCACTAACAATGTTTGCTATACAAAATAATTTTTTTGTAATATGTATTTATCTAAAGTTTTATACACTTTTTATCTACAGGTAAGGTAGCCATACATTTTTTTATTACCAAGTCCCCCTTTTTCGCCCAATTTTACCTTAAATCATAATTAATCTGCTTTCAATCTATCTATATATATAAAAATGAATGTGTGTTTGTTTGTGCTTTATAGGAGGCCAAACCAAAGAACCGATCTTCCTGAAATTTTCAGAGCGTGTTACTGTGACTCTGGAAGGAATAATATGCTATATAAATTTTTGATTGGACAAAGGGGCGGTGCCACGCCCATATAACCCAAAATTTGAAAAAGTCATATCACGGGAATTTTTTTACCTACAGCAGTCATATTTGGTACATATGGTATTAGCATGAATAGAAATACATACAAGAAGAAAAGTGGGCGGGACCACTCCCCTTTTTAGAAAAATAAAAATCGTAATATCTTCTAAACTACTGGAAGGATCGTCATGAAATTTTCACAAAAGGATATTTTTGCGAAATAATAAGACCTTAGCTATATAAAGTTGTTAGTGGGCAAAGGGGCGTGGCGTATATATAAAAACGTTGATGCATTTGATTGTAACGAATGATCTCCGGAACCATAAGAGCTGTCGAGGTAGGATTTCCAGCATAGGTTCGGTTCGAGCTCTTCTGTGTTTTTTTTTTTAGTTTTAACCCTCTAGCTGGCGTTGGGGTCAAGTTAAAAACAAAAATTTTTACTTTCAGCGCGATTTGACTGCAATTCAGAATGAACGTATGTTCCGTCATAAGAAATTTTTTTATGTATAAATGGACCCGATAGGTGGCGCTGGGTAAAGTTATTTCGAATATTCTTATTTATGGTGTGATTTTAATGAAACTAAGAATGTACATATATGTATGTTAGAAACATTTTTTTATTGGACCCGGTAGATGGCGCTGTCGTTCGAAAAATAATGAGTTGTCAAATTTATATAAATTTTAATAAATAAACTCACCAACGTTTTTATATATAAATATTCTAACGAAAAAGAAGGAAAAAGCCGCTACATTATTGCATGGTGGCCGCACAGCTCATTCAGCACTCAAATCACCGTTAAACGTACAAAAAAATGAGAATGCCGTCTGTAATATCAAAAAACATTCCGGTATGGCAAAAGTTCTGCAAAAATGCAGTATTTTTATTTGGGATGAATGTACCATGGCTCACAAACATTGTGATTTGATTTGATAAAAGATTTGAAAGGCAATGAAAGATTTTTTGGTGAAGCTCTCATTTTATTATCTGGAGATCTTCGTCACACATTTTATATAGGTATATACAGATTCTAACTAAAATAAAAATTCATTGAGGGCAAAACAACGTTTGCCGGGTCCAGCTAGTAATATATATTTGTGGAAGGATTTCGATAAAACTTATTGATAATATTTTAGTAATTCTAAAAAATAATATTCTGGAGTTATTTTCTGAAATTAACCCAAATTAAATCAAATTAAAATTTTTCATATACAATTCGCGTGTCCCAAAATGTGTCCTAGTTTTAATATTTTTTTCAGAATTATTATTTTTTTTTTAAGTCATTTTTTTTTTGTTTTTAAAGACTGGCTCATTTGTGCACCAAACTGTATATATTTGTTTATATTCATATAAAGGCATATCGAGGGCTTATATTCAAAAAATGCTATTTACATTTGACAGCAATATTAATTTTTGATTTTAAACTGTTCTCTGATATAAGTGTCAAATATAATAATAATTTCGGTATCATACATGATTAGTACGACTATTTCTTAATAGACATTGTAGCAAATCGATCGACAAATACTTTCAGATTTTATTAATAAATTCGTTTTACACGCTCTCTTTAAAATAATTATTGATGCAGATAGCACCTTTTGAATGTAAGCCCTCGATATACAAATTTGTTTATACAGTATTAAATAAAAAAAATAATTAATCTACATATTTTCATAAAAATACATTAAATTTGTTTTATAAAAAAAAAATCCTGATGAAGAAAATATTAATAGATTTTCATAGAGAGTCAATTTGACATGAAGAGTACCCCACGGGTTAATTTCGGAAAATAAGTCCAGAATATTATTTTTTAGAATTATGCAAATATTATCTACAAGTTTTATCGAAATCCTTCCACAAATACATATTATTTCGATATTTTGTTTTTAAAAAAATGTAAATCTCCTTAAATTTGACTTTTGACCTTAAAGAGGGACAGTTTATAGTGTTTAAATTTAACCTTAATTTACAAGATTGAGAACTTATATCAAGTAGTATAATATTCTGGCAATAGATATTTGAAACCTGAAAACAGTCTGAAAAAGTACGAAAAATCACATTTTGCTTCAAATCCGTTGAAATAAAAACGCTGCCCTCGCCAAATTAACTACAGGATACCTACAATCTTTGGCATTTTTAATCACATATAGGTATGTATTTTGCTAATAGGACCTTAAAGTCAAATCGTTGATTTCGGTAAATTTCTTGAGCAAAACTTTTGAAAAAATAAAATTGGAGATTTTGAAATAGTGAAATTAATTTAGAACGGCAAAACAGTAGACGAGATGCAAAATACTTTCCAAAAGATCATTATGGGATCAGGAGAATGCAAAAATGTTGTTGTTGTAAATTATTTCAATGGCTTTAAAAATGTGAGCTCGATTTGCTAAATCAAGTGGTCTGCGGCGCATTTATTACCAGGCTGTTTTGCAACCGATAATAGATTTTGTTGTTTTATTAGAAAGATAATTTACTCTAGATTCTTTTTTTCTTTATTTGCCTATTCGATTTTCGAATGTTAGTGAGCAATACAATTACATTTCAATAAATTCATAAGGTTTTTAAAATTTCAGCATAACCGTCTCTATTTCTCGCCACGCTTAGAAGATTTGCTACATCTCGGATAACAGTCCTCGCCTGAATATTTTGAAGCCATGTTGTTTCCTTTCTGCCTCTAGTGGGTATTCCTTCAATATTTGCTCTTGTAATAACTTGTAGCATCTTATATTTTGGGTTTCTCATAATATGGCCTAAATATGCTGTCTTTCGTCTCTTTATAGTGGGGACAAGTTCTCTTACGCGGTGAACTTTTCTTAAAGCTTCGCTATTCGATATAAAATGGGTCCATGGTATTTTGAGTATCCTTCGATAAATCAACATTTCGAAGGCCTCCAGTCTCTTTATGTCCACTGCTTTAATGGTCCATGCCTCCATCGCATATAGCAGGACTGACCATACATATGACTTGATAAATCTTAACTTCGTTTCAAGATTAATGTCATAGCTGGTGAAAACTTTTTTATTTTTAAAAAATGCGTCTCTTGCCATTTCGATACGGTATCTTATTTCATTTGAACCATCCCATTTGTCATTCAGCGTAACGCCGAGATATTTAAAACTATGTACTCTGACGACGTAGGAGTCTTGTATTTTTAAGCTGGTTATGTTGTGGTTATTTTTTCTGCTAATGATCATGTATTTTGTTTTTCGTATATTAATCTTCAGACCGTATGCTTCACTGTATGTCGTCAGTTTGTCCACTAGATCTTGAAGCCCCGACATAAGCTAGTAAGGTAGTGTCATCAGCATATCTAATGTTGTTAAGAAATGTGCCGTTTATATATATGCCCTTTCGAACGTTGCTGATGGATTTATGAAAAATTTTTTCGGAGTAGATATTGAATAATAATGGAGACAATATACAGCCTTGTCTGACTCCTCTGGAAATTATTATATTTTCCATCAGCTCACCGTTGATATCTACTTGCGCTGTTTGATGCCAATACAGGCTCCTAATGCATCTAATTTCCTTGTCGTCTATACCTATGGACATAAGAATTTCCACCATTTTATCATGTCGCACTGTGTCGAAACTTTTTCGTAATCAATAAAGCACAAGAAAACATCCTTCTTTACATTTCTGCATTTCTGAATCAATATCTGTATAGAAAATAGTGCTTCGTGGGTGCCCATTCCTTCTTTAAAGCCAAACTGAGATGCGCCGATTGCCTTCTCGCATTTTTCATAAATTCTGGAGTGAATTATTCTGAGGAATATTTTTAGGGCATGGCTCATTAGGCTGATAAGCCTATAATCATTACAATATTTTGGGTGTTCTTTCTTAGGAATGGTTATAAATGTTGATCTAAGCCAATCTTGTGGATATTGACCCGTATCATAAATGTAGTTAAACAAATCTATTAATAGTTGGATATTGTCGTCGTCTATCAACTTCAGTATTTCAGAAGGAATTTTATCAGGACCACAGGCTTTTTTTTGTCTCTTATAGACCTTACTGCAGATTCCACCTCCGTTTTAGTGATAAAAGATCCGGTTAGTGGTTGTTGTATCTGCGCTTCATAATTTGATCGGGTTCTATCAGTAAACATTTGTCTAATATATTCAGTCCATATAGTCTTCTTTTCTGTAATATCGAAAACAGCTTCGTTGTTGTTGTTGTATAGTACAACTGTGGTTGATTTGCGGTATATCCCTGCGGCTTCTTTTAGTTTTTTGTGGAGATTAAAGTCGTCATGCAAGTATTGTAATCTTTCGACCTCCTGGCATTGTCTATTCAGGTGTTCGTTTTTTGCAATCCGTATCGCCGTTTGAATCTCCCTATTTAATTCATAATATAGCTCATAATTTGAGTTTTTGTATTTGCTACGTTCTTTCATTAGTTCTAATATTTCCATTGTCATCCATTCTTTTCTTTGAGCTCTTTCGCTGTTTCCCAGTGTATTGTCTGCTATTGATTTTAATGTGTTTTTAACAGAACTCCATACATTTTCAGTCTCTTCTCTACTAACGTTATTTAGTTCTCGATTTATTCGCTCCTTTACATTTGTTCGAATAGCAGGTACTTCGAGTTTTCCCATATCTAGTTTCCTGCGTACTTTTCTCCTTTTGGTTAAGGAGAGTTTTAGGTACAAGTTTGCCATTAGGAGATTGTGGTCCGATGGTACGTCCGCCCCTGGGTACGTTGAAGTTTTTGCTATAGTTGAGCAATAGCGTTTATTTATAAGTATGTAATCAATTTGATTCCTCACAATGTTACCTCTTCTATCCTTTGGCGATTTCCAGGTATAGAGTCGTCTTGGCGGAAGACAGAACAGTGTGTTAGTTATTGTCATTTTGTATTCCTGACAGAATTGGATTAGTCTGTCACCTCTTTCTCCTAATCCGTAATTTCCTGTTGTACCAGGTACTTTATCTTCTCCTACTTTTTCGTCATTTTCATAACATCTTTAATTTCATCATAAAAAACTTCAATTTCTTCATCACTTTTATCAGCAGTGGGTGCATATATTTGAATAATATTTATATTTATTGGTCTGGCGTCTAGCTTTATAAGCATGACTCTGTCTGATTTTGGGATAAATCCGGATACGCATTTTGCCAGTTATTTTTTACGATAATTCCCACGCCATTTCTGTGGTTATTGTTAAGGTTGCCTGAATAGTACATTTTCATATTTTGGGAAGCAAATTCTCCACTATCTGGCCACCACGTTTCACTTACACCGAGTACGTCAATTTTAAGCCTGTTCATTTCGGCTATGGTATTAGCTAGTTTTCCAGCTTCATAAAGACTTCGTACATTCCATGTACCGATGTTGAGTTTTTGTTTTGTTTTACCTCCGGGGATTCTTACCCTCGTGTTTCCGGAGATTGAGGGCCGTATGTTATTGCTATTGTTCATTGTATGGTTTTCAAGGGACATTACTTCAGTGGTTTCCCATTGCCTTCTGAAGGGTTTATAGTTTTCCTTCTGTGTATTCAGCCGCTCCTCTGGAGTACAGACGCTGTTTGCTGCCGCCCAATATGAGACAGACGCAGCGGTGGGGTGGTTGGTTCATTCGCCTTAGATGTGATACATCAATCACTTCTTCGCCATTGACTTTCCACGTTGCTCACATTAGCTAGTATTTTAACAGTTGTTATAATACCATTGCCCGGTGTCCACCTGCCCCGAAGGGTCGGAGGTCGTAAGTCTTCTTAGCTGTTTACAAGAACAAGGATTGGTTCTGGACTTTACCAAGTTAAAGACGATCAGTTCCGTTACCTTGTATGCACAACTCTGAACACCTTACTCTACATTATGGTTTATTAATTAATTTAATTGAAACCGAATGATTAATATCAAAATTTTTGTGAAAAATGATTTTTTTTTTTTGATAATTTTTACATATAAATGCATATTTAAACTTTGATCCCAATGCACGTTCAGCATTGTCCGATTTGGCTCAGAATTTTGCGCACTAAAGATTTATATCCAGTGTCAAAATAATCCGACCCGCACGTGTTGAAATTCCAAAAAAAAAATGGCTGTCACCCTAATGTACACTTTCGAAATGTCTTTTTAGGCATATTGGTTTATTCCTAAACACCATGAAAAAAATTTCCATTTCCAATCTTCATTGAATACACGACAGTCACTATCAACTTTTCTTTTTCGTCCACCCATGGTTTAAATTTTTTTTAAAATGAAATAAAATTTTGTTTACTTTACTCCTTTCTTCGCACTATGCACATATTTCCCTTTTAAATTTTATTACAAAAATTTTAACTAATGGGTGGGCGAAGAAAAGTGTTCCAAGTACCAAATTTTTATATTGTCTTTGTCTAATTCCATTCCAACTTCTAAGTTACGAAATTTGCATTTCGTTTAGTTCCAAATTTTTTTTTCTTTTGGTTCCAAATTTTTATTTTATTTTAGTTACCAAAAATATTTGACCTAGACCTTTTATTATACCGATCGACTCAGAATCACTTTCTGAGTGCATTTAGCGATGTCCGTCCGTCCGTCCGTCCGTCTGTGTGTCCATGTAAACCTTGTAATCATACTACAGATCGCATATATGAACATATTTTGATGAAATCTAGCTTCTATTGGCCATAGAATGAACTGTATTGAAATTGGCGAAAATCGGTTCATGTTCAGCCCTAGTTCCCATACAAATGACCCCTATGAGATCGACTTAAATTGCCATAATATCCAAATTTTCTTATAGATCTCGGTCAAATTGGGATTATATACGTTTATGAATGTACCATTTATCAGTAGTCCAAAAATAAACACTTTAGGACAATTCTTAGTCATAGCTCCCATATAAAGCTGGTTCTCGATCTTCACTTAAATCTATCAAAAAACAAAAATATTGCACTGATTTTTTTAAAATTTGGTTCGTATATGTTTTTGCAGAAAAAAAGTGACCTTACAAAATATGGTCAGGATTGGTCCATATTTCGACATAGTCCCCATATAAATATAGCATCCGATTAGAACTTCTTCATATCTGCAGGCAAAAAATTTAATAACAATGCCACTGAAATTTGGTTTATGCTTATTTTCTATATCCAATTAAATACTTGGACCTAAGACCTTTTCTCCATACGCATGGTATAGGGTATCGTCTAGACCGACTATAATATTCTCACTTTTTTTATATAAATATAATTTTAACTGGCTTGCTTATGTTTTTTCTGTATCCCATATATTTCTAACCGTTTCAGTTGAGGAACTTACCTGTTTGGCAACTTGGAAAGATGGCAATTCTCGTTATTTGGTGGGTTTGGTATCACATCATCATGCCATATCAAATGAGGAACGTTATAGATGTTTTGTCTATGAAAAAATATCCTCACTTATGGGTTAGTAGAAAGAAGCAATCAGAAAAATAACAAATAACAAACAACAACGATATTATATCCATATTTTAGATCTTGGACATTTTGCTGGACCCAGTATGTCAACTTCGAAAGACGCTGAATACAAATTAGCACAATCTGGAGATGCTACTTGTAATGGCTTGGACAGTGCAGAGGTAATTGAATAATAATTGATAAAAAAAAAATAATTTTTAAAATTCGACAAATATTTTGCCAACATTTATGATAATTGTGCTTTTCCAGCATTTTTTTTCAAAATTTTTTAAAATTATATTCAAATACATAATTTTTTTAGGTTGGTTCTCGTATAATGTCTTTGCGTAAACCTCCCATTACCGAAAGATGTGATTTTCCGGTATGGTTTAAGGGCCCCAGACACTGGCATGTATTAATGGGCAATGCTGTTTATAATTATCACACAAAGTAAGTGATGTTTTGCGGGCTGTCTCTTTCAAAACCGATTTAAAATAATTTCTTTCACCACAGTGATGGTTCTATACACATTATTAAACCGAATGGTTACATGGAAACCCGAGCATTGTGTGAACAAATCAATAAGCAAACTTCCACCGAAATGATGTCTGTTGTGCATTATACGACGGGATGGTGAGTTGAAGGTTAAAGAATTGAAAACAAATGAATTAATAAAAAAATTTTTTTTTTATTTATAGTCAATCTGGTTTTATGTGTATGATGTTTTATCGTCGAGATACACATGTCATTGAAATACAAACTGGCAAACCAGCCTCGAGATTGGAAGATGCTTGCGCTCCTGATCATTTTGATATTCTTAAAACACCTTATATAACTCTATTGGGTAAGACAGCAAACTTAATTTGAACACATTAAAAGTTATTTTAATAATTTTACTAATCTTCTTTTAAAGCTTCTAATCCTGATCCTCAAATATGTCCTATGGAAGGTTTATATACCCTAAGGGGAGCTATTGGCCCTCCTTATCTAACTACCAGACATAAACGCAATCACAACAATAAGATACACGGTCTACATAGTCATCATCATCAGTTCGATAGTCTAGAAAATGCGGGCCGAGGTTATTTACATAAAAGGTAAAAAAAGATTCGCAGAAATATTTTCGATTTTAAACTTTAATTTTGTTTTACCATTCTAGACATAGTTCTCTAAGTTTTCGGAATTTTCAACATGATGAAAAGAATGCTTGGCATTCGAATACCCGTGGTCTTCCTATACGTTCGCGCCGTGATGCTTCTAGTACCGCTATCCCACTGGCGTCATCAAATCAAACTCAGGTGATTTTGGTGGTTGGTAATAATACCAATGTAGGTTTCGTGCGAGATCCTGTTAGTGATACTAGATTAAGGAGTAGACGTAATGTTCCTGAATGTGTTACAAACTATAAGGCCCAACGTCAGTTGTGGGTGGGTTGTACGGAAGCCAATGTAATTGATGTTCGACCGTTGTGCAATGATGAGGGGGATGAAGGTGAGTTTTAACTTTTTTTTTTTTTGTTATTATTTGTTTTTATTTAAAAATGTCCTTATTACTATTTAAAAATAATTTCAGAATATTCTTGTCATGGTTCTTGGTCAGAGAATGGTACCGTGTATATCATTGCTAGACACAAAGGTACTAAACATGGTGTTTGCATTAGCTATAGGCCGACCGAGGGTACTACAGCGAAACTAATAGTTGGAGATGCCTGCTATAGGGGCACACAAAAACCACCAGAACATCACTTAGTAGCAAATTTGTCAGTGTTTGGTAAGTTGAAATTCACATTCAGAATAAAAAGGGATAATTTTAAATAAAGAACAGATTAATAATCGTCATGGAAACGCGATGGGCTTAAATAATTTGAATGCTTACGAATCTTCACTTTTGGAGTTATTTGTATGGTCCTTCGAACCGGTTTTACTGGGAAATTTTCTGTTTTAACTTTTAAGATTTGCAATAAACAATCACCTCAATTTGGAAAAACGCGCTTAATTTCGACGCGACCGAAGTTTCACTTTCGGCAGTCTTACTATGATACATTATGAAGTTTTCTCATCACTATTTTGAGAAAGTTACTGTGTGATTATTATGCCCACCTCACCACTGTGGGGAGGGTATATGTATATTAGTTTGTTATTCCATTTGTAATGCATCGTAATAAATTCCAGAGACCCCAGAACCCTATAGTTCATTGATCGTTGATTTAGCTATGACCGACTGTCCATCTGTCTGTGAAAATCTCGTTCACACCCTCAGTAACTAAGCCAGACTCTTCGTTTTTGCATAAAATCGTTTACTAACGTGCCGATAGAGTTGCTATTCAAAATCATCAAAATCAGTTCAAAAGGTCACGAGATATGAATGAAAATGTGAAAAAAAAACTCTTGAAAAAATAATATGTTTGTTTTTTTCTTAAGTTATGTTTTGCAATTGTTCCTATTGTTATAGTCGCTGTAGTAGTAGCCTTTGCTACATAATGGTGTGTGTATGGTTACACTGCACGCGTCACATTACCTCAAGCAAGTATTACCACATAGTTCTTATCGTTAATCCGATATAATAAAGAAAATCGCCGATATTAAAGAAACAAAGTATCTTTTTTTAAAAAAAGTTTATTTCCTTAAAAAGTGCCTTTTCTCAAAAAGTTCCTTTTTTAAAGAAATTCTTTTTCTTAAAAAGTATCTTTTCTTAAAAAAGTACCTTTCTTCAAACTATTAAATTTATTTAAGAAACAAAATTTTTTTAAAGAGTACACTTTTTCAGGAAACTGCCCTATTTAAAAAAAAAAGTACATTTGTTTAAAAACCTATCCTTTATTTAAAAAAAAAGTACCGTTTTAAAAACAAGTAGTCTTTTCAAAACAAGTACCCTTTTTTAAAGAAGTACCCTTTTTTACAAAATTCCCTTTTAAAAATTACCCTTTTTAAAAAAAAGTACCCTTGTTTAAAAAAAGTACATTTTTTTAAAAGTACCATTTTTAAGTACATTTTTTAAAAGTACCTTTTTTAAAAAAAGTAGAGTGTGGGAAAATTTACATAGGAACAACGAAGAGAAGTGCCGGTACGAGGATGACTGAACATGCAGCTGACATTAGAAACAACAGAATTACTACAGGTTTATCTCAACACTGCATAGAGATGGGACATAAGCCCAATTTGGACGAATTTAAAATACTGAATAAGGAACGAAACCAAAACAAACGTTTAACACTTGAAAGCTTGAGGATTCAGCAGAAAATGAAATTAGCGATTAACATAAAAGAGGATAAAGACAACACCAACGCGAACTACACACTTGCAATTACTTAGTAGAAGGCCAAAACTGTGATACGTAGCGTTAGAATAAATTTAACTGTGCTATTTTTAATTTTTATTTGCAATTGTTTTTTAAATTAAATATGTGTTTTATGTCGTGTTATATGTACTGTGTAAAACAATTATTATTTTTGAAAATTAACTGCAAAATTTGACGAAAAATTATTTGTAAGTTAAGAATTTTATAACGCTGTGTATTTTACTTTTATTTTTATTTTTGTTGTTCTTTTAAATATTTTGAAATATTAGTTTTCTCTTATGTTATTTTCTTTTTGTTTATATGTATGGTTGCCAGATTTAATAAAATATAGTCCCTGAAGAGGCTGGAAAAATACCAGCGAAACGTTGGATGATGAAAATTAAATAAATGTTTTTTTTTTAAAATTGAAAAGTACATGACCTTAAAAGCCTAATTAGAGAATTCTAAAACACAGAAACTTAAATTCAGAAGAAGGTCGATATATATATATATATGAAAAATTATTGAAGTAAATTTTTATTGACAAGGTGATATATGCCAGGATATAAGATTTCCTATAAAATCACTGAAAATATAAGAAGAAAAGTTGATGAAGTCTAATGATCAACACTATTTCCCATAGGACTTACTAAAACACTGTGGAACAAATTCAGGTTAGCAAAAGTTAGGTCGATTCTGAAAGTGAGGGGTGAAAATAGAGGCTAAATTAGAAGACCCGTATCGCGGCGTTTGTTTATGTTAGTTCGAATTTTTTTTTTAATCGACCTTCGAACTTTGCAGTCAAATGCCGATTTTCAGCATATTGTTTATATGCTTTTTTGGCTATAACTCGTCGACTAATTGATATTTTTCAATCTGTAAAAGTCAAATTATTGCTAGAGACCTGTGAAACAATCAAAATTTTTTAAAAAATTGATTTAGAAAATTTTTGTGGTGCTTATGAAGCAAAGTGTTGGAAAAATTATTTTTTTTTTCAGGTTTTTTGAAAATATTTTCCACAAAACTAAGTCTTTTTTGCTTTCTGTTTGATCTATAATATGCTTCTCAGTTTCTTCAATAAATTTCATTTGAAAAGAAAATAATCATAATACAAAACTTGCGTTTTCCAGCTTAATATTAATTTACTTCTCATTTTTTATGTACCAATTTTGTTCATTGTTGGTTTTGAAGAAACATTGAAAAAGAAATTATAAAAATATGGAAAAAAATATATTTTTGAAATGCTAGTTATGAAAAGTTTTAAGTAAAAAAAATAAATAAATTAAATTAATGATTTGGCCAGTTGCCGTTTAGCAGGCGGCTGTGGATCAACATCACTGCTCTCTCTAATATCTTGGTCATCGTCATCATCATCAGAAAGGTCGATAATTTCGTCCAACAGATATTCTGGAAATTCATTTTTGTCTTCCCCTTCTTCCTCTTTTTCCTCGTCTTCTTCTTCTTCAAAGGTGTTTTTATACCACCAACAAATTTCAGCGAGTATTGCATCTGGAGATTTCTTTCCTCTGTACCTGAAACGAAAATAGTTTTCAATCGTTAACATGTTTAAATTGTGCACTCTGACAAAGATATTAGAAAAATCTAGGAATTCAAAATATGCACACTCTATAGTGACCTTATTTCAAATGGAAGCGCAGTTTGGTGATAACGTTCGCCTTGCTCATCAGTTTCAGTTGGCAACTGTTGAGCGAGTTGATCAAGATGCTTTACCCAAAAGTCCTTTAATGACTGCTTTCAATGCGAGCCATGCATTTAATTCTCGGTCTGTCAGAACTTGGTCAAAATTTTGACGACTCATTAGTTTCTGTATGTCGGGCCCATTAACAACCCCTTCCTGAAGAAGAAATCCATGGATGTAGCAGCAGCGGTTGTAGTACTGATATCTGTTTGAAGATCAATACTTCGGTATGTTGGTACTGGAACGATTTCTGAGTGCGGTAATGGTAATTGGACACTTGGCACTGCTACATAAGTTTTATTCTTTGCTTTCCTTCTATTCAAAGTTTTATGGTAGTTGATACATCCATAGCAATTTTCTTCTTGATGCGGGCTGTTGTCTAAACACATCATTGGTATACCAAAAAGCAGAGCCTTCTTCTTTTCACTTTTGAATAGCAATTAAAGCAAACTTTTTTAGGGGCATAGTTTACGTCAGTGATAAACTCTTGCGAGAAATATTGTTTATCGGCTTCCAAAAAAAAAAAAATCACTCGCATTGCCACATTTTTCATCGCTTGCTATGAAACGTCCACAAACATTACAAAAATGATCCATTTTACATTTTGGTTCCGACATTTTTAATACAATACTAGAGTACCCCTGCTGCTCCGCAGCATTATATTATATTATATTAATTTTTATAATATAATACCAAAATTTGCCAAGAGAAGTTAACGTACAGTAATGCCAAAATATGCCAAGATAAGTTAACGCACAGTAAAAGTAAAGTTGATTCTCCACGCATAACTTTCCTCAAACTCAACGAATTTAAGCAGTTAATAGCTCAAAAGAAGGAGCTTGATCCACTGAGTGTTCTTAGACCTATGTCAACAGCGTTAATTAGAACTCTAGTTATAGAGATTTGAGAGAAGAAAAATATTGAAAAAAATCTTGAATGCAAAGTTTATTCATAAATTCTTTTAATATATAGGATATATTACACAATGTTTTTTTTTTTTTTTGTTATTTTTATGAAACCGATGCACTTAACTTAAATCACTCACAAAATGAAATAAGTTCCAAAAAAAATTAATAGCGAATTGTATCACGACCGAGCGAAAATTAAAAGACATCAGCTTCGGCTGAGTTTCGAGTCTTAACTGAGTCTTCATTTTTTAAATTAGTTCGCTTGTACGAAATAAAAAAAAATCGCTACCTGTGCGGTGGTTGAAAACAATAAAGTTTTTTACTAATTCCTAATTCTTGGAACTTCCCTTTTTAATTACTTCTACCTAAATCGCTATTTATTTAACGGTTTTGGGATTTTTAACGCAAATTATCGACTAAGACCATTTTCTTTTCAAATGAAATTTATTGAAGAAACTGAGAAGCATATTATAGATCAAACAGAAAGCAAAAAAGACTTAGTTTTGTGGAAAATATTTTCAAAAAGCATGAAAAAAAAAGAATTTTTCCAACATTTTGCTTCATAAGCACCATAAAAATTTTCTAAATCAATTTTTTTAAAAATTTTAATTGTTGCACAGGTCTCTAGCAATAATTTTGCTTTTACAGATTGAAAAAATATCAATTAGTCGACGAGTTATAGCCAAAAAACCATATAAACAATATGCTGAAAATCGGCATTTGACTGCAAAGTTCGAAGGTCGATTAAAAAAATTCGAACTAACATAAACAAACGCCGCGATACGGATCTTCTAATTTAGCCTCTATTTTTATCCCTCACTCTCAGAATCGACCTAACTTTTGCTAACCTGAATTTGTTCCACAGTGAAACACTAAGCTTCGTAACCATTACTTTAAGGAAATATATGTGACCCGGTCTATGACAAGGTGGCTTATGACTCAAAAACAAAATTTCGAGAAATCAGCTGTTGGAGATAAACAATGCATTTCGTCAGTTTTTTTTTCGTTATCTCGTTGGTGTAATTGTTTCTGTTGGTCTTTTCCTTTATGAACTAGTGAATAATGTCTGTCGATGAAGAATTTAACGAGGTTTTTCAAAAATAGTTTGGTGAAAATGAAGAGAATGATGATGATTCTTTCGATGATGTTGGTATCAATTTGCGGACAGCGAGGATGTTGAATCATTTCAACTTTCATTAATCCCAGTTGACGAAAACATGCACGAATTTATCCAACCAGTTGGTTTATCTCTGCAGCATCAGTGGTACATTTATCAGAATCTCAGAAGCTTGGTTTCAGATCCCATGAATGCGGATATGTTGGCTCCATTGCCATCGAAAAATCTGAAGATGCTTTACCAGCCACAAAAGTGGCATCGAAGGAACCCAAGGATTCATCCTCAAAACCTGTAGCTTCATCGTCGAAACAGAAACCGAAACCTATAGCTGCATCGTCAAATCACGATCCAAAAAATAAAAAACTGAAGAAACCTGCGAATTCAACTCCAATAAAAAAATCAAGAAAACGTAAGGCCTCATCTCCAGAAGAAGATTAAAAAAAACGAGGTTTCAAAGGTTTCAACAAGGACTACTACATATTGCTAAATAAATATTTTTCTGCAAAATAGCTTGCTTTTTTGATAAAATCATTTTTTTGGTAAAATCATCGTCAGTTGTACATTTATCAGAATCTCAGAAGCTTGGTTTCAGATCCCATGAATGCGGATATTTTGGCTCCATTGCCATCGAAAAAAATGCCATCAAAAAAATCTGAAGATGCTTTACCAGCTTGTTTTTTTTTTTTTTTTTTTGGTAAAATCATTTTTGTAGCGTTCAATCCTTTTTTTTTTCATTTTCAATTCCATGTATTATCTTGATTCTCGATTTTCAATAAAATTCTGTTTTTCTTTCATTTGTGCTCTTTCTCTACATTTTTAGTACACTTCTAAGCAAGTTAGGACTTTCTGATTTTCACCATTTGAAAGAGCGTCTCAAAAACTATCCGAACCAAAATAAAAGTGAAAAATAATTTTTTGAGTCATAAGCCACCTTTTCATAGACCGGGTCACATATAATTATACAAACAGTGATGCCAACTATGTATATCATTTCACATTTTACAATATCTAGTAGACGTTTTTTATAGTTGAACATACGGAATTATTATTGCTTTAAATCAAATTCATTAAATTTGGTAAAAAGTGTAAAGTAAAGTGGTAAAGTGTGTTCTTTGTTTTAAAAATAGCTTATTGATAAAATATATTGATATAGTTGGCACTACCTTCTGATGTGGTTAGAATTTATGTTAAAATTATGTACCAAGCAAATCTACAAAATTATTACATGAATTATATATAACGCGCTTTTTAACTGGAATGACTTTTCAATAATATAATTGTTAGTTACACTTGTGAATCGAAATAAAAACGCTTATTCTGATTTAGCGTTTTTAAATTGGCAACACTATTTTCATACAATCTCATGTTATTGTTCGTTATATATTCAATTATTTTACGGATGACTTATGAATCTGAAAATTTAAAATTTTTTTTTTTTAGAAAATGGGTTTAAATCATAAAATTGTTTATGTACCGTATAGAGCCTAGAAAAACAATAAAACAGAAATATAACTTTTTTGGGTGGCTTTTATAATTGAACATTCTGTTTGTTTCAACTTTATATATACATCACTATTTTTCTTTAATTGTTTTGATATTTGCTACCAGATTCCAGCGCTCGAAATTCGAGTGTAAATTCTAGGAAACTTTATTTTTCAACTTTAGCCAATTCACAATTCAACGCTTGTTTGGTTTATGTCCAAAATACAGAATTTTTCAATTCAACACAATTATTATTGTGAATGAAGAAAACAAACTCTTTTTTTTTACAAACACATTAACAATTTTAATAAACACACACATTTCATTGTATAATTATACCCTATACCACTATGTGGTTTGGGTATAATGACTTTGTGCTGCTGTTTGTAACAACCAAAAATATTTGACCTAGACCCATCTTTAATTATACCGATCGAATCAGAATCACTTTCTGAGTTGATTTAACAATGTCCGTCCGTCCGTCCGTCCGTCTGTGTGTCCATGTAAAGCTTGTAATCAAACTGCAGGTCGCAAATATGAGTATATTTTGATGAAATTTGGTATGTAAGCTTTTATCGGCCATGGGATGAACGCTATTGAAATTGGTGAGAATCGGTCCATGTTCAGACCTAGCCCCCATACATATTACTCTTGTGAAATCGACATAAATTGCCATAAGATCCAAATTGTCATATAGATCTTACTCAAATTGGGTTTGTATATGTTCATTACATCCATTAATGAGTAGTCGAAAAATGATCCCTTTGGCCCCATATAGAGCTGCTTCCCGATCTTCACTTAAATCTATTAAAAAATAAAAATATTGCACTGATTCTTCTCAAATTTTGTTTGTATATATTTTCGCAAAATACAAGAGACTTTACCAACCATGGTCAGGATCGGTCCATTTTTGGACCTAGTCCCCATATAGATATATCATCCGATATGAACTTTTTCATATCTGCAGCCAAAAAAATTAATAAAAATCCCACTCAAATTTGGTTTTTGCTTATTTTCTATGTCCAGTTAGTTGGGCCTAGGAGATTCGGTTTCTAAACGCATGGTATAGGGTATCGTATAGTCGGTCAAGACCGACTATAATTTTCTTACTTGTTTTATGTATGTTTTAGTAGCAACTTTAAATGCAATTTACTCAAAATAAAGGAAAATATTTAAAAATCTGTAAATCTGGTGAACAGCTAAAAAGAAATACCTTTCAAATGAAAATTTTTTTGTCAAAATCGGTTTTTAATTGAAATCTTAAAATCGGACACAAGAAATCGCCTTGCCTATTAATATTATAGATATCTGTTACAAATTTATGTTTTTTTTTTTTAATTTAAAAATATATATTCATCTTTGCATTTTAAGAAGAAAATTTTTGACAAAAAATATTTAATTTATTTCTGTTGATGTTTGTTACTATCAATAACATTTTACACCTCTCATGCCGATCGACTCTAAATCACTTTCTTAGTCGATTTAACGACTTCGCGCGTTCGTGTCTAAGTACACGTAAACCTGGTGCGTATTTATCCATAATTTATTAATGAGAAGTGTCGCATCAAAAATGGGCGGGATCGAACAGGTGGGTGTAGCATTTCCATTGCAAAGTAAAAAATATATAATATTATGACAAAGCAAGCCTGAAATTAGTTTTTCGCGATGTCAAACTAGAGGGCACCTTCCAAACATTGTAAATATTTATAACTATATTAGTAATATGTAAGGCGATTTCTTGTGACCGATACTTTGTTAAACAGTTTTATCCTGATTTACACCAAACGTATATTATTTGAAATGTATTTATTTCTAGCTGTCCACCAGATTTACAGATTTTTTTTGTGTAAAATGCATTTAAAGTTTCTACTAACACATACATAAAACAAGTAAGATTGTTAAATTCGGCTGTGGCGAATCTTTGATACCCTTCACCTCGGTTTGAGTATTGATAATAAATTTAAACAAAATTTTGGAAAAATATGCATGCGTTTCCGGTTATATGACATAACTTCTCGTTTAATTTAGTTTTTGCTAATTAAATTGCTCGCCCTAACCTCCATTGCAAGGGTAATGGTTGTGTAGGGTGGCTATATGCATTAAATCGTGCTAATTGGAGATGGCTGTATAGTTTCTTTTAACTGGCGAAATATTTTTTCATTGCGGCCATATAACCAAAAAAAAGCTCTCTCAACTTTTTTATTAAAATATTGCCATATTTGTAAAACAATAAATTTATAATAATAAATAATCAAATTAGGGATGCCAAACGCAAAAAAACAAAATGTCCCAAACATTTT
Organism: Cordilura impudica; assembly: GCA_963682025.1. NCBI lineage: Eukaryota > Metazoa > Arthropoda > Insecta > Diptera > Scathophagidae > Cordilura > Cordilura impudica. The sequence goes on from OY821517.1 coordinate 31,618,070, forward strand.
AAATAAAATAATTTGTTATCTTTATTTTCTGAAAACTTAAAATATTCATCCAAAAAAAATTTTGAAAATTTATATATAAATAAAATTCTCATCAAATTGCGTTTATTTATGTAACAGTTTTTATGTTCGCAATTCTTAAATATCATTTGAGGTTTTGTAAAATTCATTTAATTTAAATTAATGTTTTCTGTAGTCCGATTCTGTAAATTTCAACGATCCGAAAATCGCAAAATATATCGACAGCTATTGTTGTTTGCACTAAGGATTAAGTGATTCACTAAGTACATACATCTTAACGACAGTCGACAAATCTATTTTTCTATTTATTTAAATTGTAAACGAGTGGCATCTCTGTCAAAATAAGCGAAAAACACAAAGAAGAATAGAAAAAAACAAATTACTTCGTGTTTGACATGATGATTTTATGTTTATGTTTAATATCTTTATTTTTTTTTTTACTAATATTTCTGTTTATTTATTTGAAAATGAAATAATGAATATGCTATTTAATTTTTTTATTTATATAAAAAAGTTTTTTTAATTAAAGGAAAATATTTTCACTATTTTATGATTTTTATTTATGTATGACGACATTTCAACCTAAAAATTTAAGTTTTTATCGATTGAATAAACAACACAAAAATAGTTGTCGTTTAGCTGATTTTAACAATAGCGAATATCGTTTAAAAATTTTACTGATAATTTTGCTTTTCTTTTTTAACGATTCGACAATCGTTAAAAGAAGTTACTGAAAAGCTATTAATTTCTCTTGAATGCCAATATTTTTTTTAAAATATAAACATTTTTTAATTGTAAACATATTTGGTGTTTTTTTTTTTTTGAATTTGATGCAATTGATGTCTTCTAAATTTAAAATTATTATTTCCGACGTTTTGATATGATTTTCTGAAATTCAAGTAATATTTTCTAATTTATAATTGGAAATTTTAATTCCAGTTTTTAAAATTGATATTTTCTTAAATTTGAATGGAAAATTTAAAAGGTGCAATTTTGTATATATGTCAATAGTACAGCTTTAGTAATTATAAACAATTTTTAAAAATTAGATGTAATCGCAGTCAGATATTTTGTAGGTAAAGCTAAATAATAATTCTATATAACTATGTAGAACTGTTTTGAAAGCAAAAAACTCATTGATGAACTCGGTAACTCTATTTTGTAAAGACAACAAAATGTTAATATGCCAAACTTATGTTCATATTTGTAAAAGAATAATGAAAAAACGTATGAAATAAAAGACCAGCCGGTGTAAACTCTTAACATTGTTCTATATGATATCTATTTGAAAATATTGACATTCATGTTAAAATAGAAATAACTATTGCAAAGCTAATTACAACTAAAATTGTGGCGCCATCTACTGTGGCATAGTCACGCTGAGGAAAATGAAGTGACACTCTGTTAATGCAAAAGAAATGTATTTTCCCCACAACAAAATATTGCAGAATTTTATGTAAATAAAATAATATACCGATTTATTTCTAACATGCAGTTACTATGGATATACATACATACATATATATAATATATGTATATTATTTGTATTATTTAATATGTGTATGTATGTATATGGAAATATTACACACAAAAAATACAACATCAAACGTTATTTTTGTGTTTTTCTCTTTAAATAAATTAATACATAAAAATTTTTTTTGCTAAATTTACATTGTTTTTTTTTTATTAACAACTAGGTATTTTAGCATTATTTGCTTTAGATGCTGGTGAATTTTTACTCCCTTTATAACTCCCTTTATTAACTCGTAGTGTCTGCTTGTCGAAGAAATTTTGGATCGATTTTAACCACTTTCCCGTGACCCAATCGATCTGCAGGCAGGCTCGTGGCAATGACAGAAATGATCTAACAAATTTTTTTAGTGATGCCAAAACAATGGAAACTTTTAAATTTTTCTACCAGAGTTGATAAAAAAAATGTACAAAGGTTTTGTTTTTATTACATTATTACCACAACGACCACAAAAACAACAAGTCCAGCTATGACAACAATGCAACACTTAGAATAACAACAAGAACAATATAGAAACATCATGTTTTTCATTTTTTTTTTTTTACTTTTTCAGAGATTTCCCTGGACCTGTTCCACCGATTTAATTGATTTTTGAAATAGAAATCTTCCCACGAATTTGGTGAATCATTCTCACTAAAAATGATCACCCTAGCTGTCCTATTGAGGGCGTGATCGTGACAAGAACAACATAGAAAATTATATTTTTTCAAGACTTTTTTTAGTTCTTCATTCAAATCTCGGGCCCTAATCGAGCGATTTGGACGATTTTAAATAGCAAACTTCTCAGGATGTTAGTGAATCATTTTTTATGTCAACGAGCAACCTAGCTGCCCGATTGATGCCGTCATCGTGATTTCCACAGACGGACAGACGGACAGACAGACATCGCTATATCAACTCTGGTTGTTATAAGGATCACAAATATATATATTTTATGGGGTCCAAAAATTTTTTTCTAATTATTACAAACGGAATGGCAAACTTATATATACCCTCTGCACACTGGAGTGGAGGGTATAATTATACAATGCTATGTGCGTGTTTATTAAATTTGTTAATGTGTTTGTAAAACAATGAGTTTGTTTCTTCATTCACATTAATAATTGATTGAAATTGAACATTATCTTGGACATAAACCAATAAATAATAATATTTAAAAATTTGTTGAATTGTGAATTGGCTAAAATTGATTAGCATACTTTTAGGGTCTTTATTAAATGAAAAAATTAAATTTTCTAGAATTTGCACTCGAATTTCGAGGACTGGTATCTGCTAGTACGAGATATTATGATTAGTGGGGGCAGTTAAACTTTGTTTGAGTCCATAAAATATAAGTCGAGTAAAAATGGGCGGAATAGAACTAAAATAAAAATATCGTCTATGGCCGTTTTTTTTTTTTTTTATTTATAATAAAATTCTTTAAAATTAATTTTTCTTTATTAAATTTCAGGTAAATGCGGTGAAACTGGTTCAACATCCTCTACAATACCAGTCATAAGTTGGTGCAATCTCTTCATAGCCACCATATTAATAACATTTTTAAGTCAATTGCCGATACAAAGATGATTTAGAAATTAAATAATACAAAGAAAAATCGCTTTAAAAACAAAACATTTATCTAAACAAGCCGAACAAATTATCAAAATTATAACAAAAAGTTTTCATTCTTAAAAATAAAACAAAAAAATAACGCAAAACTCACATGTTAAAAACACAACAATCTAAATTTGTAATATTTTTTTTAAATGCACCTCAAAAATGTTTTTATTTTGCAATAAAAAAAAAAAAAAAATAATGAAAATTTTAAAATAAGACTCAAATATAAACGAAAAGGTAAATGTAAATAGCTAAAAATCTTTGCATTATAAAAATAAATAATAAAAATTGTGTTATTAAATAATTATTAACCATAAGTTCTAAATAATTTTTGTTTATTTTTTTTTATATAAATGTCTTAAAGTAATATAAAGCAAAAAAAAAAAAACCAATAAACAAACAAAAAACTAAATGTTGTATACTACCCCCAAGTGATTGTAAATAATAAAAACAAAAATATAAATAACATTAACAATTTTTTGCTATTTTGTAAATAATTAAATGTTTTCGTTAAAAAAAAAAGAAATTAATTAAATGGTTTTGCACAAAAAAAATTAATAAAACTTAAAAAAAACTAAGCTGTGTGTAATACCATAATTAAAAAAAAAAAAAGAAATTGTGAGAGTTAATGGTATGATAATTTGTTTTTATTTTTTTATATTTTATATATTTTTTTATATTAACTGTATAAGCTTTATATATTATATAAAAAAAAAAACACACACACATACATATAATGCTAAGCTTATATAGTTTTCATTATGAATTATTAAGATTATGTTACAAAAAAAAGTATAATAAAGAAAAATATTTAATTAAAATGCTAAAAAAAAAATAACATAAACAATATGCATTGTTATACGATTTGTATGAAGCTTAAAGCTATAAATGTCTATTAACATGATCGGAATTTTTTATTTCAATTATACTCTTCATTTATTTTTATTTTTTAATCAGTTTGTACTCGAAATTTGTACCAGTATCTTGTAAGTCCCTTCCAACCAGATTTGAGCTAAAAAAGAAATAATGTATTCTTAATTAAATATTATTATTAATTTTACAAGTGAAACTTTATTCTGCAATAAATATAATTTCACACTTCTCGCCACTTGAATAGCACACCTAAATTTTTCCAAGCTTAATATCATTCGAACTAGAGACCTCAGATGCTTAATTTTTTTTTTAATTGAAGCTTCTTCACTTCTGAATCCAATACAATAAAGGAGGTTCTAGTGTCTATAACGGTTTATGTGACGTACATTTTTTAGATAATTAATAGAGACAAATAAGAAAATTAAAGTCGGTCTAGACCGACTATACGAAACCCTCTACCATGCATTTGGGTCCCAGGACCAACAAATTGGACATAGAAAAAAACATTAAACAAATTTTAATGGCTTTGTTACTAATTGTTTTACCGGCAAATATGAAAAATTTTCATATCGAATGCTATATTTACATTCGGACTAGGATCTAGATCCATATTTTTGGCAAAAACATATACAAAACAAATATGAGAAAAATATGACAATAATTATGTTTTTTTTTTTTTTGCAATACTGTCATTATACCCTGACCACATAGGTGTATAGGGTAGAAAATTATTTATGAAATTTTGCGTCACTTGAGTATAACACGTCCGATTATATTTAGATCCGGTGACTATGGGTGCCAGTTCAGCAGCGCTACATTTTGGTTTTACGATCCGGGCAGTGTGGATTGGCACATTCTGATGTTGATACGTCCAATGCAGGGGCCAAATCACCGCATTCGATATCGAGTAATAGCAATTGAAATTTCATATTTTGGTTTATTATTTAGAGAAGACGGACAAACATCAGCCCCCGTTTCACTTTTACGCTTAACTAGGGGCCATAATTCATTAACTGTGTCATAGTAAAATTATTCTTAGTAATTTATTTTAGAAAATAAAAAAATAATTTGTATCGAAAAATTTCGATAGCGAATATGGTGGTTTGGCCCCAGAGCTTGAAAAATATTGTTAAATAATGAAAGGCCTTTTGTAGTACACCAATGTACACCATTGCAGTTGTCTTCGTCTTCAAAAAATGCAGATCACAGGTGCCGTAGTATGAAATCACTTCCCATACCATCATACCTCACTCGGCTATGTAAACGATCCAAATGATCGCTTCCCTTTCGTAAATCATGAAAAAAAAAATAGTTGTAGCCATCGGGAACATCTAAGTTATTGTTTTTTTTTTCATCGGAGAAAACACGATGCCAGTCTGTGGGCTATGTCTTGTTAGCGCGGCAATTGCTGAGGGGGTGCGACTTACGAACAGAGTTGAGTGGAGGTTTTTGATGTGTAAACATCTATACGCGCAGGGGGGTAAATTTCTATTTCACAATACAATCACAAAAACAGCGTAACATGTGAGCCGTAAGACAAAATCGGTGTGACTTATGATTGTATAGGTGAACAAATTATGATATGTAATAACCTGTTTGAGAATGAAATATGAGAAATTAAAAATAAAAAATGAAAAATGAAAAATAAGAAATGAAAAATGAAAAATAAAAATGAAAAATAAAAAATGAAAACTGAAAAATGAAAAAAAATAAAAAATGAAAAATAAAAAATGAAAACTGAAAAATGAAAAACGAAAAAAAATAAAAAATGAAAAAAAAATAAAAATGAAAAATAAAAAGTGAAAAATGAAAAACGAAACATTGAAATTGAAAAATTAAAAATTAAAAATTAAAAATAAAAAATGAAAACTGAAAAATGAAAAAAAAAATAAAAAATGAAAAATGAAAAATAAAAAATGAAAAATGAAAAACGAAAAATAAAAAATGAAAAATAAAAAATGAAAAATAAAAAATGAAAACTGAAAAATGAAACAAAATAAAAAATGAAAAATTAAAAAAAAATAAAAATGAAAAATAAAAACTGAAAAAAAATAAAAAATTAAAAAAAAAATAAAAATGAAAAATAAAAAGTGAAAAATGAAAAACGAAAAATTGAAATTGAAAAATTAAAAATTAAAAATAAAAAATTAAAATGAAAAATAAAAAATGCAAAATGAAAAATAAAAAATAAAAACAAAAATGAAAAATTAAAAATTAAAAATGAAAAATGAAAAAAAAATTAAAAATGAAAAAAATAAAAATGAAAAATAAAAAGTGAAAAATGAAAAATGAAAAACAAAAAATGAAAAATTAAAAATTAAAAATGAGAAATAAAAAATTAAAAATAAAAAAATAAAAATAAAAAATTAAAAATGAAAAACGAAAAATTAAAAATTAAAAAATTAAAAATGGAAAATGAAAAACGAAAAATGAAAAATAAAAAACGAAAAATTAAAAATTAACCGGTTGAAATAATAAATAATAATAAATATTTTTATATTAGCAGAGCCCCTGCAGTTGTTTGCTATAAGTGATACATAGATGATGCATTCTGTTTGTTTTTTAAAAAAGTGCCATAACAGAATATTTAATTACTAGATATTTATACATCTCCCCTGTGAACGGACTCACATGATTTTTTATACCCTAAACCACTATGTGGTCAGGGCATATTAGGTTTGTGCTGATGTTTGTAACTACCAAAAATATTTGAACTAGACCCATCTTTTATTATACCGATCGACTCAGAATCACTTTCTGAGTCTATTTAGCGATGTCCGTCTATCTGTCCGTCCGTCTGTATGTCCATGTGAACCTTGTAATCAAACTACACAGCACAGATGCTATTGAAATCGGTGACAATCAGTGCATGTTCAGATCAAGTCCCCATACAAATGACCCGTATGTGATCGACTTAAATTGCCATAAGATTTAAACTATCATACAGATCTCGAGTAGTTCAAAAATAAACCCTATAGGACAATTCTTAGTCATAGCCCCCATATAAAGCTGCTTCCTGATCTTCACTTAAACCTAAAAAAAAAAAAAGATATTGCACAGATTTTTCTGAAATTTAGTTTGTACATGTTTTTGCAAAAAATAAGTGACTGTACGAAATAAGGTCAGGATCGATCTAGTCTCCATATAAAAATCATCAGCATCCGATATGAAATTTTTCAGATGTGTAGGCAAAAAAAATTAATAAAAATTCCTCTCAGATTTGATATATACTTATTTTCTATACCCAATTAGTTCGACCTAAGATCAATTCTCTAAACGCCTATAATTTTCTTTTAATCTCTTTATATCCTCAGCTTTAGCTATAACTCGCCGTATAGTTGTTAGGATTGCACTAACACCATTTTGTTTAGCCTTATTTTTGCTATTAAGTCGCATTAGAGTCCACAATTAGACTCATTAGATAAAAATGTGAATACAACCTTTCGACTTCTTTCGATCTATTTTGATATACACTGCCACTCACTTGATTGGCGCCCCTGAATCTAACTCAACAATAATAAAAATCTTTTAAAGCTCAATGCATATAACCGCTATTTTTTTGTTGTAACAGTTCATCACTTTCTATACTTCTTCAAAAAAAAACTTCATGCATGGAAAATGAATTCTCTTTAAAATTTGTTAGAAATTTCACATATTTTTTTGGCTCACTTGAATAGCGCCCGTTACGTTATTAACAGTTTTCGTCTGAACGCGACACTGTCATTTATGGAAAGAACATGAAAGGGCGAACGAAAAATGTACTTACGGCTACTGATAAGAGAGCTATTATCAGACATGCGTCAAATTCACATGACTCTGCTGCCAAAATTAGAGAAACATCCGGTGCAAATGCAATCCTCACAACTGTAAAGCGGATAATTGCCAAAGCAGCACATCTGCAACGCTTAAAATTAAAGAAAAGACCTCAACTTAATATTCTCCGTAAGGAGCATCGTCTTAACTTTTGCGGTGCCAACATGACGTGGAGTAAGGAGTGGTATCGTCTACTTCCACGATCTGCGCAAGTAGGAACATGTGCTAAACCGTTTACACAGCCGAGAGGGTGGTGTCATGGTATGGGTAGTCATTTCTTATTATGAGTTGCAGTTTTGGACGCCCAGAATGAACGCGACATCATACAAAATCATGCTGGAAAAGCCTTTTCAGGAGGTAGTTGAACTATTAGGCGCCTTGGAGTGGAAACTTCAACAAGATAATGCCCCAATCCACTCTGCTAGAGTCGTCAAATCTTGGATTGAACTTCAAAATGTGGAATTGCTGAACTGGCCACCATACTCTCCTGACCTAAACATTATTGAAAATGTTTGGGGATGGCTTGCACGCAAAGTGTATGAGTCAGGAAAGAAGTATTCGGATAAAAATAAATTAATTGAAGCAATTAAACACGACTGGTCTTGCATTTCGCTAAAATTATATTAAGAAACTCTACGATTCCAACCAAATAGAACTTATGAGGTTATCCGAAATCAGGGAGGAAACACCCATTAATAAATAATGTAAAAATTCTTATTACATAAGTTTATTACACAATAAGTTTATTTTTAAGACGTCACTTAGTTTCACCAAACATTCATAAGTCATACCGATTTGTCTTAATGATCACATCTTACGCGTAAGATGTTTTTGTGATTGTATTGTAAAATAGAAATTTACCCCCCTGCGCGTATAGATTTTTACACATCAAAAGTTGAGATTGTTATTTGCCTCACTTGAATAGAACCCCTTCATAAAATACATATACACCCCTGTTCTTGAAACCACTATCACAAAAAAAAACTCGTAAATGAAAAAATTCTTAAATCTACGAGTTTTTTGCTGTTCTCTAATTTCAATAAGAATATTTTTTCTCGTTTTAATTCACATAGAAAAGCTTTGTGAAATCAAAACAAATGCCCTTTTTTCTACTAAGCAGGTCTTAAGAGATAAAAAAATTAATTGATATTTAAACTGTAACATGTTTTTTATTGAACCTTGTCATTATTTTAAAAAATTAGACATTAATTTTATGAAAAAAAAACGATTTAAAAAAACGTCTACATTTTGCGCTGATTTAAAAAAAAACTCGTAATAAGTGGTCGATGTTAATAAAACACACTTTTTCCGACGATGCTGTTCTATAACTATAATAAAAACTTTTTATTTACACAATCTATTTTCCATTATAATTTTTTCAATTATAACATAGATTCTTTATGCACTAAGTATTGCAAATAAAGGAATTAAAAAAAATTTTTTTCATCAAATCACATATTTTTATTTTTTTGCATATGTTCGAAACAGTAGTGATGCCAGTCAAATCCAATTTATTTGAATATCGAAATTTTTTTTGGTGATGCCTAACTTTTTAAAATTAGAAAAGTCATTTTTATTTTAATGAAATTGAAGAACAAAAACAATTAAATGAACAAATGAAGTTGTTATTTTAAAAGAAAATATTTTTCTTTATACTTTTTCTATAAACTTAAGAAAAAAGATGCACAAAATACTTAAAAGTTTTTTGTGAAACTGAATAAAGAACCATATGGCACTTCGGCTTCTAGATAACATATGTTCTTAACTCAAACATATGGTTCTTAACTCAAACATATGTTTCCATTAAATAAATAAAATTTGTGGTTTCAAGAAACCCAAAATTTCAATTTCATGTGATTTTAAATTCACTCTTATTCAAATAACAACGTTTCAAGAACAGGGCTCATTATATGAAATAACCTTTTTGTCGCTGTTTTCTGCACTTTATTTATTACCAGATGTTTACACATCTCCCCTGTGATCGGACTCACATGATTTTTTTTATCACCATTGTTAAAAATAAAAAAATAAAAACTTTCGCACAAAATGTGTCAACTAGATTTTGCTTTAATATTTTAGAACTGAATAAACTTTGATTTAAAAAAAAAAAACTCAGTCAGAAAATAAATTATAAGAGGGGCGCTATTCAAGTGAGCGGCAGTGTATTTGCAATAGATAACCATGTATCCTTGTAGGCTTTGATTTTAGACTCCCCTACCTCTGTTAATGCTTTTCCTCGGCCCAACTAAATTTTTCTGATTAAAATGATTTTAATGTACAAATATATGGGATTAACTGACTGCACCAGTCCATGTGCTAATAGATGACTGATATAGTTACATTATCGTGTGCTATTCAAGTGACGTAAAATTTTTTCTAATGAATAACAAAACCGAATAGTAAAAATAGTAATGGTACATTTTCCAGTGTACAAATTTACTTACAAAGAGATATATCTAATTGCCCGATAAGCACGTTCTAAGTTATAAGCAGATGCATTGACAGCATAAAGGGTGCGCTATTCAAGTGGCGAGGAGTGTATTTATCACTTTTACTGGATCCAATAACTTTGCTTATGGAACAGATCAGATAGTTTATTTATCAATGGAATAGGTGATTTTACATGGAATGTTCAAACAGTTGTTAATCAGTTTTTAAATAATCAGCTTAAATTAATAATTAAATAATTAATTTAAAGTCGAAGGAAATTTTTACGATTTTAATTTTAAAAAAAATAAATTACATCTTTTGTTAAAATCAACTTAACGTACCGGTTTATACCTACATCTTACCATATTTTCTAATATCTTTATTTTCTCTTCTCACTTTTGTTTAGCCTTTAATTGTTGCTTTGAATAGTATGGAAGAATTAGAAGAACTTAAAACGCTCAGTAATACTTCTTAAGAGCAAAAATCTGATTGGACAAAAATTTCAACCAAACTGGAACTAGAATAAAATGAATATTGAATTTTTATTCATATGGAATGAAAACTTCTTAGGAACAAAGATACAAACTTATTTTGAAAAAACAAACTATTTTTCAAATTATAAATGGCATTTCAACAGCACTAAATTGCAAAGACAATACTAATGGAAAAGTTACTTTAAAATTACAAATTGAGTTTCTAATGAATCCTATGGAATATGTATATTCAGTTCATATCTTCATTTATTTTATATTTAAGAATATACTCGTACATACATGAATATTTTTATATATAATTTTTATTTATTCAGTTTTTTATTAATTGAATAAAAAACAATAAAAAAAAAATAAAAAATACAAACTCATAAAAGACAGCACTTTGTTTGAATTGAAAAAAAAAAATTTTGCACAACATTTTCATATAACTCTTAAGTTTATTTATTTATTTTTCAATAAATTTTTGACTGAACAAAAAATATTTTAATAAAAAAAAAACAAAAACAATATATTTAAACAAAAAGAAACTTTTTTTATAATTAAATGTACAAAAGAAAAAATAAATCATGACAACAAATAAATAAAAAGGCAGATAATATTTTGCATAGTAAAATTGCATTCATTGGTTTCATATAAAAAAAAATATTTAATAAAAAAAAAAAAAACAAAAGAAAAAATAGTAATTAAATAAAACAAACTTAAAAAGTAAACAAAAAATGTAGCTATAATTAATCTAATTAATTATACATTAATGTATTTATAAAAAAAAATAATATATATATATATATATATGTATATATATATATATATATATATATAGAAATGAAAACAGAAAGAAAAAAAAAACATAATTAAGTAGCACTTAATTATCATTAATAAACAAAACATTAATAAAAACAAAAAGGTATCAGTATAATCATTTTTTTAATTAAATATAAATATATAAAATAGAAAAAACACTAACAATTTTTTCAATTAAAGCAAAATTAAAACAAACTTTAAATAAAAACAGGTTGATGGAGGTTTAATAAAAAAAAAACAAAAAGGAAAACAGAAGAAGAAATATAATTAATATAAAAAATTTAAACAAAAAGAAATAAAATGAAAACAAAATGATTTAAATGTTTCTTAGAATGTTTAAGGCAATTAAGAGGTGATATAGATCTAGAAAACTTGTTTAAATATAATCACAAAAATCTCACACACTACACTCACACATTTACATACATTCCAAAAAAATATAAAGAAACTTTGAAAAAAAAAACTAAACAAACGCTTATGAATGCATTAATTACATTTAACGACAACAACAACAAAAAAATAAAAAATATATATAGAGATGTAAACTTATAAATAATAAAAAAAAAAACAATCTTTTGAAAATAAAGAAAACATCTTGGCATCATGTTATAGGAAATAAGTCTAAAGGCTTTTTGCAAGTTTAATGTGAATTTTTCAATTTTTCGCTATATATCGAATGTTTTAAATGCTACCAATGACGAACGAACGGTGAAGTAGCTAACTAGTTAGCAACGCCCTCTATGTAGCAAAAAAGTATTTCAACATTTCATATACATATTCTAGATAAAAACAAGTAAAAAAATTATAGTCGGTCTAGACCGACTATAGGATACCCTATACCATGGGTTAGAGACCCTATCTCTTCGGTCCAACTAATTGGATATAAAAAATAAGCATAAACCAAAGTTGAGTGGCAAGTTATTAATTTTTTTGGCTGCAGATATGAAAAAGTTCATATCGGGTGCTATATTTATATGGGGACTAGGTCGAAAAATGGACCGATCCTGACCATATTTGGTAAAGTCACTTATATTTTGAAAAAATAAACACAAACCAAATTTGAGAAAAATCTGTGCAATATTTTTGTTTTTTGATAGAATTAAGTGAAGATCGGGAAGAAGCTCTATATGGGGCGTATGACTAAGAATTGTCCTATAGCGATTATTTTTACACTACTGATTAGTGGATATAATAAACATACACAAACCCAATTTGACTGAGATCTATATGATAGTTTGGATCTTATGGCAATTTATGTCGATTTCATAGGGGTCATTTGCATGGGGACTAGGTCTGACCATGGACCGATTTTCACTAATTTCAATAGCGTTCATCCTATGGCCAATAGAAGCTAAGTTTCATCAAAATTCATATTCATATTTGCGACCTGTAGTTTGATTACAATGTTTACATGGACACACAGACGAACGGACGGACGGACGGACGTCGCTAAATCGACTCAGAAAGATATTCGAGTCGATCGGTATAATAAAAGATGGGTCGAGGTCAAATATTTTTGGTAGTTACAAACAGCATACCCAAACCACACAGTGGTATAGGGTATAAAAATCAATAACACGGCAACTGCGGATGTGTATCACTTCTCTTACACTGCAAAAAATTGGCTTAGAAATTTATAATTTCTGGCGATTCATAAAAATTTATTTTTTTGTGGTATAGTATAACAAAGTATACAATCGGGAAACACTCACAAATCGTTTTTATGTTTCTGAGATATATTAAATGTGTGTTTAAAGACCCCATCTCTTAGGTCCAACTAATTAGATACAGAAAATAAACCTAAACTAAATTTTATTGGTCTTGTTATTAATTTTTTTGGATGCAGATATGAAAAATTTCATATCGTATGGGGACCAGGTCGAAAAATGGACCGATCCTGACCATATTTCGATTTATTTCGATTTATATTTATTTATTTCATTGACTGTCCTATGCTACAAGATTAAATCTTATAATTACAGCATAGGATTTTATAAAGCTAAACAGGTTAATTTGTTTATAAGAATTAAATGTAAATTTAAAATCATAAAAACAAAATCATGACAGAAATTAAGCATATAATTTAAGAACTTCATTTTTAAATTTTAATGCGTTACTATATAGCTGAATGTGATATGGTAGTGCGTTCCAAAGGCGTATGGCATTGATAAAAAATTGCCACTCGGATACGAGCGTTCTATATCTTATGGTGATAATTCTTTTCCCCCTGCTGGATCACCCAAATCTAAGTAAATCATGTAGATACTTTGGTGTTTTCTCATATATAATCTTGTGTAAACACAAAATAGTTCGTAGTTTGAGGAGGTTTTCGAAAGAGATTCCAAAAAGTTTTGCGTTGAACGGGGTGACTGCGCCATATTTTCTTATACCAAAAACATATCGCACAATATTTCTAAAAATGGATTTTAGGTTACACTTACTAGCATCATCACATTTTGAGAAAATTTCACATCCATAGAGCATAGAGGGAATTAAATAAGCTTTAGCAAGAAGCATTCTAATGTTTTATGGGGTGCAGTGTTGAGTGGCCCAAAGTGTTCTTAACATTCCATATGTTCTTCCCACAACATTGTTTACGTGATTTGTCCAAGAGAGGCTGTCATTGAATATAATTCCGAGATTTTTGACAGAGGTTACGACTTCAATTTGCTTGTTATTTAGTTTTACGTCAAAAACACGATCAAGATTTAGTAATCGTTTATGAATAACGATACATTTCGATTTTTTCGGGTTGAGACACAGCCCATTTGCAGCTGCCCATTTATGTATGTTGCTTAAATCATAATTAAGCTTGGAAATTGATGTATTGAGCATTTTAATTGTGCTACTGAGATATACCAAAATCGATCCCTGAGGCACACCTCTAGATACAGAGACTGTGGTAGACAATCGCTTATGTAAGAATACTGATTGTGAACGATCGGATAGGTACGAAGACATAAGTTTAGCTGAAGTGTAACTGAAATTAAACATATGTTTCAACTTTTCACATAAAATAAAGTGATCTACCGTATCAAAGGCTTTCGAGTGATCGAGCAGTACCAAGAGAACCACTTTTCCATTATCTATTTGTTGCCTTATTTCTTCGGAAACACTTAACAGAGTTGTGACACAGCTAAGCTTTGGACGAAAACCCGATTGCCTTTCTGTAAGTAAGTTATTTCTTTTAACAAAATCGCTTATTTGAGAATGTAACAGCTTTTCAAAGACTTTGGAGAGAAGTGGAAGGATTGCAATTGGCCTAAATTCCTTGTTTGATTTAGGTATTGGTATAATCTTAGCATATTTCCATTTAAGTGGATAAGAACTTGTTGTAATGATGTTGTTGAAAAGATATCTAATATAAGGTAGAAGAAATGGCAAAAGTATTTTTATGAATTTTGGGTGCATGTTATCAAATCCAGCAGCATTTGACTTGATTCTTGAACAGCACAAAGTGATATCATATTGATACACACATTGAAATTCAAATATCTCAACTAAATTGGTGTGAAAATTTGAGTCATGATTGTTGACAGATGGGCCATTTTCCGTTGGATTAATGATTGTATTTAAGGTTTGTAAATTTGTTAGTGAGGAATTATTGAAATTGTAGTATTCGGTATATTAGTATCAACCACAGGTATATTCATAAAGGTGTTACTAATTTCGTTCACGTCGGCCGAGAAATTGCTGTTATTTTCTACTCTTCCTATACCGATTTCTTTTATAGTCTGCCATGTTTTTTTGGAATTTAGCGCATTGGAAAAACGTTGAGAATAGTATTCAGATTTTGTTATTCTAATTAGACTAGTGGTATCTCTTCTTAATCGTCTATACTCATCGTGCAACTCCGTGGTTTTAAAACGTTTCCACCTTTTGTATGCAATATCTCTTTGCTCAATGAGACGCCTAATTGCTTGATTGAACCAAGGTTTAGAGTTGGTTGAAATACGTTTTTGTTTTATTGGGACAAAAAAGTCATACAGATGTAGTATGTTACATTCAATGAACGACAATTGTGAATCAACTGAGGGAATGGTAAAAATCATATTCCAGTCAATACTTAAAAACTTGTTAATTAAAAGTTGCATATTTAGGTTTTTTAAATCACGATAAGTGTGCTGTTCTCCTTCCCCTATCAATTTAAAATCATAGGATGCAAATATCAAGTCATGTTTAGAAAAGCATGGCGCTGCAATTTGGTCATAGAGAAGAACAGACGAGGCATTTCCAACAAAAAATACATCCAGAAGACTATTTCTTGTTGTTGTGAAGTGCGTTGGAAGCCTATTATTTACTGGAGTTAGTCCAAGTGACATCATATTATCAGCTAAAAAGGTTTGAGTAAGCATATCTGAGTTGAAATCTCCAGAAATAAAAATATCAGTAAATGGCAAAATTATAGTTTCTAATTTTTTCATAAACTTGGTTATATCAACGTTTCGATTTGGTCTATAAACGCAACCAAAGAGCATTTTTTTTACCATGTGATAAGGCCTCCACAAAAATATATTCAACCAAATCTTTGTTCTTTTTTTTCTCTTCCTCTTTCCTCTTATCAACCTCTTTCCTCTCATTATCAACCTCTTTCTTCTCATTACCTCATCCTCTTTTTCATCAAAATTATCGTTTTCTTCATCCTTATCACCAGACTTAGAATAAAACTTACAGGGAATATTGTTTCTCACAAAGATGGCAACGCCACCAGCTCGAGTCAGTAAAGTCACTTATTTTTTTTTTTTTTTTGCAAAAATATATAAGAACCAAATTTGAAAAAAAAACGGGGCAATATTTTTGGTTTTTGATAGATTTAAGTGAAAATCGAGAATCAGCTTAATATTCGGGCTATGATTATGAATTGTCCTGTAGCGTTTATTTTTGAACTACTGATAAATGAATGTAATAAACATACATAAACCCAATTTGACCATGATATGATAATTTGGTTATTATGTCAATTTAAGTCGACCTCATTTGTATGGGACTAGGTCTGAACATGAACCGATCTTCACCAATTTCAATAGCGTGCATCCTATGGCCGGTAGAAGCTTATACATCAATGTTACAATAATCTCACCCCATAAAAACAAATTTTTTATTAAAACTCTTTCTTTCCTTATACATATGAGTATTGAATCTCTCCGTGACTGTGTGCGTGACTATTTTAAAATTAATATTTGGTGACAACAAGTCTGTGGACCAAGTTTTAGATTGATTTGATAAGGGGAAATGGGGTTTAAATCACTCCGTGACTGGGCGTGACTATGCGTGACTGTGTCTGACTATCTTAAAATTAATCTTCGGTCACAACAAGTCTATGGACAAAGTTTCAAATCGATCAGATGAGGGGAAATGGGGGTTAAATCACTCCGTGACTGGGCGTGACTATGCGTGACTGTGTCTGCCTATCTTAAATTTAATCTTCGCACACAACAAGTCTATGGACAAAGTTACAGATCGATCAGATGAGGGGAAATGGGGGTTAAATACCTCCGTGACTGGGCGTGACTATGCGTGACTGTGTCTGACTATCTTAAATTTAATCTTTGGCCACAACATATCTATGGAATAAGTTTCAGATCGATCAGATGAGGGGAAATGGGGGTTAAATCACTCCGTGACTGTGCGTGACTATGCGTGACTGTGCGTGACTATGTCAAAGTTAATCTTTTTTCACGGCAAGTCTACCGATCAAGTTTCAGATCGACAGGATAAGAGAAAATTGGTTTTAAAATACTCCGTGACTGTGCGTGACTACTCCAAAATTAATCTGTAGTCATAACAAGACTGTGGGCCAAGTTTCAGATCAATTGGATGAGGGGGAATGGGGGTTGCCCCATGGTAGATAGACAGACAGAGAGTATTAGTTAAAAGAAAGAGTTTAAAAATATATTCGTATTTGCGACCTGTAGCTTGATTACAAGGTTTACATGGACACATAGACGGACGGATGGACGGACGAACACAGCTAAATCGACTCAGAACGTGATTCCCAGAAAGTGGTTATAAGTCGATCGGTATAATAAAAGATGGGTCTATCAAATATTTTTGGTAGTTAGAAATATCAGCACAAAGTCATTATACCCTGACTATATAGTGTTATAGGGTATAAAATTGTGTAAACTCCAATCGTAAACTGCAATCTACCATCTTCTGAAAACTGCACAGCAATATCTAAATTAGTTTCAGAGTTATAGCCATAAGCAGATTTTTAGTATTAAAAAATTTACTATCTCCAAAATTCTGATCGCATATTCTAAGCCATAATCTAATGGCTGGTTTTCACTATGTCATATAAGCTGACAACAAACAATTGCCTCAACTGACATCTCGAAATTTTCTATTCATTGCGTATTCATTACATCTTATAAACGAACAAAAAATCCGGCTGTCAAACACAAACAAATTGCCAACATGCTGGCAACTTCATTTCAGATGTCAAATATTGCAAGGGGTTGTAAAAGACAAGATATTAAAACCCGTTTTCATACAACTGACAATAATTGACAACAATTGCCATTGAAAATGACATAATGAAAACCAGGCATAAGCCACGTTTGCATATTCATGGAAATATTATTGAAGGAAATACATCTGTTAACATAAACAAAATTCTCTTACAATAGAAAAACTAATAGATTGATAAGCATCGGCTAAGTTGTTTGTAATTTTAAGCGATTCATAGAAATCCCTTTTGTATGTTATAGTATAACAGAATATTCAATCTGACAACTCTGTTTCTGCTTGCATTAAAATTTCCATGCAATTCGTCTTTTGGTCGGTCAAAATTGGTTCAGCTGTTATATTGATTTTGCGAAATACCGAACTTCATAACTATTCTTGATAGTTGGCAACCCAAAATGTGTAAATGTGTAAATAAATCCACGATTTGCATGTAGTGGTAATGGTCGTAAGTTTTTACTTCCACATTGTAGTGCGATTTGCAATCTACCAAATTCTGAAAATTGCACAGCAATATCTCTACTAGTTTTCGAGTTATTGCATTCAAACAGATTTTTAATTTTCAAAAATTTACTCTTCAATATTCTGTTCTCCTACTACTCTACGAATACTTTTTAAAGATTTTTTAGTAATTTCAAAATGTTTTCATTTTTATCGGGTGGGCTATATTTTTAGCCACGCCCCCAATTAAAACATTATCCACTCGCGATCGAAAAAAAACGAAATTAAGTCATAAACAACATATAAAATTTCTGTTTTCTATTTTATTACTAACTTTTTATTTTTTTTCTATTTTTTTTTATTATTATCTTTTTATTTTTTATAACTGCTAATGAATTATTTTAGTTGAAACAATTGTTGTCGTTATTATAGGGGTGTTTCAGATTTTTCCGATCGCGAGTGGATAATGTTTTAATTTTTAGATATACGCGTTGAAGAACATGTTCTGTTTTTTAGCAGTACACGTGCAAGAAAACGAACTTAAAATAAAGCTACACTCGAATCTGTGTGGTTTATGTGTGTTCGAAACAAAAAAAATACGTGATAGAAAAATGTTCGTGTAGATAACGAAATATTAAAACGAAACACAGTCATGATGTGTTCGGCACCGTACAAAATTTAGAAACACACATAAGTGATATGAAAATAGAAATATGTGTTAGTTGGTCTGAGCCAAGAATGATAGAATATTCTATTCTATCATATTCTATTCTATCATTCTTGGGTCTGAGCTACGTTTGTTTACATAAGTATATGTATATGTATCTCATTCATTAAAATCGCCACAATAGAATTGGATTTATTGACGGTAATATGATTTTTAGCTTACTCAAATATTTTTGAACGAAAAGCATCATGTCATCCAAAAGATGGCATTATTCGTACATACTGCCAGTACTGCCAAGTTGACTATTTTAAATTCAAAAGCCAGTTTGTTTTAAAACTTATTGGCTACTTCAACAACTTCAAATTCAGACAATCTTAAATTTACTTGTAAATAAAGTTTAGTTGAAACTTAAAACTTGTTTTACTGAGTTACGAGATTGTTTATTTGGTTTATTTTATAATTTTAATTTGATTTCCAATTTAACATAAAATTTGAAACGACTGTTGGGCATAGTTTTTTTTTTTTTTTTTTTTTTTTTTTGTTTTTTTTTTTTTTCAATTCATCTTTATTTGCAATCTATTTTTCAAAAATTAAAATAATAAGCAAATCTTATAATAATTAAAATTAACGGAGGTACTGAATTCCAATGAACTCAGTAAATGAAAAATTAAAAGCAAAAACTCTTATTATTTACATATTTACATTTTATTTTCTAAAGGGTAGGTCAAGTATATGGAACCTTTGCAACCGTTTTATTTCATCACTATCATCTAAAAGATTTATAGCTAATATGTTTGGGTGATTGCTAAGTCTATTAAGGTATCTTTCGCTAAAACTGCTAATTTCATCTTTTACTTTTGGAATTTTAAGGTCCTTGTGTATATTGTTATTAGTTATAAACCAAGGTGCATTTGTTAATAGCCGTAATGTTTTTGATTGATATCTCTGCAAAATTTCAATGTTTGAATTGCTGGTTGTCCCCCAAAGTTGAACACCATAGGTCCAAACTGGCTTAAGAATGGTTTTGTATAAGGTTACTTTGTTTTCTAAACTTAATTCTTATTTTGGACCCAACAGCCAATACATTCGTCTCGTTTTTATATTTAAGTGCTCACGTTTCTTTTTAACATGTTCCTTCCATGTAAGTCTTCTATCAAGATGAAGACCCAGGTATTTTACATTGTTACTTATCGGTATAATAGCACCGTTTAAGTATACAGGTGGACAATCATTTTTTCTTAACGTAAATGTAATATGAATTGACTTTTCTGTATTCACTTTAACGTTCCATTTTTTTAACCAATTATCTACAAGATTTAACTCATTTTGTACCAATTCAGAGGCTGCAATTGGTGATTCATTCGATGCTAATATAGCAGTGTCATCTGCATAAGTAGCAATTGTAAGACCATCTACATTAGGCATATCTGATGTAAATATTGTATAAAGTACTGGACCAAGTACGCTGCCCTGTGGAATCCCAGATTTAATTTGTCCAAAATTTGAATTTTCTCCATTGATACAAACGTAGAAGTATCTTTCATCAATATATGATTTCAGCAGAATATAATATGGTGCAGGAATAAGCTTTTTTAATTTATGTAACAGTCCAATATGCCACACTCTACCAAAAGCTTGTTGAACATCTAAAAATACGGCGGAACAATACTGTTTTCTCTCGAGTGTGTTGGTAATGACGTCAACAATCCGGTGACATTGTTCAGGTGTACCATGTTTGTGCCGGAACCCAAACTGATATTCTGGAATTATATTTTGTTTTTCTATTATGGGAAGAAGTCTTTTAAGAAATAGTCTCTCAAAAATCTTAGAAAATGTTGACAATAAGCTTATTGGTCTATAAGATGTAACAGCATTTTCCGGTTTATTAGGTTTAAGTATCATAACTATTTCAGCATATTTCCACTGAGATGGAAAATGACTTAATCTCATGATAGAGTTGAATATGGTCGTAAGAAAAAGCACACCTTTTTCAGGCAAAGATTTTACTACCTTGGAGTCGATATTATCATATCCTGGAGACTTTGTGTTGTTTAATTTATTAATAGCACTTCTCACCTCTGATGAAGTTATATTCCTAATCGGAAGATCCATTTGGCAAGGTATATTTAAAAAGTTTTCAATTTCATATCTGTCTGCTGGATTATTTAATGAAAATGGGTTGAAAGTCTGTTCTAGATGTTCTTTAAATGCGTTAGCTTTGCTTTTTTCAGATCTACACCAAACTCCATTAGCGTCTTTGATTGGACGTTTGAGATATTTTGTTGCTTTCCATAGACTATGCTCGTCATTTCGTGATACATCAAGATTGCTCAAAAATGTTTTCATCAAATTACTTTTATATTCTTTTAACCGTTTTTTTAAATATTGAGATGCCCTGTTAAAATTTGTTTTATCTAATGAACTTCTGGTGTTCTGATATAATCTCCGTAATCTTCTTTTTTCAGTAATAAGTTCTCTTATTTCAGACGATATTCTAACATTATAGCCATTAGTTTCGGGTTTTTTGGGTGTTGATATAAATGCTGCCTCATGAATTAAGCTGGTAAATGTTTCAACAGCATCTTCCAACTCACAACCAGTTTTAATTGGTATATTTAAATTTATGTTTTGCTCTAACCAATATCCAAAATATTCCAAATCTGTTGCAGCGGTAAAAATTTTTGACTTTTTCGCTACAGTATGAAGAGCTACGCTAAATGTAATGATTATTGGACTATGATCAGAACTCAAATCAGCGCTATCTGTGATATCTAAAAAAGATCTTGGTATGCCATTATAAATAATAAAATCCAAAAGATCTGGTATTTTGTTTGGATCACTAGGCCAGTATGTAGGACTTCCCGTTGATAATGATGAATAATGGTTTTTAACAACACACTTATAAAGCTCCCTTCCTTTTGGGTTTGAAAGACGAGATCCCCACCAGGGATGTTTGGCATTAAAATCTCCGCCAACAATAAATTTTTGACCAATATTTTTAAAAAAGTTCTCATATTGTAGACATTTAACAGTATGTCTTGGTGGGAAATAAATTGAAAATATATTTATAGTACTATTTTCATAAGTAACTTTAACACCAGCTGCTTGTAAAAATGGTTTTGTGACTGGATCTAATATTTCATATTTCATATTAGATTTTATTAAAATAGCTGCACCTGCGTGAGCTCTTTCATCAGGATGATTCGCAGTAATAGTATCATAATTTTTTATTTTAAAAAAGGTTTTTTTTGTAAAATGTGTTTCGGAAATTAGAAATATGTCGATGTAATTGTTTTTAAGGAAAATTTCCGTTTCATTTGCATGGCTAGAAAGCCCATTGGCATTCCATATTGCTATTCTTATATTTAATTGCATAATTTTGTCATTAACATTGACATCATATTCATTAGATTTTCCATCATTCTTTCAAGTCTATCCATCCGGGAACTTTCGTTGGAATTTAAAGCTTTTACAGTTTCTGAAAATGATACATTAAATTTGTTTTGGTAGGGCTGTCTGTTCGTGGCACCATTTAATTCTGGGTATTCTGTAGGATTGATACTAAAATTGGAATTTCTTTGGCTATTTGAAAAAATTCTTTGCCTACTAGACCTGTTAGCGACAAGGTTTTGATATACTTTACAACCTTTGTAATTGGCTGTATGATTCAATAAACAATGTACACATTGAGGTGGAGTTTCTGCAGTTTTTTTGCAGTCAGCAGTTGAATGATCCATGCCGCACTTTACACATCTGTATGGCTTTTTACAATATGATTTTGTATGTCCAAATTGTTGGCAACGATGACATGGAACTAAATCATTTGTTCTGATTGGTGGCTCAATTTTAACGATAGCGTTATTCATATTTTTTAAACCATAAATGGATTTATTGTTTGGGTTGGGATCTAAATCAACGAAAAACATTGAAAGAGGCTCTTTTGAAACACGACTCTTAGCATTTGTAACCGATCTAACTGGATAACCTTTTACTATAAGTTCGGATTTGATGTCTTCAGTAGGTGTTGTATGGTGAAGACCTTTAATAACAATTCTATATGATCTTTCTTGCTTTAATTGATATGTATGGAAATTAATATTCGAGCTTTCTAAATATTTGATAGCTTTTCTATAAGAATCAACAGACTTTATCATTAAACGAACCTGACCTTCCCTTAAAGACTTATAATTAAAATCAGAACTAAGAATAACTTTACTTAATTGTTTTACCATAAGATTTTTATTATGTACATTTGGAATATAAATTGCTGGTGGTTTTGGTGTTATTTGCTG
The DNA here is from genome assembly GCA_963682025.1 of Cordilura impudica. NCBI lineage: Eukaryota > Metazoa > Arthropoda > Insecta > Diptera > Scathophagidae > Cordilura > Cordilura impudica. Next base: position 31,641,491 of record OY821517.1, read on the forward strand.
ATTTTCTTCTACCTCACCGTCTTCAGTATCAAGGGCTGCATATCTGTTGTTGGTTGATGTTGTTGGTTGATCATATAAGTTCACTCTTTTTTGTTGTTTTTGTGGCGATTCTACTCGTTTACGTTTTGTTGATGGTACACTCTGCCAAATAAGTTCAGCATCATCACTGCTATCTTTACTATTGTTTTGCATTTCAATAGCTTCATCACTACTTACATCACTTAGGTTTACCATTTAAGCGTAGCACTATTGTTGTTGTTAAATATATGCAAGTAATACGAGTGCATTACTTGCACTGCAATTGTTTTTGTGGATTAACAATTCTGTTAAAGAATTTACTAATCCCTTTATTGAAGTGTTATTCTTTGTGTTTTTAACAATTTAAATTGTTCTTGCTTATTATTTGAAAAAGAAATTTAAAAAAAAAAATTTGTCACTATACGTCTACTTGCGTTCGCGGTCAAACAAATACTGGGGGCATAGTTAAAATACAATTTTTCAAGACAGGTGTAACAATCACACTTATTGTGTAAGTCGTTGTAAAAGTGTTGTTTTGATGTCGACATATCGACAATTTGTAAAAAAAAAAAAAAACAATACATCCTTATATACGAGTATTTGACAACTATTTAATTTTAAATTCAATTTATATATGAGAATATGTTTTTTATGTCGAATTCTAGTGATGAAGAAAGTCATCAACGCCTTACGCTTCAAAGGAAGGTTATGAGGCAAAGTTTGAACATTTTCAGTTTGCCAAATAACAAGTGAGTGAACCAAACAAAACAGTTTGCGAGGATTTTGAGAGTATTAAAAAAACCAGAAAAGTGTTAAATTATTCTTTACTATAGATTTGTTGAATATATTCGATTAACAAAAAACCGGATTTATATTGGTTTGGAGAATTTGAGGCCTTCAATTAAGAGTGAGGTACAATCAACATTAATTTCTAATACAATAAAGCTGGCAACAACGTTGCAGTTCTTGACACAAGTTGACACTAATTAATTCTTGGGAATGATTTTTGTCTAGGATTATCACAACCCTCCATATCCATAATTTTATTAAGTTTAAAATGACAGAAATCTAAGTTGAATTTTGCCAGCCATCACAATTTCTGTTTGGTGGTCCAATGGAATTCATTTTTGACGTTATGTCCACCCAGTCTTACTCAAAATTGTTTGGAGTTGACTCCCTATGATACCGTTTTACTAAAGTACCGCAACTAATAATGCAAACAGTTTTCGAAATTTTGTTTCGAATCATTGTCAAAGATTGTGTCAACAAAACAGTCACTTCAACACAACGACGCTTGAAATTCGCCTTTGAATATCGATATCTGTCAATAATGACTACGACAATGCCGTTGTTGAGTCCTCGACGCGATTTGTGTTGACAGCGATATACAGCTATGGACACATAAATGGCACATTTATGTACAACCATTTTGCCATTAATATTTAGTGCTGTAGCCTTTGTTTCTGATGACAGCTTCGTGCCTGCGAACCATACTTTCAACAAGTTTTTGGCATTTTGTTTTGGGTATGGCTTCCAGTGCGGCCGACCATAGATCGTCCATTTTTTATAGTTTTTTTTTGACGATTTCAACCTTGACTTCGTTAAAAAGGTTCTCTGTTGGATTTAAGTAAGGGCTCTGGGCTGGCCAATCTAAAACGTCGACCTTTTCCGCACAAAACCAATTTTTTTTACAAGTTGGAAGAGTGTTTGGGGTTATTATTCTGCATGAATTTCTACTTAATGGCATGGAGTTGAACGCATAAGGCTCCATATGGTTTTTCAAAATGTCTAAATGCTGAAACTTGTCCATTGATTTTTATAAGCGCACCTACGCCATGCCAAGCAAATGCACCCCAAACCATAATGCTGCCACCACCGTGTTTTACCGTCTTCTGAGTGAACTGAGGATTAAACTCTTGTCCTTTAGGACGACGAACAAAGGTTCTGCCATCTGCTTCTATCCTATTAATTTTAGCTTCGTCACTCCATAACACGTTTTTCCAAAAATTCATGGGTTTTTCTTTATGGGTTCTGGGGAAGGTTAATCGTTTAGAAATATTTTTTTTTTTTTTTTTTGAGAGCAGTGGCTTTTTATGGAAATGCTCCCAAACAAATTTGCCTCGTTTAATCTTCTCCTGACAAGTTTGCTAGATATGTCCAGGTCTGCCGTGATGACTTGAATTAATCAATTTTCGCCATTCTGAATATAACTTTATCCGTACGCACACCTGTTTTTCGAGGGCTTGGCTTCCGACTTTTGCCCTTTATCAATATATCGGGATTCTCAACACATGATTTAATTGCATTGTAAACCTTTTTTTTCGAGAAATTTGCCTTATTTCAGAAATTTCTGCCACTTTTTTTCCAATCTTTATGCATTTTCCATATGATCCGCCTTTCTTCAATTGTGGTAGTTTTTCCTGATCCCATTTTCAATAATATTTCGCTCTTTATACTTATTTTTCAACTACGCAAAATGTTAAGTGATTTGAATGAAATCTACGCGAGTACTGTCAATTTTTCAATAAATTGTGCCAATAAAAATTAACATTGTTTACGCAAAAAGATAACGGTAAATAGTTAAAAGAAAATAACAGAACATTTGAGCGCTGTTGAGACAAATATTCTTATAACAACCAGAAGAGGTAAAACATGCACTTTTAAAAAATTTTTGTTGGAAAACACTTAAATTTATGCTCAATTTAAGTTTGTGCCATTTATATGTCCATAATCACAGAAAATTGGATAATAATAAACAAATCTTTAAAGTCCGCCTTTAAAGCTTCCTGAACCGATTTTGGTCTGCTTTAAGTAACCGAACAAAGAACTATTTATAGAACTAAATATTTATTTCTCTACAGTTGCCAAGTTGTCAGTAAGGAATATGGGATATTTTTATACAGTTAAAAGTACTGCTAAAGAAACTGTTCATACTTAGTTCAGCTTGTAAAGAAAAATCTTTTTGAATGTAGTTAATCTCGAATTTTTTCGTTTAAAACATAAAATTTAAAATCAAATCTCGGAAAGTTAAAAACTGTTTTTCCCAATCCTTTTTCAACTATTCAAAATACATTATAATGTTTTCAGTAATTCCTATTCGAAATTGCTTAACTGTATTTACTTACGAGTATCATCCTATAATGTGTTTTCACAAATCATGTTTATAAGAAGCCAATTTTTTTAAAAATCCTGTGTAAATACGAGATAAATGAATTATTTTTTTAACCTATTATCCAAACTTATAATAGTAGTCATAAAAAAGGTTCTGCTAATAAGTATTAAATTTTCCAGATTCTAAAAACTACTTATTAGTGAACAGACTTCAAAGGACAAACATGTACGGAGTGAGATCGAATATTTTTTAACATACATAAAATGTAATACAGTAATTCACGGATTAATGCGTTCGTGGAAAATGCCAATAGCTGGACGCTTTTAAGCGAGAAACGCAATAAAAAAAATCACGATAAAATGCGTTACTGACTCACTTAACAGATTTCTCTCTTATCTGTCTCCACAATTCAGTTATGGAAAATGTAGTTTAAATGAATATACTTCTCATTTATTGAAAAGAAACAATAATAAACAGGTCACTTGAGTCTACATACATATAAAAAAAGTTCATCGTTTTATTCAATTCAAATTAGTACATATCGAAATAGATTGACTAAAAAATAACAAATATGTTTTCGAATATATTATTTTAAGACAAAGAAAAATAAAATTCTTAAAAAGTTACAATTCATGCATAAATTTATTATCTGGCATAAATGTCTTGCGAGGAACATGCATCGACTTCAAAACATCCAGTACATAGTAAGCTTCTTTGAGATCATCATTTTCTTCTTCTTCACTAGACGACAGCTCTTCGTCCTGAATAACATCTGCTATAATTTCTTCATCTTGTGAAGATTCATAACTCTTCCATTCTTGTACTGTCACTTAATTCCTGTGACTCGCTTCCATTTTCAGAGCCGTTAAACTAGCGTAAAGATCTTACCTATTTGAAACAATTTTTGAATACAAATTGGGTTTACCAGCCACCAAGCCCGCTTTATTATATGCAACGCTGTCAAAAGTGTAATAGCTTTGTTAAATTCCTCAACAGTTTTTCCTATTTGTTTGCTGTCAATTTCCTTCTAATTATATTTTGACGATATTCCTTAATTGATCTGACAAGAGGCTGAGCTACCGGAGTGGTATAAGAATGTAAATATTCTATACGAAAATGCGACATGATTGCTTATGAGGTGCAGCGATGACAATAAATTGGAGAACTTTGACATTTTTAGGAGAAATTTCTTCATTGAACGAAAAAATGATTTTCTCCCAGATTTCTTGTTTTATTGTCGGCTTTTCGATAACAAAAACATTCTTGTACTCGCCGTTCAATTTTGATTGATATTTTTATTATTTAACAAATGTGACCTTCTCCGAGAAAAGGGACCTAGTGTGTGAAAATTAAGTTTTGAGAAAAAAAAAACGCATTTAAAGTATCTACACCCTTTTAGGTACCAGAATCCACCGTTTTTGACACAACCGTTTTTTGACACACTAGGTCCATTTTCTCGGAGAAGGTCACAAATGTATGACCCATTTTTGAGCGTAACGCAGTTAAGCGGGATGCATTTAAAAGAAAAATATGTACACAAAGTAAATAAATCAAGGAAAACGTTTCACTTTAGAAATACTTAAACGTGAAACCTTCTTAAGCGGAAAGCATTTATCCATGAAGTACTGTAATAAGGAAACCATTAAACCTAGAGTTTTGAAATTTTTAATTAATTGATATTAGATATTAAGAGTTTGTAACAAAAGATTACTTTTATAGTTTCAATCACTACTTATGAACTTATGAACCTTTTTCGGAAAACCTTCCATTAGGGATTTTATAGTGGTTTCTGTCACTTAAAATCTTCCACACTTTAGGACACCTATTTTGTGCTCTTCAACTCCGTTTTCACAGCAGACCAATATTTCCAGACAATTTAGAGGATTTGCTCTTGTAACTCTCAAGAGTTTTCTTACCGTAGTGACAAAATGTCAAATCGGCCCAATGTCTCAAGAAAGGAAGAAGCCTTTTTTTGCAACCACTCCTTAATATAAATTTCGGTATTTATAGAGCCCGTTGTAACAAATGACTTGCTTACTTCGCCACAATTGCATATTTCTTGCAATACCTGGCAAGTTTTTTTTTCTTTTTTTGAAAATGTCAAAAACCCGCCACTGCATAACTTTTGTCGCCTATTAAGCAGCAGGAGTATATTTTTATGAAACATGATTTCAATTTTCATGATCTGTTTTTAACCTCTATATTTTTTGCAGTGTTCCTGCCTCAACACTTTGTTTGAATTTGTGTTTTCAAACCTTCATTGGCCTTAACTTTTCGCATCAAAAAGTCCTAGCACTAACCTAAACGGGATTTTTTTCTACCGGAGGTGTATGGAACTCTTTTTAAAATGCCATTTTCTTGGCCTTACAAGCATCATGCATCTTTCTTACGAATCAGGTTTTCTATCAATGGTCAATTTGACGGCAGATCTTTGATTCTTTGACCAACTTTTTATAGGACCAAGTTGGATTTTGTTGAAAATATTTAAAAATTTTAGCACGTACTTCTATTTCATCACTCATTTTAATCAAACTAACAACAAATGAAAAGGGTTGTCATGCGACATATTTTTCAAAGATAACTTGATTAAAAAATAATTTGAATAATGCTTGCGAAAAAAATTAAAAGAAAAAACGTGTGTTAAAAGGTGTTTTAAGTTCTAAATAAAAGTTAAGAAAAAAGGCAATAGTGTTTTAAAAGTTACTACTATTAAAAATTGAGCTCATGGAAATCGTGTATCATTAAAATTCAAATAAATCGTTGATATTGGGTTATTTTGGCCACTAGAAACCAGCAGTTTTAAAATATTTAGTTCACAATGCGTAACAAGAAACGAGATTTCAAATTAAATTAAGATCAACAACGTTATACTGTGGCTAATTAGTTTACCTTAATGAGCCGCGGATAAGAATACCCGATTGGCCCTTTTATTACTTCTTAAGATCTGGTTCCATTAAATGGTTAATTAAATTGGCGCCCTATCTTAACAGGAATAAAAACAAAGTGTTGTATTTACTGATACTTACCAAATTCGAATATCTCTATGATCTTAAATTGTTAACACTTGTCTGGTTTTTCAATAAGTTAGATTCTCGTTCTACAATTTCTTCAAAATTAAAATTGCCTCTTTTGAACTATAAAAGCAGATTTTTTAAGAAGGTAGTGAATGGAAACGTTTTTATTTGAAACTACTTTAAATTTATTTATACAATTATCAGATTCAGATATAAAAAACCTCGACGAACAATTGTATTGATACATAAAGACCATCAATTGAAATATGGTGTCAATGCAATCATACTCTCGGAACCCGGAATTCAGGGGACAAATCACCGCATTCGATATCGCGTAAAATCAATCGAAATTCGACATTTTGGTTTATTATTTTAAGAAGACGGACAAACATGAGCACCAGATATCGAGCCGAAATAATGAAAATCATTTCAGAATTTTTGTAATATAATTGGAAATGGTGTACGGCTCGATATCTGGCCTGTAGTTTGATTACATGGACAGACAGACGGACATCGCTAAATCGATTCAGAAAGTGATTCTAGGTCGATCGGTATAATAAAATGTGGGTCTAGGTCAAATATTTTTGGTAGTTACAAACATCAGCACAAAGTTATTATATTCAAACTATAAATTCTTTAAACGTAAATGAGCGTAAAAATAAATTATTTGAAGAGAGAATCGATTTCATTTCATATCAACGAAGTATTTCTAAAGCTTTAAGCTTAAATTTTAAATAAAATAGTATTTTTGGTTTTATTTTGTATATAATTAATTTATTGTATAACTGCTTTTATATTAAATATGAGTAAAAAAAACACAGGAGTATAAACTATTTTATTTTAACATGCAAATAGCCACTGTGTAACGGAAAATTTTGAAATATTTTAATTTTACATATTATTTTATATTATATTATAAATGTTTTCCTTTTTTTTTTTTTTTTAAATAAATAACAAGCTCATAATTTGTTCATTACTGCTGTCTACACAAAAATATGTAAATCATTTATGTATTATACTTATATTCCTTAAATATTTCAATGCAACAAATTTATTTTTTAATCATCTCATCTTATTTGTTCTTCTATTTTGTATAATGTGAAATATAATAATAAAAAAAAATTTTAATAAAAATATAATTCGTTTTATTTAAATAAAAAATGTAAATAAGCGTAATTTCAGCCAGATGTTTTCACCAGCTTTTATAAATTCCGTTGTTCATATTGTCGGAATGTGGTGGTGGGTGATAACAAAATCTGCTTAGAATTTTGCAAAAACATTATTTAATATTATGGGTCGGTCCTGTGTTTGCAGCATTATTTTCTATTCCTTGTAGATTATTTTTGTTGCAGAGTTGGAAAGTTTGTTGAATTTATGCAAGAGGCTCAATTTATTTCCAACGATTCAAAACCAGCAGTCATGGGACCTTGTGTTGATGACTTAGTGTTCTCAATAGGGTTCCGAATTCACTTCTCTGAAGTAGTAATCTGCCGAAATTAAAAAAATCTGAAAAAAGAAAAGCATAATCGGCGGCGAAGCCAACCAATGTATTTATTAATATTTTGTTTCAAATATCGGATTTAATATTAATTACTTAACTACTAAGTACAGTTACAAAAAAGATTAATGGGTCAGATTTATATAAAATAGATGTGGCGCTATTAAGCTATTGGGCGATTTTTTTTTTTTTTAATAATAATAAGTGTAAAGATCAAAAGAAAATATTTTCAAAATGCATTTTTAATGCATTTGAAATATGTATATCCATCGTCGTCGACATCGCCTCAACGCTAAATCGGCATTTACTAAAAGTGTTGTGTTGAGGTAGACATATTATCGATAATTTAAAAGACTATGCGTGACTATCTTCAAGTTAATATTTGGCGACAAGTCTGTGGACCAAGTTTCAGATTGATTGGATGAGGGGAAATGGGGTTTAAATCACTCCGTGACTGTCCGTGACTATGTCACAGTTAATGTTTTTCTACAGCATGTTTATCGACCAAGTTTCAGATCGGTCGGATAAGGGGAAATGTGTTTTAAGTCACTCAGTGACTGTGCGTGACTACCCCAAAATTGATCTATAGCCACAAAAAGACTATGGGCCAAGTTTCAGATCAATTGCTTGAGAGGGAATGGGGTCGCCCAATGGCAGACAGACAGACAGAGAGTATGGGTTAAAAGAAAGAGTTTAAAAATGGATGTATGTGTGTATGTTCCGTATGGACTCCAAAATGTATGGACCGATCTTGATGAAATTTTAGGGAAACTTCAGAATAGCCTGGCGGGTGAAACTGTGAAGTTTGATTTTTGATATTTGGTCTGTGTACCACTAATGACATATAATATATAAAGGGTCCGCCATCTAACGTTTTTTTTTTCCAACTAGTGCTTATTTCGTGAATGGTAACACTTAGCTGTCTGATTCGACAGATAATTAGTTTTATCCTTCCGCTGAACAAATATGGTTGTGTATACGCTTGAACAACGCTGGGAAATATTGCGACATTACTTTGAAAATCATGGTAATGTTGCAGAATGTGTGCGAAAATTGCGTACGGATTTTGGAAGAAGAGAAGCACCGTCAGCTCCGTGTGTTCGTTATCTTGTGAAAAAAGTGAAAGAAACTGGCATCCTCATCAATAAACCAAAGCGTGAAAAGCCAAAAACAGTGCGTACACCCGAGAATATTGCTGCTGTGGCAGAAAGTGTGCGTGAAGCGCCATCAACATCAATTCACCGTCGTTCTCAAGAATTGAACATTTCGGAGGCATCATTGAGACGAATTTTGCATAAAGACCTTGGTATGACGCCATACAAAGTCCAATTGGTTCAGGAGTTGAAGCCAACAGACCATCCAATGCGTTTTCGCTTCGCTAAGTGGGTCTGCGATCGACTTACAGAAGATGCCGATTTTGACAAAAAAAAAATCATCTTTTCAGATGTAGCTCATTTTGATCTTGGCGGGTATGTAAACAAGCAAAATTGTCGCATTTGGGGCACAGAAAACCCTCACGCATACATTGAAAAGCCGATACACCCAAAACGAGCCACTGTTTGGTGCGGATTTTGGTCCAGAGGCATAATTGGGCCATTTTTCTTCGAAAATGAGCAAGTAGTGGCCGTTACACTCAATGGCGATCGTTATCGGGCCATGTTTAACGAATTTTTGTTCACAAAAATTGAAGAATTTGGTTTCAACAGGACGGCGCTACGTACCACACAGCCGAAGCTACACTCGATGTTTTGCGCCTGTTTTTGAAGATCGCATTATCAGCCGCAGAGCTGATGCCGTTTGGTGGTGGTGGAGCTGCGATTTGACACCGTTGGACTATTATTTGTAGGGTGCCCTCAAAGATAAGTGTTACGCCAACAAGCCAGAGACAATTGACGCTTTAAAGAACAATATTCGTGAAGCCATTGGTGAAATACAGCTGCACACAATCGATAATGTGCTTAAAAATTGGACCGATCGTGTAGGCCACTGCATGGCCAGCCGAGGCAGTTTTTTCAATGAAGTTATTTTCCATTATTAACCGGAAGGATTGTACTTTCAAATAAAAAAAGAAATTTGAGATAATATTCAGTAGTTTTTTTTTATAGCATTTTCAAAAAAAAAAAGTTTTTTGGCGGACCCTTTATATGAAAAGCGATGGACCGATTTTAATGAAATTTTTAGGGAATCTTCAGAATAGCCTGGCGGGTGACACTGGACACTTGGATATTTGACTTTTGGTCTGTGGGCTTGGCACTGTACCTATAGATATCTGCTAAAACTTTCGGGGGAGTACGTGCTTTACTTTTGTCCGACAGTCTATATAAAAATTTAGATGCAATAGAAAAACCAGGTGTTTTGTTAGGGCCAGGAACGCAGACCGGACCCAGCTAGTTTTCGTTAAAAAAAAAAAAAAACGGGATTTAAATTGCTTTTGCAAAAATAGGGCCTTCATTACGGTCCTTGGCACAAGGATTATGCCAATTAATTGTTGGGAATAACTTTTGTCAGCATTATCGATGTTGTCATCTGCCCACTTTTTATTAAATTTTCAATGACAGAAGAGAAGGTAGAATCTAAGTTGAATTTAGGCTACCATCACTATCTCTCATTGGTGGTCCAATGGAATTCAAATTTACCGTTATGTCCACCCTGTCTTACTAAAAATTGTTAGGCGAGTTGATCCTCTATGAAACAGTTTTACTAAAGTTGATTTACTTCAAGTTCCGCAATTAATAAATTGAACTGTTTTTCATCTTAAATAATTTTTATGGTCTAACGACAACAAATTTTGTTTAAGTCGTTAAGTCACTTCACAACGATTAAAAATAACAAGTGCCTAAAATAGTAATAGATATCTGTCAATAATGACTACGACAATGCCATTATTGTGCCGTCGACATGACATATCGACGGCAATATACATAATTGGGGTAGATTAATTTTTGTTTAATCTATGGCTTTCTCATCAGCTCTCTTTTTGATCTTAAATTTCTTTCTACATCGTCATCTTTTCGTACGAATTTCAATGACAATCTTATATATTAAAAAAAATATATGAAAACTAAAGTCAATACGTCTGGCAGTTCTATCCGGCCGATTTCCTTCATTTTTTTTTTTTTTTTTTTTTTTATTGAAAGGTATTTCGACATAGATATGTCATCAATAATTGAAATTTACTCAACTCCCAACTTACTCAAGTTATACTCAAACGCGATTCTTCCCAGTACATTTCTAATTGGACACATTCACTTCGAATTCTCATTGCTCCTCTTCTAATGAATGGATCTTGATCGTTTCACTCTCAGAACACTCAGTGGATCAAGCTCTTTCTTTTGAGCTATTAACTGATTTCGTTGAGTTTGAGGAAAGTTATGCGTGCACAATCAACTTCACATTCAATTTTTTCAATATTTTCCTTCACTCAAACGTCTATAACTAGAGTTCTAATTAACGTAGGCAGTTGACACAAGGAACACTCAGTGGATCAAGCTCTTTCTTTTGAGCTATTAACTGTTTAAATTCATTGATTCATTATGCAACACGAAAGTTAACGTACAGATTTCATTACAATAATTGCATAACACATACCCTGTGTTGAATTGTGATTGCCAACAATTTGAATACCTTTAGGAGGCATACAAGGTGGCCTTTATTTATGTGTGTTGAACAAATATTTATAATGAAATAAACTTAATGAGTTAAATAGATTAAAAAACATTGAAAGGAATAAATTGAATGATAAAATAAAATTTCCTAGAATTTGCACTCGAATTTCGAGGACTGGGCTCCGCTAGTATTAATATAAAAAATAAAAACATTTCAATTACCTGTCAATGGTGCAGTTTGGGATAAAAAAACACACGTGGCCATCTAGTTACTCCACCGCTTCGCTTTTTGAAACAGTTGATCGTCTCCTCCTCTCTGTTTAAAGCTTTTCATCTCTTTTCTCAGCTATGGTCTGATGTACTCTCTTCCTTGCTTAGTGATGATCATAACTTCTCTTAGACTCTGTGCTGTTTTCATCTCATGTTTGTTTGGAGATGACCAAAATCTCTCTATGATTTTAATCATTTTCTCTTGTGTATATATAGTTTGAAACAAATATCGATCTCTTTTTAAAAATATTTGGCGGGTGAGGTTGTTTGTGTGTGGTAAAGAATACCGACAAATAGTGTATTTGTAAATTACATTTTTATTTAAAAAAAAGACAGTATTTTTTTTTTTAAACAAAACCTCACCCTTGAAGCTAAAAAAAAAAAGTTTAATGCATTAAACAAAATGTGAACAAGATTTGTTCATGTTTACTTTATCATATTATGTACATATTTATCTTATCATTTTAATTCATTAAAATTAACTTTATTTCAATTTATTATCCTTCTTAACACAAACAAAACATAAAAATGAAAGAAAACGTAAAATAACTTCACTTTGACAATTGCGAAGCAAGAAACAAAAGAGAATTTTAGAGTACATGAAAGTATGTACCCCCTGCCATTCTTCTCTCCCGTCTCACGTATAAACTCAAGACTTTCAGCAAGAAAACTTACATGTGTAAACCGGCACATAATAGGGGTAGATAAATTTTTCCGTTTCAAACTTTTGTTTAATCTATGGCTTTCTCATCAGCTCTCTTTTTGACCTTATATTTCTTTCTACATCGTCATCTTTTTGTACGAATTTCATGACAATATTAATGTACAAAATTAAAACATTTCAATTACCTGACTTTGATGCGGTTCGGGATAAAAAGCACGTGGCCATTTAGTTACCTCACCGTTTGGCTCTCTGAAACATTTGATCGTCTCCTCCTCTCTGTTTAAAGCTCTTCATCTCTCTTCCCAGCTATGGTCTGATGTACTCTCTTCCTTGCTGGAACTCTCCTCCTTGATGATCATAACTTCTCTTAAGACTCTGCGCTGTTTTCATCTCATGTTCGTTTGGAGATGATCAAAATCTCTCTTTATGATTTTGATCTTTTTCTCTTGTATATATATATAGTTTGAAACAAATATCGATCTCTTTTTAAAAATATTTGGCGGGTGAGGTTTTTGTGTGGTAAAGAATACCAACAAACAAATAGTGTATTTGTAAATTACATTTTTATTTAAAAAAAGATAGTATTTTTTTATTTAACAAAACCTCACCCTTGAAGCTAAAAAAAAGTTTAATGCATTAAACAAAATGTGAGCATGGGACAGAAATGATTTACAAATTATTAAAACTTTTAAATTATATGAAGTATTAAAATCTGCAGATAATTGGTGTATTATTACTGATAGTTGCAGGAGTAGAAACATTTATGAAGTTCACAATAAAAGCTGTGGTTAGAAAAATGGATAAACGCCAGATAACAATATGTTAAGAAGACGAAGTTCTAATTAGAACTCCAGTGAAGATTGGCTATTACAAGTTTTTATTTTTTTTTAGATTAGAACTAATAAACAAGACCAATTAATTATTGGCAAATGTTAATAATTATGGTATTTAGAAATGATTTTTAAGTATTTAAAAAAATTTAGAAAACATATTTTGTATTAAAATTATTAACGTATCGCATTATAAACACAACATTTGTTTAAATAATAAATACACAATTAATAGTTTAATAAAAACATATTTGTAATTGTAATAAAAATAATTATTATGAAATTTTATCATACGTGCGCTTTTCAGAACGAACTCATGCTACATATAAACATTTTTTGTAATGTTTTATTTTTGTCTCTGTAAATTTTTACAGTTTTTGCCGCCATAATTAAGAAAATCAAAATAATACCCAACACCAAATAAAAGAATAATAATATAATTTAAATAATGCATCTTTAGCATACTTTCAACAATACTACATAAAAAAAATAGGTTGCTCTTATTTATTTGTTAATCATTTCAGAAAAAAAAAATTTTTTTGATTTGTGAATCAAGCATTTCCACATATTGTCAGCCTTTATATAGGTTTATTATTTAGATACGGTATATACACGTTAAAAATAAATAAACTTGTTAACATATATTAGGATAATAGAGATGAACTTTGACAAAGATTTCCGCTTTTATTCTCTTTATATATGTATTTAATTGGGTTATATTTTATCACATTCTTTATTTCATTTTTGTCATACTTAAAAAAAAACATCAACAATGTCTTAACTCTCTCGCTCCTTTCCGTAGTCTGTGTTTGAGGCCGTGTGTATTTTCTTTCAATCAATTCAAAATCACGCATTTTTATCATTCCTCATATCATATTCGAAATTTAAATTTATACTCATTGCTTTTATACTACATTGCAAAACTCATTCTCATTATTTCTCAACTCAGCTCTTTCACATTTACTCAACAAACTTTTCTTAGCATTAAACACTCTTGACAAATTTTCACTCTTCATTATTATTCTCTTTATATATTGGTTATATTTTTTAATCCAATTACTTTTTTTTTTTTTTTTTTTTTTTTTTTTTTTTTTTTTTTTTTTTTAATCCAATTACTTTTTGTAAGTACATTTTTTTTTTTTTTTTTTTTTTAGTTTTACTTATAGAAACAAACTTTTTCATAACATTGATTTTTTTTTTTTTTCATTCTTTACCTATCACATTCATTGGGCTACATTTTTCTCATTTCCATAACTCTTTTAACCGCTCATTTCTTTCAATACTTTTTTTTGGCACACGCTTTGGCTTAACATACTTTTTGTTTGCATTCTATTTATATTCTCTTACTAACTTTTCTCACATGCTCGTAAACAAACGCAAAGACAACAACACTCTATACTTTTTATATTCTCAAACTCTCTGATCCATTCGTGAGGTTTCTCTGATAAAATTTCACCGTATCATTACATACTCTTACATAAATTATATTCTCATATTTCATCAAGGCATCTCGCATAAAATTATCATCAATTTTGCATCATATTCTCTTGGATTCAAAGTCTTTTAGGCCAATAGCACTCTTTGGACAAAATACATATTACACAGCATTTTAACTTGAGCTCAACATTTATTTGTACGCTCTACATTTTTGTGTTCTCAAACTCTCAGATTCATACGCGAGATTTTCTAATATAAATAACATCACATGACACATATCTGACAAACTTTCGCATCGCACTTTTACATTATTGAGATTCTCATATTTCAATCATGTTGTCTTGCATACAATTATCACAATTTTTTACTTAAAGCCATTTACAATTTATATTTTTGTTTTCCCATACTGTTATACTTTCACACATCTGACAAATTTTCGCATATAACTCTTACATTCTCATATTTCGTCATGGTATCTCGCATAAAGCTATCAAATTTTTTAAGCATACTCTCTTAGGATTTAAAAACCATTTAGCACTACAGCACTCTTTGGACACTCACTCGCACTATTTCGAGAAATATTCTATATAATGGTCATTTATTTCGTTATACACTCGTATCATTCTTCAGGTTTAATTCTCACATGCTTGTTAATACTAATATTTAGCATACATATTCTTCAAATATATAAAAATCTAAGATATGTAAATAAGATCATTCCGTAAAAAAATTTATTAAATTTATAAGTACCCAATATTTATTTATAGTATAACAGAGATCAATTCTAGTATTTCAGGAATTATATATTTTTTAAAGTAATTTATATTTCTATTTAGCCATATTGTTTATTTTCTTTTTTTTTTTTTTTTTAACTTATAAAGCAATTTTAAAAAAAGCCTCTATTGTGTTCGTAGTTTTAGAAGCATCTTCATGGGATATTTTGATATAATATTGATGAATTTTGAAATAAAAATTTCAATTATTTTTAAATTATAAAATTATTTGTGAATTATGCTAATAAGTTGCCAATTTTATGAATTTTGTTAGTATGCAGTTTCTTGTTTTTATAGTATTGTATTTTTGTTTTTAAATTATATTTTTAAAATTATATACGTTAAAAAAAAAATTGTTTTTTTTTTTTTATTATTATAATAAATTATTCGTAAATTCTTTAAATTCAAGGTGATAATGTTATTAATGCTTTATGTTGTATTATATTGAAGTGTTGTTTACTCCTCTTTAATATACTCCTCTTTTAGATGGCATTGAACGGATGAGGTCTGAAATATTCCCGCATTTGATTTATACACATTATTAAGGATTAAGTTAAAAAGTTGTCATTGAAATTTTATATCGAAATATCGTTAAGAAATAATATTGTGAATTTATAACTTGTCTTATGATTAAATCCTTAATAAGTTATGTAGGTCATTTATATAGGAGTATTTCAAAATATCATTACACATATTGCTTTTTTGATTTCGCTTAAATCGCGTTGTTTATTGATATAAATAGTTGGTTTAGTTTTTTGTTGAAATCAAATTTGATTATGGACTAAAGTGGAGACTGACAGACAGTACCATCGGTATTTTTGTTAAAAATATAATTTATTTTGTAAATAGATAATATCTTGTGATAATAAAAAAAAATTAAATATATTTTATTAAAAGGCTTAAATTTTTAATGTTTTGATTTGATTATGATCATACTCAGATGTACAGAAATTTATCGTGCCACATTGATGTGGGAAATTGTTTATATTATTTGATGGTATGTTAAATTTCTTACATTGGTCTGTTTTTAAATTGTTTGAACCTAGCCAGCGCATCGCATAGAAATTATTTTTCTAAAATAGATGTTATGAAAGATATGATGATACAGGACTGAAGTTTTTTCGTAAACATATGAATTTATGGTATTTCATGTTTCCGCAGAGTTATCGCTTTTGAAAACGGTTTGAACAAGATAATTGCATTTTTGTTTTATTATACGTAGAAATTTATTTAATACTATTATCACAAATTTTTTATTTTTTTTTTTCGGCAATGAAGGCATTTGTGTATATACAGATTATGTGCCAAGTATTATAAATAATTTTTGGATTTTGATAAATATTTATCATTGGAGTTTTATATCGAAATATCGTTAAGAAATAATATTGTAAATTTATAACTTGTGTTATGATTATATCCTTAATAATTTATATGGGTCAATTATATACGATTATTTTAAATATTTATTACGCATATCCCGTTATTCGTTATATATATATACTTCGTTAAGATTTTTTGTTGAAAACAAATTTGATTATGAACTAAAGTGGAGACTGGAAGTACCATCGATATTTTTGTTAAAAATATAATTTGTTTTGTAAATAGATATCTTGTAATAATTTAAAAAAAAATAAATATATTTTATTAAAAGGCTTAAATTTGTAATGTTTTGATTTGATTATGATCATACTCAGATGTACAGAAATTTATCGTGCCACATTGATGTGGGGAAGTGTTTATATTATTTGATATTATGTTCAATTTCTAATTTAAATTATTATTTTCTTACATTGGTCTGTTTTTAAATTGTTTGAACCTAGCCAGCGCATCGCATAGAAATTATTTTTCTAAAATATGTAGATGATATGAAGGATATGATGATACAGGACTGAAGTTTTTTCCTAAACATATGAATTTGTGGTATTTCATGTTTCCGCAGAGTTATCGCTTTTAAAACGTTTTGAACGGCATAATTGTATTTTTGTTTTATTATACGTAGAAATTTATTTAATTCTATTATCATAAATTTCTATTTTAGTTGGCAATGTAATTATAAAGATTATTTTTTCAAGTATTATGAAGTTTTAGGATTTAGTTAAAAATTTATCATTGGAGTTTTATATCGAAATATCGTTAAGTGGTATTATGAACTTATAACTTGTGTTATGATTAAATCCTTAATAATTTATATGGGTCATTTATATACGATTTTAAATATTTATTACGCATATCTCGTTATTCGTTATATATATAATTCGTTAAGATTTTTTGTTGAAATCAAAAATTTGATTATGGATTAAAGTGGAGACTGGAAAATCCATCGGTGTTTTTGTTAAAAATGTTTTTTTTTTTTGTAAATAAATAATATGTCGTGTTAATAAAAAAATTATAATATTTTTTGTTAAAAAACGAATTTTTAATATTTTTATTTTATTATGATCATACTCAGATGTACTGAAATTTATCGTAGAAGATTAATGAGGACAATTTTTTATATTATTTGTTAAATATTATGTTTTGAATTTAAAATTTAACGATTCCGCAGTTATCGATTTTAAAACGTTTCGAACAACACAATTGAATTTTTGTTTCATTAATCGTATAAGTTTTAAAGAAATATTTTTTTATTCTATTATCATAAATTTTTATTTTAGTTGGCATTGAACGGATGAGGTCTGAAATATTTCCGCATTTGATTTATACAGATTATTTTTCAAATATGTAGAGGATGAGGTATAAGGATTAAGTCAAAAAGTTGTCATTGAAATTTTATATCGAAATATCGTTAAGAAATAATATTGTGAATTTATAACTTGTCTTATGATTAAATCCTTATAATAGTATTTCAAATTCTTATTACACATATTGCTTTTTGCATTTCGCTTAAATTGCGTTGTTCATAGATATAAATAGTTGGTTTAGTTTTTTGTTGAAATCAAATTTGATTATGGACTAAAGTGGAGACTGGAAATTTCCATCGGTTTTTGTTAAAAATATTTTTTTTTTTTTTTTTTTTTTTTGTAAATAAATAATATATCGTGATAATAAAAAAATTATAATATTTTTTGTTAAAAAACGAATTTTTAATATTTTTATTTGATTATGATCATATTCAGATGTACTGAAATTTATCGTATAAGATTAATGAGGCCAATTTTTTATATTATTTGTTAAATATTATGTTAAATTTTGAATTCAAATTATTATGTTTCCGCAGTTATCGATTTTAAAACGTTTCGAAGAACATAATTGAATTTTTGTTTCATTAATCGTATAAGTTTTAAAGAAATATTTTTTTATTCTATTATCATAAATTTTTATTTTAGTTGGCATTGAACGGATGAGGTCTGAAATATTTCCGCATTTGATTTATACAGATTATTTTTCAAATATATAGAAGATGAGGTTTAAGGATTAAGTTAAAAAGTTGTCATTGAAATTTTATATCGAAATATCGTTAAGAAATAATATTGTGAATTTATAACTTGTCTTATGATTAAATCCTTAATAATTTATGTGGGTCTTTTATATAGGAGCATTTCGAATTCTTATTACACATATTGCTTTTTGGATTTCGCTTAAATAGCGTTTTTCATTATATAAATGGTTCGCTTAGTTTTTTGTTGAAATCAAATTTGATTATGGACTAAAGTAGAGAGTGAAAGTACCATCGGTATTTTTGTTAAAAATATAAAATTATTTTGTAAATAGATATTATCTTGTAATAACAAAAAAATTTTAAATATATTTTATTAAAAGGCTTAAATTTTTAATGTTTTGATTTGATTATGATCATACTCAGATGTACAGAAATTTATCGTGCCACATTGATGTGGGAAATTGTTTATATTATTTGATATTATGTTAAATTTCTAATTTAAATTATTATTTTCTTACATTGGTCTTTTTTTTTAAATTGTTTGAACCTGATAGATGATATGAAGGATATGATGATACAGGACTGAAGGTTTTTCGTAAACATAT
The DNA here is from genome assembly GCA_963682025.1 of Cordilura impudica. Lineage (NCBI taxonomy): Eukaryota > Metazoa > Arthropoda > Insecta > Diptera > Scathophagidae > Cordilura > Cordilura impudica. The sequence goes on from OY821517.1 coordinate 31,660,696, forward strand.
GAATTTGTGGTATTTCATGTTTCCGCAGAGTTATCGCTTTTTAAAACGTTTTGAACAACAAAATTGCATTTTTGTTTTAGGTTACGTAGAAATTTATTTATTATTAAGTACCATCGGTATTTTTGTTAAAAATATAATTTATTTTGTAAATAGATATCTTGTGATAATAAAAAAAATTTTAAATATGTATATTTTATTAAAAGGCTTGCATTTTTTATGTTTTGACTTTTGTTTGAACCTAGCCAGCGCATCGCATAGAAATTATTTTTCTAAAATAGATGTTATGAAGGATATGATGATACAGGACTGAAGTTTTTTTCGTAAACCTATGAATTTGTGGTATTTCATGTTTCCGCAGAGTTATCGCTTTTTAAAACGGTTTGAACAAGATAATTGCATTTTTGTTTTATTATACGTAGAAATTTATTTAATTCTATTATCATCAATTTTTTATTTTTTTTTTCAGCAATGAATGCATTTGTATATATGTATATGAAGAATTTTTAGGATTTTGATAAATATTTATCATTGGAGTTTTATATCGAAATATGAGTTTGTAACTTGTGTTATGATTATATCCTTGAAAATTTATATGGGTCATTTATAGACGATTATTTCAAATATTTATTATGCATATCCCGTTATTCGTTACATATATAATTCGTTAAGATTTTTTTTTTGAAATCAAATTTGATTATGGATTAAAGTGGAGACTGGAAATTACCATCGGTATTTTTGTTAAAAAATATAATTTTTTTGTAAATAAATATGATATTGTGATAATAAAATTTTTTTTTAATTTTTTGTTAAAAAACGAATTTTTAATATTTTTATTTGATTATGATCATTACTCAGATGTACTGAAATTTATCGTACAAGATTAATGAGGACAATTTTTTTTATAGTATTTGGTATTATGTTTTAAAATTGTTTGAACCTAGCCAGTATGTATCGCATTGAAATTATGATTCAAAAATAGATGTAAGTACACATTATTTATTTGTAGTGTAATAAAAATCAATTCTAGTATTTCATGAATTATATTTTTTTAAATAATTTGTATTCCGATTTAGCCATATTGGACTATACGTTTGTTATCATTGTTGAAAATATAATATAATAAGGATATCGAAGAAATATAAAATTTTTTTTTATTTTGATTTGTAAAATTGAACCAATTATATGGTTTAATAATAATGTTTCTTTAGAAATTGAGGATTTTGAGTTTGGGCCAGACGATATTATCAGTTTAGGTTATATTAATTTTCAATGATTTATAAAAACAGAGTAATTAAATAAATAACGTCCCTACTACCTTGTTCGCAGTTTTGAAGCTTATTCATTTGATAATTGGATGTAATATTGATGAATTTTGAAATAAAAATTTCAATTCTTTTTAAATTATAAAATTCCTTGTGAATTATGTTGATATGTTGTCAATTCTATGAATGTTGTTTGTACGCAGTTAAGTGTTTTTATTGTATAGCTGTATGTATCGCTTCATGTTTTTAAGTAAAATTATTAAAACTATATTAAATTATTCGTAAATTCTTTAAATTCAAGGTGATAATGTTTATTACTGTTTTATGTTGAGTTGTTGTATTATATTGAAGTGTTGTTTTCAAAAAAAAAAAAAAAAAAAAAAAAATTAATAAAAAAAAAAAAAAAAAAAAAATTAAAAAAAAAAAAAAAAAAATTAATATCAAAAAAAAAAAAAATCAAAAAAAATAAAAAATTAATATCAAAAAAAAAAAAAAAATAAAAAAAAATAAAAAATTAATATCAAAAAAAAAAAATTAATATAAAAAAAAAAAAAAAAAAAATTAATATCAAAAAAAAAAAAAAATTAATATCAAAAAAAAAAAATTTATATCAAAAAGAAAAAAAATTTATATCAAAAAGAAAAAAAAATTAATATCAAAAAGAAAAAAAAATTAATATCAAAAAGAAAAAAAAATTAATATCAAAAAAAAAAAACTAATATCAAAAAAAAAAAAAAAAACTAATATCAAAAAAAAAAAAACTAATATCAAAGATGTTTTCGTTAAAAATATAATATATTTTGTAAATAAATATTTTGTGATAAAAAAAAAATTTTTGTTATTGATTTTTTTTTTTTTTTTTTTTTTTTTTTTTTTTTTTTTTTTAAGACATCGTGCAGCAACATGTCATCGCGTTAGCAGTTTTTAATATTAATATTGAATTTAAATTTTTTATATTGGTTTGTTTCTAAATTAATTGAACCTAGCCAGTGCATCGCATAGAAATTATGATTCTAAAATAGATGACGATTATATGAGGGTGTGACTGAATCAGTTTCCTTTTCGTAAACATATAAATTTGTTATATTTTATGTTTCCGCAGAACTATCGCGTTTTAAAACGTTTTAAACAACATAATTGAATTTTTGTTTAATTATTCGTGGAAGTTACTAAATAATATTTGTTTTAACATAAATATCTGTTTTAGTTGGCAATGCACGGAAGAAGTTTTGAAATATTTTTGTATTTATTCAAATTATATTTTAAATATTGCGAGGAAGCGGCTTTAGGATTTAGTTAAAAATTTATCATTGGAGTTTTATAATAAAATATCGTTAAGAAATAATATTTTTAATTTATAACTTGTGTTATGATTAAATCCTTAAAAATTTATATGGGTCATTTTTATACGAGTAAGTTTCAATATTGGGAATATTGCTTTTGGAATTCGCTTAAATCGCGTTATTAGTTATATATAAATTCGTTGATTTTTTGTTGAATTCAAATTTGACGTATTAACGCTATGTGAGGGTTTGTTCGTACTTTTTTTATTTCTTTAAAAAAATTATAATAATAATTATAATGTTTGTAATGAATTCGATGTACGTGTACTGAAAAAAAATTATAATATAAATTAATTTGCAATAAGGCCATTGGATTTTTTTATGTTGTGAAATTAAATTAAAGTTTTGTTTTATAAATATTTCGCCGTTTCTTTAAAAAATAAAAAAAACTTGGTTTTTAGTAGAATTGAAATTATCGCTGTTTATGTGTTGAAAATATTCATCATGTTGAAGAAGAGGCCTATCTTGTATGTAAGAAATTTTGATTGTGAAAGTTGAAATGACGAAAAAGATTAAACTTGGTGTGTTTTTCTGTTGAAAATTGATTGATGTTTGTTGTTGGGTTGATTATATAAATTAAATTGAAAAAAAAAATTTACAGTGCAGCATTTTAAATCAGAATATACTAAAAAAAAAAAAAAAAACTATGTGAGTGCGATTACAGGGGAGATGTGTAAACATCTAATAATTAATTTTAAGTTGGTAGTACTTATGTATAATATATAATAATTCAGTATAATTTGCCTTTGTTATATTTGAGAATGTGGTATTCTTTTTGGTTGTTGAATTAGTTGTTATATTTGAGATTGTGGTATTCTTTTTGGTTGTTGAATTAGTTGTTATACATCGATATTTCTGTATTTGTAATAGTGTTATACTTGTAGGATGTTGAATTAACTTTTATATTTCTATATTGTTATAATAGTAATAAGTGTTAATCCTGTGGGGTTGTTGAATTATATGTTGTGAAATTTTTACTAGAGGGTTGTTGAATTAGCTGCAATAATGTTATGTCCTAATTTTTGCACCAATACACGCATTCCTCATACCGTTTTTGTCTTACGGCTTACGCTGTTTTTGCGATTATATTGTGAAATATATTTTTATACCCTGAGCGTATAGATGTTTACACATCAAAAATTGGTGTTGTTTATCCCCAAATTAAAATTAAATTAATAAAATTAATTTATGTCGTGTTTTGTTGCGCTTAAATAAAATTAAATATTTAAGATGTTTTGTGAGATTTTTGAAGTTTGAAAAGTAGGTTTAAAAGAATATTTTGATGGATTCAGTAGAAAATTGGTGGTTTTCAATATCATTTGTTACAATTTATTTTTTTTTTTTTTTTTTTTTTCAATATGTTTGTGCTTTTCATATGTTTTATAATTGGATTTTTAGGTTTTATTGGCGCATTTTGATTGATTAGATTGAGGAGAAGATTTAATTAATATTTTGTTGGATTGTTTAAGTTGAAATATATTAAATAGCATATTAGTTTCGAATTAAGTTAAAAAAAAAACATGTTAAAAATGTTTATAAATATATACCGATTGATTTCTTGTTGTGTCTCTCTTTTGTGTAATAAGAAAACTTCGTATATATTTGAATAAAGTTGAATATTGAGACGATGTGATTAATTTATGTTGAATTTAATACTTGAGATTTGTTCTTATATTATATAAGCTAAATTCAAATATTTCGTTAGCATCTTGTAGAATTTGTATGTTGAAATGGTGTAATTATTGTCCTATTGATGATGTCTTTCTTTGATGAACGAAGTTTTGAGTAGGCTAGAGTTTCAAGATGTTGAAATGTTGTTAGAAAATTTTATTTGTAGTTAAAATGATATCATATTGATGACTGAAGTTAAGAGTTAAGCCTAACTTAATGTTGATTGTAGTTCACATTGCAGGTTCTTACAATTGAAAAGTTGTTATATTTTGAAGTTTCATCATGTATTGTTGATAGAAGTAGTGAATCAGTGGATACACGTTGTTATTATGGCAGTTCAATATTCAATATTTCTTGAAACGTAGCTTTAAAACGTCTTAGAGCCAATTTTTTTTTTTTTTTTTTTTTGATAGATGAGTTGATTTATAAATTTCTTTGTATAAGCAGCCTTGCTAAATGTGTTCAAATGTTGTTAAATTTAGATGATGGTTTAAAATCTGAGATCTAAGCGTCGTATTCGATATAGAGTAAAAGCAATCGAAATTCCATATTTTTATTTATTTTCAGAAGACGGACAAACGTCAGACCTCGTTTCATTATTTCTATTAACTAGGGGCCAAAACTCGTGAACTGGAGTAGAGTAAAATTATTCTTAGTATTTTATTTTGGAAAAAAAAAAATAATTTCGATCGAAAAATTTCGATAACGAATGTGACACTATTAGACCCCTGATACATATTGAAGATTTTGAAATGTATGTATAAAAAGTTTTGTGGAGCTTTTGTTAAATAGCTTGGAGGAGCTTTAGCAGCGATTTCGTTGTTTAAATAATGGTGTTTTCTAAAGTGTAAATAAGTGTTTCGCTTTATGTTGGTTAAATTAAATTCTAAAATGAAATGGAGAAATTTTTTTTTATTTTTAGTTTTGTGCTTAATTTTGTGTATAATGTTGTAAAATTTGGTGTTTGTCGTATAATTTTTTTATTTCGTTAAATCCGCGTATAATTAAGTAAATTCGTGGACTACATACTCCATGCTGGCAGTCTGTTGGTCAAGCTAAATTGTATGATACTGATGGATAATATCGCTACGATATGTAGTTGAAAGAGAGGGGGATGTTTATTGATGCATTTAAAATTTTATAGACAATTTTAATGTTGTTACGAATTTGGTGTCTAAAACTATATGCTGTTGTTGTTATTCTTGTTGTCATTGTTGTTGTTCATGCTGTCATTGTTGTTGAAGTTGTTGCTGTCATTGTTGTTGTCATTGTTGTTGCTGTTGTTGTTGTTCTTGTTCTTGTTGCTGTTGTTGTTCTTGTCATTGTTGTTGTTGTTCTTGTTCTTGTTGCTGTTGTTGTTCTTGTTCTTGTTGCTGTTGTTGTTCTTGTTCTTGTTGCTGTTGTTGTTCTTGTTGCTGTTGTTGTTCTTGTTGCTGTTCTTGTTGCTGTTCTTGTTGCTGTTCTTGTTGTTATGACTTGAGGTACACTTTATGTTTAAGTTGGGAATGTTTTATCAACGGCTTGCAAAATAAATCTTTATTTTTTGTTTATTAAATATTGTTCACTTAATTTTCTGCAAATTAACTTAAAGTAAAGCTCTGGATTAGCTATACTGGTATATTCTACTTTTTGCTTAAAGATTAGTTTAAGAAATTTCGCTATCGCTTATTTGAAGTGTAAATAAGCGATTCTTCACACGAGTGTAAAATTTATGAAATTTTATCTTTTTAAAATGATGTCTACAGTGTTGTAGAAGAGAATTGAGGTTTTAGCTAAATATTTTGTGAGGAATTGAATTCATGTATAGAAATCATGGATGTTCTCCTGTTGTAATGAAGTGCTACATGTTGAAACAAAGGATTTTTGGGTATATACGGTCCCTGTTGGGAGTTTTTAGTTTATGTCCTGCTAATAGAAGCTCAAACATCTTCTGGGATTTGTGTTGTTGCGATGAAAAGTTGACTGGATTCAAGATACCTAAAGATTTGAGAATATTTACCTTGAGTTGGTGGGTTGGTTTTTCTTTGAAGATTGTGGTTTTGAGAGTCGAGTAGAGTGAGTAATGTTGAGAAGGTGTAATTTTGAGAGATTTTTTTAGATTGAAGTGAGGAGGAATTTCTTCATAGTGTTGGGTTGCTCTGAAGTATATGCATTGTGTTCGTATAAAATTGCAGGAGATTCTTTAAATATGAGTGGCAAATTCATGAAATGTTATCGTTTGAAAGTGATGCCTTAATGTTGAAGTAGAGACTTGATGAGGCTTTCGCTAAATATTTTGTGAGGAATTGAAGTCATTTATAGAAATCATGGATGTTCTCCTGTTGTAATGAAGTGCTACATGTTGAAACAAAGGATTTTTGGGTACATACGGTCCCTGTTAGGAGTTTTTAGTTTATGTCCTGCTAATAGAAACTCAAACATCTTCTGGGATTTGTGTTGATGTAATGAAAAGTTGACTGGATTCAAGATACCTAGAGATTTGAGAATATTTACCTTGAGTTGGTGGGTTGGTTTTTGTTTGAAGATTGTGGCTTTGAGAGTCGAGTAGAGTAATGTTGAGAAGGTGTAATTTTGAGACATTTTTTTAGATTGAACTGAGGAGCAATTTCTTCATAGTGTTGGGTTGCTTTGAAGTATATGCATTGTGTTCGTATAAAATTGCAAGAGATTCTTTAAATATGAGTGGCAAATTCATGAAATGTTATCGTTTGAAAGTGATGACTTAATGTTGAAGTAGACTTGATGAGGCTTTCGCTAAATATTTAATGAAGAATTGAAGTCATGTATAGAAATCATGGAAGTTGTCCTGTTGTAATGATGAGCTACATGTTGAAACAAAGGGTTTTTGGGTGCGCACAGTCCCCGTTGAGAGTTTGTAGTTTATGTCCTGTTAATAGAAGCTCAAATATCGCATGGGATTTGTTGTGTTGATATGATGAAAAGTTGGCTGGATTCAAGATACCTGAAGATTTGAGAATATTTACCTTGAGTTGGTGGGTTGGTTTTTGTTTGAAGATTGTGACTTTGAGCGTCGAGTAGAATAAATAATGTTGATAGGTTGTAATTTTGAGAGATTATTTGAGATTGAAGTGAGGAGTTCCTACATAGGGTTGGGTTGCTCTGATGTACATCCGTTGTGTTCGTTTAAAATTGAAGGCGATTCTTTAAATATGAGTGGGTAATTTATGAAATTTTATCGTTTGAAAATGATGTCTGTTGTTGAAGTAGAAACTTGAAACTTAAAGTAAAGCTCTGGATTAGCCATATTGGTATACTTTGCTTTTTGCTTAAAGATTAGTTTAAGAAATTTCGCTATCGCTTATTTAAAGTTTAAATAGGCGATTCCTTACATATGAGTTGAAAATTTATGAAATTTTATCTTTTTAAAATGATGTCCAGAGTGTTGCAGTAGACTTGATGGGGTTTTCGCTAAATATTTTGTGAGGAATTGAATTCATGTATAGAAATTATGGATGTTCTCCTGTTGTAATGATGTGCTACATGTTGAAACAAAGGGTTTTTGGGTGCATACGGTCCCAATTTGAAGTTTATTGTTTATGTCCTGTTAATAGAAGCTCAAACATCTTCTTGGATTTGTGTTGATGTGATGAGTTAATGGGTTGGTTTTTGATTGATGATTGTGACTCTGTGAGTCGAGTTGAGTAATTAATGTTAAGAATGTGTAATTTTGAGAGATTTTTTGAGATTGAAGTGAGGAGTTCCTTCATAGGGTTGATTAGCTGTGATGTACTCTGTTGTGTTCGTGTAAAATTGAATAAAATTTTAAGAGATTCTTTAAATATGTGTGGCAAATTTATGAAATGTTATCGTTTGAAAATGTCTTAGTGTTGAAGTAGAGACTTGATATTTTCGCTAAATATTTTGTGAGGAATTGAAGTCGTATATAGAAATTATGGATGATTAGTTTATGTCCTGTTAATAGAAGCTCAAACCTCTTCTGGGATTTGTGTTGATGTGAAGAAAAGTTGACTGGATTCAAGATACCTCAAGATTTGAGAATATTAACCTTAAGTTGGTGAGTTGATTGATGATTGTGACTTTGAGAGTCGAGTAGAGTAAATAAGGTTGAGATGGTGTGATTTTGAGATATTTTTGAGATTGAAGTGAAGAGTTCCTTCATAGGGTTGGGTTGCTCTGATGTACATCCGTTGTGTTCGTGTAAAATTGAATAAAATTGTAGGAGATTCTTTAAATACGAGTGGCAAATTTTTCAATGTTATCATAAGAAAATGATGTCTTAATGTTGAAGTAGAGGCTTGATGAGATTTTCGTAAATATTTTGTGAGGAATTGAAGTCGTGTATAGAAATCATGGATGTTCGGTTGTAATGATGTGCTACATGGTGAAACAGAGTTTTTGGGTACATACGGTCCCCATTGGGAGTTTTTATTGTATGTCCTGTTAATAGAAGCTCAAACATCGTCTGGAATTTGTGTTGATATGATGAAAGTTGACTGGATTTAAGATACCTAAAAATTTGAGAATATTTACCTTGAGTTGGTGGGTTGATGGATGATTGTGACTTTGAGAGTCGAGTAGAGTAACTAATGTTGAGAAGTTTTAATTTTGAGAGATTTTTTTGGGATTGAAGTGAAGGGGTTGAGTTGCTGTGATGTACATCTGTTGTGTTCGTGTAAAATTGAATAAAATTGCAGGAGACTCTTTAAATATGAGTGGCAAATTTAGGAAATGTTATCGTTTGAAAATAATGTCTTAATGTTGAAGTAGAGGCTTGATGAGATTTTCGTTAAATATTTTGTGAGGAATTGAAGTCATGTATAGAAATCATGGATGCTCTCCTGTTGTAATGATGTGCTATATACATCTTCTGGGATTTGTGTTGATGTGATGAACAGTTGACTGGATTCAAGATACCTAAAGATTTGAGAATATTTACCTTGAGTTGGTGTGTTGATTGATGATTGTGACTTTGAGAGTCGAGTAAATAATGTTGAGAAGGTGTAATTTTTTAGAGATTTTTTGAGATTGAAGTGAAGAGTTCCTTCATAGGGTTGGGTTGCTCTGAAGTATATCCATCGTGTTCGTATAAAATTGCAGACGATTCTTTTATTATGAGCGGGTAATTTATGAAATGTTATCGTTTGAAAATGATGTCTTAATGTTGAAATAGAGGCTTGATGAGATTTTCGTTAAATATTTTGTGAGGAATTGAAGTCATGTATAGAAATCATTGATGCTCTCCTGTTGATTTGAGAATATTTACCTTGAATTGGTAGGTTGATTGATGATTGTGACTTTGAGAGTCGAGTAGATTAAATAATGTTGAGAAGGTGTAATTTTGAGATTTTTTGGAGATTGAAGTGAAGAGTTCCTTCATAGGGTTGGGTTGCTCTGAAGTATATCCATTGTGTTCGTATAAAATTGCAGGCGATTCTTTAAATATGAGTGGCAAATTTTGAAAATGATGTCTTATGTTGAAGTAGAGACTTTATGAGGTTTTCGCTAAATATGGATGTAACGTTGTGCTACATGTTGAAAAAATTGTTTTTGGAGCATACGGTTAAGAATTTGCGTCGATATGGTGTAAAATTGATTAGTTTGAAGACACCTAAAGATTGATGAAGGTGGTTGTGAAAGTCGAGTAAAGTAAATACTGTTGCGAAGGTAAAATTTTTATTTGAGTGCTTTAAATATGTTTACTTTGTTGGGGAGTGTATGTGGTATTGTTCTGTTATATATTTGTATATATCGAGGACGAAAGTTTTTGTTTAAAAATTTATATATATATATCTTATCATTGGTATTTTTAACGCAGATATTGTTAATGATTTATGTTGGTGATGGTATAGTTTGCTTGGTTTGAAGGTTATTTTTAATTTCTATTATGCTAAAGTTGACGCATTTTATTAATGACTTGAAAGAGTAATCTTTATTTTTCGTTTAATTTTCTGGAATTTTGTTATTGGTATTTTTGTTTATATGTAAATAACTTAAAGAAATCTCGCTATCGCTTGTTTGAGGTTTAAAATATAGTTATAGTTAATGATTTGTTTTTGAGTTTTGTATAGAATTGTGGTCAATTCTTCAAATGTGAATGGGGAATTTATGAAATGTTTAGTTGCTCGTCAAAACATTTTTGAATATTTATGTTTACAGTTGGTGGGTTCCTGATTGGTGATGACTTTTTGGGAGTCGAGGAAAGCGAATGTTATTGAGAAGGTGAAATTTTTAGGTTAAAATGAAGAGCTTCCCTCATAGGGTGGGCTCTGTTTTATATTCGTTATGTAAATATGTTAATATTATCGCTACGTATTTGTATTTTATACAGAATTTATTATTTGTTTTATGATATTAATTTGAATCGTTGAATTGGTGGTTATTTGATTGATGAAAGTTGAAAGTTGAGTAGAGGAAATAATCTGTTCAAAAGGTAGAATTTGTTTTAAAGTATGTTTTATATATGTTTACTTTGACAGAAAATGTAAGTAGTGTTGCCGTGTTATGCATATATCGATTATGTATTTGTATTTACATATTTTAAATCGAGTTAATGGGAGCTCTAGTATCTTTCGCATTTTTTAACGCAGATATTTTTAATAATTTATGTAGAGATGGAGTGGGGTGTAAATTCTGTATGGTTTGAAGAAGGTGTTGAAAGTAGAGGGATATAAAGTTGAGAAGAATTTTGTATTAAAGTGAACAGTTTCTTAATGTTATTTAAACATACTTTTATAGCAGGTTGTATAGGTTACGAGGAACGATGATTTTTTCTTTTTTTTTTTACAAAATTTTTAATATCCTCGCGATATATTTTGCATTTTTAAAGCAATGGTTTTAATGATTTTCGTTGAGATATTGTATATTGAAATAGTGTAGGTGTTTTAGATTCATATGTGTAGTAGTTTTGATATTCGAGTAGAGCAGAATAATTATGAGAAGGCAGAATTTTATAATAAAATGTTCAAAAGAACAATTAGCATTGTTTAGCTTTATTTATGACGAAAATAATTTTTCTGTACCATTTTTAGGCGCTATTTTTTTGTTTAAATTTGATTTTCATATGAAAAAAATTTTCTGTTATATTTCTTTATTAAGTTGGTTTATTTTTTAATTTAGAGAATTTTTGTTGGATTCGCTTTATGTGTTATTCGCTTGATGTTTCATATATTTTTATTCCGCTTGATTTTTATCATCTGCTTTATCAACTTTTTAGTTGCATATTTTTATATTTGTATAGTATGTCGTGCCTGAATTATATTGAGTAAAATTTATGATATTTTGTTGTATTTCGTGTTCAAATTTGAAAATTGTTGGCTTAAGTAAAAAAAAATCAATGTTGTTGATATGTTTGATAATACGATGTGTTTTTACCAAGGAAAGGGATATAATTTCGCAATTATTTGGTGGAATGATGATTCATGATATAGTGTCGAAAATAATACCGTTGCACTTTGATGTTGACATATTAATAAAAAATTATAAAATTCGAAAACAAATTTGTAATATAACCAGAGAATGTTGAAGTTGGATAAATAATCGATATTTTCTTTATATTTTCCTATTCATTTTATGACAATACTTTAAGATAAAAAAAAAATAAACTATTTCCGTTTAAAAATTATATTTAAAATTTTGTGTATTAAGGATGTAAATTTTATTAATTATTATCTAATATATTTATTTTGCTCAATAGCATTATTACTTTATAATTAAATTACTATTTAATTTATTTTTGTTAAATCGCAGTTTAAATCATAATAGATTTATATATGTGTACCGTAAAAAAAATCCGCATTATTATGTTATCGATTTAAAAATTTATTATATTATTAAGACTGATTTATTGTATAGCTATTTAATGACGGTTTTAATAAAAAAAATATATTAAATAATAAATTTTGATTATTCAAAAATAAGTAAAACTTATTGTAGTATTTGTTTAAATGGTATTTATATTTTGGACTTTTATAGTTTTTAAATGGCTGAGTTGAGATGAGTTAGGTTCAGTAAAATATTTTTAAAATTTCCTATTTATTGTTTATAAAAGTAAAAAAAAAATCGCATTTTTATTATTTTATCGACGTAAAGAATTATTATGTTATTATGACTGGTTTAAATATGTATTTATACTTGATTTAAAGAATGTGTCGGTTTCAATAACAATTATGTTACAAAAATATTATTGATTATTTGAAAAAAAAAAAAAAAAAAAAAAAAAAAAAAAAAAGTTAAAATTTTTGTATTATTTGTTTTAATTATAATTTATATTCAGATTTTTATAGTTTTTTTAAATGTTTGGAATTGGAATGTGTTTTATTTGGCTTAGTTTTCGGAAAAATATTATGGATTCTATTTATGGTTTATTTTTTCGCATTATTAATTTATTTTAACGACGCAAAGAATTAATTATTATGACTCCAATATATATGTATGAAAGAATGTGACGGTTTAAATAAAAATAATGTTAAATAAAAATTATTGATTATTTGGAAATAATATAAAATTATTGTCTGTTCAAATTATAATTATTTTTAGGATTATCGTAGTTTTTAAATAGTTGAGTTGAGATGGTTTGTATTTGGCCTAGTTTTCGGAAAAATATTATAGAATTTTTAAATTTGTTTCATTTGTTTAAATTATAATTATTCATAAGACTTTTGTTGAAATGGTTGAGTAGAAGACAAGGCGTAGTTTTGAGAAAAATATTACAGATTTTTTAAAATTTCCTATATGTTGAGTGTAGAAGTAAAATAAAAATTTTTTTTTTATTTAAATAAATAATATTGATTATTTGAAAAAAAAAACTTAAAATTATCGTTTTATTTGCTTAAATTATAATTATTTTTTGGACTTTTTTAGTTTTTAAATGTTTAGAGTTGTAATCTGTTTTATTTGGCTTAGTTTTCGGAAAAATATTATGGATTTTTTTAAATTTTCTATTTATTGTGTAATTTAAAAAAAAAATATTTTTTATATAGTTGAAAATATAATATATATTATGTTGATATGATGTAGAATTGAATGGATTGAAGACACCTAAAAATTTCAGAATATTTATATTAAGTTGGTGGTTTCATGAAGGTGGTTGTGAAAGTCGAGTTGAGGCAATTCTGTTGAGAAGGTAGAATTTTGAGATTGATGGAGATTGAAGTGAAGAGTTGTTTCGCAGGTTTGGGATTGAAGACACCTAAAAATTTCAGAATATTTATATTAAGTTGGTGGCTTCATGAAGGTGGTTGTGAAAGTCGAGTTGTGGCAATTCTGTTGAGATGGTAGAATTTTGAGATTGATGGAGATTGAAGTGAAGAGTTGTTTCGCAGGTTTGGGTTACTCTGATGTATATCCGTTGTGTACGTGTAAAATTTAATAAAATTGCAGGAGATTCTTTAAATATGTGTGGGTAATTTATAAAATGTTATCGTTTGAAATTTATGTTTTAATGTTGAAGTAGAGACTTTATGAGGTTTTCGCATATTTTGTGAGAAATTGAACATATATGTGCTATATGTTGAAAAAATTGTTTTTGGAGAAGGATTAGTTTTCTAAAAATATTATCGATTTTTAAAATTTCCTATTTATTTATTTTATAATTTATCTAATTATCAAGGACTGAAACTGTTTTAATAAGAATTATGTTAAATAAATAATATTGATTGTTCAAAAAAAAATTAAGTAAAATTTGTCGTATTATTTGTTTTAATTATAATTAGTTTTAGGGCTTTTATAGTTTTTAAATGTTTGGAGTTGGAATGTGTTTTATTTTGGCTTAGTTTGGAGAAAAATATTTTGGATTTTTAAAATTTTCTATTTATTGTTATGAAAGAATGTGACGATTTAAATAAAAATAATGTTAAATGAATAATATTGGTTGTTTGAAATTAATATAATTATATTATTATTTTTAGGATTTTCGTAGTTTTTAAATGGTTGAGTAGAGATGGGTTGTATTTGGCTTAGTTTTGGGAAAAATATTATAGAATTTTTAAATTTCCTATTTATTGTTTATAGAAGAAAATAATATTTTTTCGTATAATTTTTTATTTTATCAACGTAAAGAATTATTATATTATTAAAGACTGATTTATATATTTATGAGAGAGGATGTAACGGTTTAAATAATAATTGTTTAAATTAAAAAATTTGATTAATAAAAATAAATTAAAATGATCGTACTATTTTTAGTTTTCAAATTTTAGAATTGGAATCGGTTTGATTGGCTTAGTTTTCAGAAAAATATAGATTTTTTAAATTTCCTATTTATTATTAATTTATTTTATCGACGCAACGAATTATATTGTTACAAATGCTTTATATATTTATGAAATAATGTGACGGTTTAAATAAAAATTATGTTAATTAATATTGATCATTGGAAAATAAAATAAATTTATCGTATTGGTTGGTCAAATTATAATAATTTTTCGGATATTCGTAGTTTTTAAATGGTTGAGTAGTAGAGGTGAATCAGTTTTCAGAAAAATATCAGATCTTTTAGATTTCCTATTTATTGTTTATAAAAGTAAAAAAAAAAATTACATTTTTATTATTTTATCGACGTAAAGAATTATATTATTACTGCTTTATATTTTCGTGGAAGAATGTGACGGGTTAAATAAAAATTATGTTAATATTGATTATTTGAAAATAATTTAAAATTATCGCATTATTTGGTTTTTAAATGTTTGAATTGAGATGGCGAAGTTTCCAGAAAAATATAGATTTAAGTTTCCTATTTATTGTGTACAGAAGTATCGATGAAAAGAATTATATTATTAAAGACGGCGTTTTATATAGTTATGAAAGGATGTTATGACGGTTTAAATAAAAATTATGTTAAATAAATAAAAATATTAAAATATAATTATTTTTAGGACTTTTGTTCAAATGGTTGAGTAGAAGAGGAGGCTTAGTTTTTTTTTGGACTTTTATAGTTTTTAAATGTTGGAGTCGGAATGGGTTTTATTTAGCTTAGTTTTCGGAAAACATATTATAGATTTTTTAAATTTCCTATTTATTGTTTATAGAAGTAAAAAAAATATTTTTTCGCATTATTGTTTTATTTTGTCGACGCAATGAGTTATATTATTATGACTGCTTTATATATTTATGAAAGAATGTGACGATTTAAATAAAAATTATGTTAAATATATATTGATTATTTGAATATAATATAAAAATTATTGTTTGTTCAAATTATAATTATTTTTAGGATTTTCGTAGTTTTTAAATGGTTGAGTTGAGATGGATTGTATTTGATTTAGTTTCCTTAAAAATATTATAGAATTAAATTTCCTATTGTTTATAGAAGTAAAAAATACTTTTTCGCATTATTATTTTATCGACGTAAAGAATTATATTATAATATTATGATGGATTTATATATTTACGAAAGGATGTGACGATTTAAATAAAAATTATGTTAAATACATAATATTGATTATTTGAAAATAAGTTAAAATTTCGAATTATTTGTTTAAATTATAATTACTTTTTGGACTTTCGTAGTTTTTAAGTGGTTCCATTTATGGTTTATAGAGGTTAAAAAACCATTTTTCGCATTATTCATTATTTTATCGAATTAAAAAAATTTATTATTAAAGACTGCATCTTATATTAATGTTTCATTTGTTTAAATTATAATTATTCTTAGGACTTTTGTTGAAATGGTTGAGTAGAAGACAAGACGTAGCTTTTACTTAGAAAAATATTATAGATTTTTTAAATTTCCTATATGTTGAGTGTAGAAGTAAAATAAAAAATTGTTTTTTATTTAAATAAATATAATTATTTTATTTTTTGGATTTTTATAGTTTTTAAATTTTTGGAGTTGGAATGTGTTTTATTTGGCTCAGTTATCAGAAAAATATTATGGATTTTTTAAATTTTGTATTTATTGTTTAATTTAAAAAAAAAATATTTTTTATATAGTTGAAAATATAATATATATTATGTTGATATGATGTAGAATTGAATGGATTGAAGACACCTAAAAATTTCAGAATATTTATATTAAGTTGGTGGTTTCATGATTGATGAAGGTGGTTGTAAAAGTCGAGTAGAGGAATTCTGTTGAGAAGGTAGAATTTTGAGATTGATGGAGATTGAAGTGAAGAGTTGTTTCGCAGGTTTGGGATTGAAGACGCCTAAAAATTTCAGAATATTTATATTAAGTTGGTGGTTTCATGAAGGTGGTTGTGAAAGTCGAGTTGAGGCAATTCTGTTGAGAAGGTAGAATTTTGAGATTGATGGAGATTGAAGTGAAGAGTTGTTTCGCAGGTTTGGGATTGAAGACACCTAAAAATTTCAGAATATTTATATTAAGTTGGTGGTTTCATGAAGGTGGTTGTGAAAGTCGAGTTGAGGCAATTCTGTTGAGAAGGTAGAATTTTGAGATTGATGGAGATTGAAGTAAAGAGTTGTTTCGCAGGTTTGGGTTACTCTGATGTATGTATATCCGTTGTGTACGTGTAAAATTTAATAAAATTGCAGGAGATTCTTTAAATATGAGTGGGTAATTTATTAAATGTTATCGTTTGAAAATTATGTTTTAATGTTGAAGTAGACTTGATGAGGTTTTCGCATAATATCTTGTGAGAAATTGAACATATATGTGCTATATGTTGAAAAAATTGTTTTTGGAGAAGGATTAGTTTTCTGAAAATTATCGATTTTTAAAATTTCCTATTTATTCATTTAATGATTTATCTAATTATAAAGGATTGAAACGTTTTAATAAAAATTATGTTAAATAAATAATATTGATTTGTTCAAAAAAAAAAATAAGTTAATTTATCGTATTATTTGTTTTAATTATAATTAGTTTTAGGACTTTGATAGTTTTTAAATGTTTGGAGTTGGAATGTGTTTTATTTGGCTTAGTTTTGAGAAAAATATTATGAATTTTTAAAATTTTCTATTTATTGTTATGAAAGAATATGACGATTTAAATAAAAATAATGTTAAATTAATAATATTGGTTATTTGAAAATAATATAATTATATTATTATTTTTAGGATTTTCGTAGTTTTTAAATGGTTGAGTTGAGATGGATTGTATTTGACTTAGTTTTCGGAAAAATATTATAGAATTAAATTTTCTATTTATTGTTTATAGAAGTAACAAAATACTTTTTCGCATTATTAATTTATTTTATCGACGCAAAGAATTTTTATAATATTGAGACTGATTTATATATTTATGAACTAAGTTTTAAGAAAAATATAGATTTAAGTTTCTTATTTATTGGTTACAGAAGTATCGATGTAAAGAATTATATTATTAAAGACTGCATTTTATATTATTGTTTTATTTGTTTAAATTATAATTATTCTTAGGACTTTTGTTGAAATGGTTGAGTAGAAGACAAGGCGTAGTTTTGAGAAAAATATTATAGATTATTTAAATTTCCTATATGTTGAATGTAGAAGTAAAATAAAAATTTTTTTTATTTAAATAAATAATATTGATTATTTGAAAAAAAAAAAAAAAATTAAAATTATCGTATTTGTTTAAATTATAATTATTTTTTGGATTTTTATAGTTTTTAAATGTTTGGAGTTGGAATGTGTTTTATTTGACTTAGTTATCAGAAAAATATTATGGATTTTTTAAATTTTGTATTTATTGTTTAATTTAAAAAAAAAATATTTTTTATATAGTTGAAAATATAATATATATTTTGTTGATATGATGTAAAATTGAATGGATTGAAGACACCTAAAAATTTCAGAATATTTATATTAAGTTGGTGGTTTCATGAAGGTGGTTGTGAAAGTCGAGTAGAGGCAATTCTGTTGAGAAGGTAGAATTTTGAGATTGATGGAGATTGAAGTGAACAGTTGTTTCGCAGGTTTGGGTTACTCTGATGTATATCCGGTTGTGTACGTGTAAAATGAAATAAAATTACAGGAGATTTTTTAAATATGAGTGGGTAATTTATAAAATGTTATCGTTTGAAAATTATGGTTTAATCTTGACGTAGAGACTTGAGGTTTTCGTATAATATTTTATGAGAAATTGAACATATATGTGCTGTATGTTGAGAAAATTGTTTTTGAAGGATTAGTTTTCTGAAAAATATTATCGATTTTCAAAATTTCCTATTTATTTATTTTATGATTTATCTAATTATGAAGGATTGAAACGGTTTTAATAAAAAAAATTATGTTAAATAAATAATATTGATTATTTGAAGAAAAAAAAAGTTAAATTTATCGTATTATTTGTTTTAATTATAATTAGTTTTAGGACTTTTATAGTTTTTAAATATTTGGTGTTGGAATGTGTTTTATTTGGCTTAGTTTTGAGAAAAATATTTTGGATTTTTAAAATTTTCTATTTATTGTTATGAAAGAATGTGACGATTTAAATAAAAATAATGTTAAATAAATAATATTGGTTATTTGAAAATAATATAATTATATTATTTTTAGGATTTTCGTAGTTTTTAAATGGTTGAGTTGAGATGGGTTGTATTTGGCTTAGTTTTGAGAAAAATATATTAGAATTTTTAATTCCCTATTTATTGTTTATAGAAGAAAATAATATATTTTCGCATAATTTTTTATTTTATTAACGTAAAGAATTATTATATTATTGAGACTGATTTATATATTTATGAAAAGATGTAACAGTTTAAATAATAATTGTTTAAATTAAAAAATTTGATTAATAAAAAATAAATTAAAATGATCGTACTATTTGTTTAAATTATAATTAGTTTTAATGGGTTTGATTTGGCTTAGTTTTCAGAAGAAAATAGATATTTTGAATTTCCTATTTATTGTTTATAGAAATAAAAAATATTTTTTCGCATTATTATTTTATTATTATTTTATCGACGTAAAGAATTATATTATAATATTATGATGGATTTATATATTTATGAAAGGATGTGACGATTTAAATAAAAATTATGTTCAATATATAATATTGATTACTTGAAAATAAGTTAAAATTTTGCATTATTTGTTTAAATTATAATTACTTTTTGGACTTTCGTATTTTTAAGTGGTTCCATTTATGGTTTATAGAAGTTAAAAACCCCTTTTTCGCATTATTCATTATTTTATCGATTTAAAAAAATTTATTATTAAAGACTGCGTCTTATATTAACGTTTCATTTGTTTAAATTATAATTATTCTTAGGACTTTTGTTGAAATGGTTGAGTAGAAGACAAGGCGTAGTTTTGTAAAAAAAATATCAATTTTTTAAATTTCCTATATATTGAGTGAAGTAAAATAAAAAAAAATTTTTTTTTATTTAAATAAATATAAATAAAAATTATGTGAAATAAATAATATTGAACAAGTTAAAATTATCGTATTATTTGTTAAAATTATAATTATTTTTTTGTACTTTTATAGTTTTTAAATGTTTGGAGTTGGAGTTGGAATGTGTTTTATTTGGCTTAGTTTTCAGAAAAATATTATGGATTTTAAAATTTTCTATTTATTGTTTATTTTTGTAAAAACATATTTTTTATATAGTTGAAAATATATGTTGATATGATGTAGAATTGAATGGATTGAAGACACCTAAAAATTTCAGAATATTTACATTAAGTTGGTGGTTTCATGAAGCTGGTTGTGAAAGTCGAGTTGAGGCAATTCTGTTGAGAAGGTAGAATTTTGAGATTGATGGGGATTGAAGTGAAGAGTTGTTTCGCAGGTTTGGGATTGAAGACACCTAAAAATTTCAGAATATTTATATTAAGTTGGTGGTTTCATGAAGGTGGTTGTGAAAGTCGAGTTGAGGCAATTCTGTTGAGAAGGTAGAATTTTGAGATTGATGGAGATTGAAGTGAAGAGTTGTTTCGCAGGTTTGGGTTACTCTGATGTATATCCGTTGTGTACGTGTAAAATTTAATAAAATTGCAGGAGATTCTTTAAATATGAGTGGGTAATTTATAAAATGTTATCGTTTGAAAATTATGTTTTAATGTTGAAGTAGAGACTTTATGAGGTTTTCGCATATTTTGTGAGAAATTGAACATATATGTGCTATATGTTGAAAAAATTGTTTTTGGAGAAGGATTAGTTTTCTAAAAATATTATCGATTTTTAAAATTTCCTATTTATTTATTTTATAATTTATCTAATTATCAAGGACTGAAACTGTTTTAATAAGAATTATGTTAAATAAATAATATTGATTGTTCAAAAAAAAATTAAGTAAAATTTGTCGTATTATTTGTTTTAATTATAATTAGTTTTAGGGCTTTTATAGTTTTTAAATGTTTGGAGTTGGAATGTGTTTTATTTTGGCTTAGTTTGGAGAAAAATATTTTGGATTTTTAAAATTTTCTATTTATTGTTATGAAAGAATGTGACGATTTAAATAAAAATAATGTTAAATGAATAATATTGGTTGTTTGAAATTAATATAATTATATTATTATTTTTAGGATTTTCGTAGTTTTTAAATGGTTGAGTAGAGATGGGTTGTATTTGGCTTAGTTTTGGGAAAAATATTATAGAATTTTTAAATTTCCTATTTATTGTTTATAGAAGAAAATAATATTTTTTCGTATAATTTTTTATTTTATCAACGTAAAGAATTATTATATTATTAAAGACTGATTTATATATTTATGAGAGGATGTAACGGTTTAAATAATAATTGTTTAAATTAAAAAATTTGATTAATAAAAATAAATTAAAATGATCGTACTATTTTTAGTTTTCAAATTTTAGAATTGGAATCGGTTTGATTGGCTTAGTTTTCAGAAAAATATAGATTTTTTAAATTTCCTATTTATTATTAATTTATTTTATCGACGCAACGAATTATATTGTTACAAATGCTTTATATATTTATGAAATAATGTGACGGTTTAAATAAAAATTATGTTAATTAATATTGATCATTGGAAAATAAAATAAATTTATCGTATTGGTTGGTCAAATTATAATAATTTTTCGGATATTCGTAGTTTTTAAATGGTTGAGTAGTAGAGGTGAATCAGTTTTCAGAAAAATATCAGATCTTTTAGATTTCCTATTTATTGTTTATAAAAGTAAAAAAAAAAATTACATTTTTATTATTTTATCGACGTAAAGAATTATATTATTACTGCTTTATATTTTCGTGGAAGAATGTGACGGGTTAAATAAAAATTATGTTAATATTGATTATTTGAAAATAATTTAAAATTATCGCATTATTTGGTTTTTAAATGTTTGAATTGAGATGGCGAAGTTTCCAGAAAAATATAGATTTAAGTTTCCTATTTATTGTGTACAGAAGTATCGATGAAAAGAATTATATTATTAAAGACGGCGTTTTATATAGTTATGAAAGGATGTTATGACGGTTTAAATAAAAATTATGTTAAATAAATAAAAATATTAAAATATAATTATTTTTAGGACTTTTGTTCAAATGGTTGAGTAGAAGAGGAGGCTTAGTTTTTTTTTGGACTTTTATAGTTTTTAAATGTTGGAGTCGGAATGGGTTTTATTTAGCTTAGTTTTCGGAAAACATATTATAGATTTTTTAAATTTCCTATTTATTGTTTATAGAAGTAAAAAAAATATTTTTTCGCATTATTGTTTTATTTTGTCGACGCAATGAGTTATATTATTATGACTGCTTTATATATTTATGAAAGAATGTGACGATTTAAATAAAAATTATGTTAAATATATATTGATTATTTGAATATAATATAAAAATTATTGTTTGTTCAAATTATAATTATTTTTAGGATTTTCGTAGTTTTTAAATGGTTGAGTTGAGATGGATTGTATTTGATTTAGTTTCCTTAAAAATATTATAGAATTAAATTTCCTATTGTTTATAGAAGTAAAAAATACTTTTTCGCATTATTATTTTATCGACGTAAAGAATTATATTATAATATTATGATGGATTTATATATTTACGAAAGGATGTGACGATTTAAATAAAAATTATGTTAAATACATAATATTGATTATTTGAAAATAAGTTAAAATTTCGAATTATTTGTTTAAATTATAATTACTTTTTGGACTTTCGTAGTTTTTAAGTGGTTCCATTTATGGTTTATAGAGGTTAAAAAACCATTTTTCGCATTATTCATTATTTTATCGAATTAAAAAAATTTATTATTAAAGACTGCATCTTATATTAATGTTTCATTTGTTTAAATTATAATTATTCTTAGGACTTTTGTTGAAATGGTTGAGTAGAAGACAAGACGTAGCTTTTACTTAGAAAAATATTATAGATTTTTTAAATTTCCTATATGTTGAGTGTAGAAGTAAAATAAAAAATTGTTTTTTATTTAAATAAATATAATTATTTTATTTTTTGGATTTTTATAGTTTTTAAATTTTTGGAGTTGGAATGTGTTTTATTTGGCTCAGTTATCAGAAAAATATTATGGATTTTTTAAATTTTGTATTTATTGTTTAATTTAAAAAAAAAATATTTTTTATATAGTTGAAAATATAATATATATTATGTTGATATGATGTAGAATTGAATGGATTGAAGACACCTAAAAATTTCAGAATATTTATATTAAGTTGGTGGTTTCATGATTGATGAAGGTGGTTGTAAAAGTCGAGTAGAGGAATTCTGTTGAGAAGGTAGAATTTTGAGATTGATGGAGATTGAAGTGAAGAGTTGTTTCGCAGGTTTGGGATTGAAGACACCTAAAAATTTCAGAATATTTATATTAAGTTGGTGGTTTCATGAAGGTGGTTGTGAAAGTCGAGTTGAGGCAATTCTGTTGAGAAGGTAGAATTTTGAGATTGATGGAGATTGAAGTGAAGAGTTGTTTCGCAGGTTTGGGATTGAAGACACCTAAAAATTTCAGAATATTTATATTAAGTTGGTGGTTTCATGAAGGTGGTTGTGAAAGTCGAGTTGAGGCAATTCTGTTGAGAAGGTAGAATTTTGAGATTGATGGAGATTGAAGTAAAGAGTTGTTTCGCAGGTTTGGGTTACTCTGATGTATGTATATCCGTTGTGTACGTGTAAAATTTAATAAAATTGCAGGAGATTCTTTAAATATGAGTGGGTAATTTATTAAATGTTATCGTTTGAAAATTATGTTTTAATGTTGAAGTAGACTTGATGAGGTTTTCGCATAATATCTTGTGAGAAATTGAACATATATGTGCTATATGTTGAAAAAATTGTTTTTGGAGAAGGATTAGTTTTCTGAAAATTATCGATTTTTAAAATTTCCTATTTATTCATTTAATGATTTATCTAATTATAAAGGATTGAAACGTTTTAATAAAAATTATGTTAAATAAATAATATTGATTTGTTCAAAAAAAAAAAATAAGTTAATTTATCGTATTATTTGTTTTAATTATAATTAGTTTTAGGACTTTGATAGTTTTTAAATGTTTGGAGTTGGAATGTGTTTTATTTGGCTTAGTTTTGAGAAAAATATTATGAATTTTTAAAATTTTCTATTTATTGTTATGAAAGAATATGACGATTTAAATAAAAATAATGTTAAATTAATAATATTGGTTATTTGAAAATAATATAATTATATTATTATTTTTAGGATTTTCGTAGTTTTTAAATGGTTGAGTTGAGATGGATTGTATTTGACTTAGTTTTCGGAAAAATATTATAGAATTAAATTTTCTATTTATTGTTTATAGAAGTAACAAAATACTTTTTCGCATTATTAATTTATTTTATCGACGCAAAGAATTTTTATAATATTGAGACTGATTTATATATTTATGAACTAAGTTTTAAGAAAAATATAGATTTAAGTTTCTTATTTATTGGTTACAGAAGTATCGATGTAAAGAATTATATTATTAAAGACTGCATTTTATATTATTGTTTTATTTGTTTAAATTATAATTATTCTTAGGACTTTTGTTGAAATGGTTGAGTAGAAGACAAGGCGTAGTTTTGAGAAAAATATTATAGATTATTTAAATTTCCTATATGTTGAATGTAGAAGTAAAATAAAAATTTTTTTTATTTAAATAAATAATATTGATTATTTGAAAAAAAAAAAAAAATTAAAATTATCGTATTTGTTTAAATTATAATTATTTTTTGGATTTTTATAGTTTTTAAATGTTTGGAGTTGGAATGTGTTTTATTTGACTTAGTTATCAGAAAAATATTATGGATTTTTTAAATTTTGTATTTATTGTTTAATTTAAAAAAAAAATATTTTTTATATAGTTGAAAATATAATATATATTTTGTTGATATGATGTAAAATTGAATGGATTGAAGACACCTAAAAATTTCAGAATATTTATATTAAGTTGGTGGTTTCATGAAGGTGGTTGTGAAAGTCGAGTAGAGGCAATTCTGTTGAGAAGGTAGAATTTTGAGATTGATGGAGATTGAAGTGAACAGTTGTTTCGCAGGTTTGGGTTACTCTGATGTATATCCGGTTGTGTACGTGTAAAATGAAATAAAATTACAGGAGATTTTTTAAATATGAGTGGGTAATTTATAAAATGTTATCGTTTGAAAATTATGGTTTAATCTTGACGTAGAGACTTGAGGTTTTCGTATAATATTTTATGAGAAATTGAACATATATGTGCTGTATGTTGAGAAAATTGTTTTTGAAGGATTAGTTTTCTGAAAAATATTATCGATTTTCAAAATTTCCTATTTATTTATTTTATGATTTATCTAATTATGAAGGATTGAAACGGTTTTAATAAAAAAAATTATGTTAAATAAATAATATTGATTATTTGAAGAAAAAAAAAGTTAAATTTATCGTATTATTTGTTTTAATTATAATTAGTTTTAGGACTTTTATAGTTTTTAAATATTTGGTGTTGGAATGTGTTTTATTTGGCTTAGTTTTGAGAAAAATATTTTGGATTTTTAAAATTTTCTATTTATTGTTATGAAAGAATGTGACGATTTAAATAAAAATAATGTTAAATAAATAATATTGGTTATTTGAAAATAATATAATTATATTATTTTTAGGATTTTCGTAGTTTTTAAATGGTTGAGTTGAGATGGGTTGTATTTGGCTTAGTTTTGAGAAAAATATATTAGAATTTTTAATTCCCTATTTATTGTTTATAGAAGAAAATAATATATTTTCGCATAATTTTTTATTTTATTAACGTAAAGAATTATTATATTATTGAGACTGATTTATATATTTATGAAAAGATGTAACAGTTTAAATAATAATTGTTTAAATTAAAAAATTTGATTAATAAAAAATAAATTAAAATGATCGTACTATTTGTTTAAATTATAATTAGTTTTAATGGGTTTGATTTGGCTTAGTTTTCAGAAGAAAATAGATATTTTGAATTTCCTATTTATTGTTTATAGAAATAAAAAATATTTTTTCGCATTATTATTTTATTATTATTTTATCGACGTAAAGAATTATATTATAATATTATGATGGATTTATATATTTATGAAAGGATGTGACGATTTAAATAAAAATTATGTTCAATATATAATATTGATTACTTGAAAATAAGTTAAAATTTTGCATTATTTGTTTAAATTATAATTACTTTTTGGACTTTCGTATTTTTAAGTGGTTCCATTTATGGTTTATAGAAGTTAAAAACCCCTTTTTCGCATTATTCATTATTTTATCGATTTAAAAAAATTTATTATTAAAGACTGCGTCTTATATTAACGTTTCATTTGTTTAAATTATAATTATTCTTAGGACTTTTGTTGAAATGGTTGAGTAGAAGACAAGGCGTAGTTTTGTAAAAAAAATATCAATTTTTTAAATTTCCTATATATTGAGTGAAGTAAAATAAAAAAAAATTTTTTTTTATTTAAATAAATATAAATAAAAATTATGTGAAATAAATAATATTGAACAAGTTAAAATTATCGTATTATTTGTTAAAATTATAATTATTTTTTTGTACTTTTATAGTTTTTAAATGTTTGGAGTTGGAGTTGGAATGTGTTTTATTTGGCTTAGTTTTCAGAAAAATATTATGGATTTTAAAATTTTCTATTTATTGTTTATTTTTGTAAAAACATATTTTTTATATAGTTGAAAATATATGTTGATATGATGTAGAATTGAATGGATTGAAGACACCTAAAAATTTCAGAATATTTACATTAAGTTGGTGGTTTCATGAAGCTGGTTGTGAAAGTCGAGTTGAGGCAATTCTGTTGAGAAGGTAGAATTTTGAGATTGATGGGGATTGAAGTGAAGAGTTGTTTCGCAGGTTTGGGATTGAAGACACCTAAAAATTTCAGAATATTTATATTAAGTTGGTGGTTTCATGAAGGTGGTTGTGAAAGTCGAGTTGAGGCAATTCTGTTGAGAAGGTAGAATTTTGAGATTGATGGAGATTGAAGTGAAGAGTTGTTTCGCAGGTTTGGGTTACTCTGATGTAAATCCGTTGTGTACGTGTAAAATTTAATAAAATTGCAGGAGATTCTTTAAATATGAGTGGGTAATTTATAAAATGTTATCGTTTGAAAATTATGTTTTAATGTTGAAGTAGACTTGAGGTTTTCGCTAAATATTATGTGAGAAATTGAAGACCTGTATAGAAGGAATAGATGTTCTCCTGTTGCAATGATGTGCTACAGGTTGAAACAAATGGAAGAGGATTTTTAAAATTTTCTATTTATTTATCTTAGGATTTATTTATTTATGAAGGATTGAAATGGTTTAAATAAAAATTATGTTAAATAAATAATATTAATTATTTGAAGAAAAAAAAAAACTAGTTAAAATTATCGTTTTATTTGTTTTAATTACATATAATTAGTTTTAGAACTTTTATAGTTTTTAAATATTGGAGTCGGAATGGGATTTATTTAACTTAGTTTTCGGAAAAATATTATAGATTTTTTAAATTTCCTATTTATTGTTTATAGAAGTAAAAAATATTTTTTCGCAATAATATTTTAATATTTTATCGACGCAAAGAATTATTATATTATGATTGCTTTATATATTTCTGAAAGATATGACGATTTAAATGAGAATTATATTAAATTATAAAAATTTTATTATACAAAAATAAATAAATTTAGGACTTTTATAGTCTTTAAATGTTTAAGTTGGAATATTGTAAAAAAAAAATATTTTTTCGCATTATTCATCGATGTAAGAAATTATATTAATAAAGACTGAAAGGAAATGGGTACGGTGTTAAATAAAAATTATTGATAAATATGTATATATTGATTATCTAAAAATTTAAATCGTTGAGTTGAGCTGGCTTAGTTTTCAGAAAAATGTTATACATAAATTTTTTAAATTTCGTATTTATTGTTTATAGAGGTAAAAATAAATATTTCGTATTATTCATTATTTTATCGACGTAAAGAATTATTATATTATTATGACCGTTTTATATATTTATGAAAGAATGTGACAAATTAAATGAAAATTGTGTTAAATAATATTGATTATTTGAAAATAAGTTAAAAATTAAAAAAATTAATTATTAATTTATTTTATCGACGCAAAGAATTTTATATTATCAAGACTGATTTATATATTTATGAAAGAATATGACGGTTATGTTTAAAAAATAATATTGATTATTTGAAAATAATATAAAAATTATTGTTTGTTCAAATTGTAATTATTTTTAGGGTTTTTCGTAGTTTTTATTTTTAAATGGTTGAGTTGAGATGGATTGTATTTGAATTAATTTTCGGAAAAATATTATAGAATTAAATTTCCTATTAATTTATTTATTTATTAATTTATTTTATCGACGCAAAGAATTTTATATTATCAAGACTGATTTATATATTTATGATAGAATATGACGGTTTAAATAAAAATTATGTTTTGTTATGTTATAAATAATATTGATTATTCAAATATTATTTCAAATTATCGCATTATTTCGTTTTTAATTCTTTAAGTTGAGATGACTAAGTTTTCAGAAAAATATAGATTTAAGATTCCTATTTGTTGTTTATAGAAATATCGATGTAAAGAATTATATTATTAAAGACTGAATTTTATATAGTTATGAAAGGATGTATGTAATGACGGTTTAAATAAAAATTATGTTAAATAAATAACAAATAACATAACATTATCGTATGTGTTTAAATTATAATTATTTTTATGACTTTCGTAGTTTTTAAATGGTTGAGTGGATATGAATTAGTTTTCAGTAAAATATCATAGATTTTTAAAATTTCCTATTAGTTTTTCATTTTCCATTATTTTATCGATGTAGAGGAATTATTATTATGAAAGATTATTTATTTATGAAAGATTAAACCAGTTTAAATAAAAATTATGTTAAATAATATTAAAATTATCGTATTGTTTGCTCAAATTATAATTATTTTTAGGATTTTCGTAGTTTTTAAATGGTTGAGTTGAGATGAGTTGTATTTGGCTTAGTTTTCAAATAAATATTATACATTTTTCAAATTTCCTATTTATTACGTTTCCCACTGTTATTAACGGACATATGGGACGTTTTTTAAATTTTTGTTTTCTTAACTCTTTTTGTGTTAAAATGTAAAATTTTACGCAATTCATTTAAATTAATTTGTCAAATTCCTGTTTAAATATTAAATTACATAAATTTTGGGAAAATTATTTCCGACAATTTGTTATATCAAGTAAAACTAATTTTGTATATTGTATATTTTTTTTGAACTCTGCCATATTATTCTCCATTTTGATTTAAAATTATATTAAAGCTCGATGATTCGTTGCAACGCTTTGAACATTTTTTTTTTTATATCATAAAAATGAATAAATTTTATTTCTTTTATAATTTAAAATTATACGATTCAGTAAAGACCGCAAAATATTATTTGTAATCTCAAAAAATTTTTGTTTATTCAAATTTCATTAATTTTTGTGTTATGTTTATTTATGTATAAATTAAGGCGATGTTTTTAAATACAGCCAATGGCTGCATTACGACCACAGATCTAATATTATTGTCAGTTTATGTATTACGCTCTTTATGAAAAAAAAAATGCCTTCGTGACATTGAATTGCCCTGTAAGATTTTTTTCTAGTTTTACAGAGGGCCCAAGGTCGTATGATGTATGTGGTTGGTTCAAAATCTTTACGAAAAGGGGTTAATAGTAATTTAGACTGTCTGAAACGCTTTGATAACATGATCAATTGTCTGTCTAACTATATTTTAGCTCATTTTTCATTTTTTTTTTTTTTCGTAAATATTTATTACTAATTATAATTTTTTAAGGTTTGAAACCCAATTATTTATAGATTTGTGATCAATTTATCGATTGACTTTTCTTTGAATTTTGCTATTTATATTTATATAATTTTTTTTTTAATATAATTTGTTTAAATTATTTAATTTTAAGTGTTGAGTAGTTCGTGTTCTATAATTTGATAATTGTTCGTTTTTTATTGACATTAAAGTTTTGGACACGCAAAATGTGCATTGCAAAAAGTTTTATCGATATATGGTCCTTTACAATAAAATATTTTCGAAATTTAAAAATTCGTTAAAACGAGTTTGGTCGCTGTATTGTGAAATATATAAAAATATTTTTTTTAGTTAGTAATAATAATTAACTTCAAACGACGTTTTTTTTTCAAAACAGTTTAACAGCTTGCCATGGTAAATGGTAAAATGTTTTTTTTTTTTTTTATAAAATTATATGAATTGTTGGTTAAACATATATTTTAATTGTATTTGTGATTGAATAATAAATAAATATATTAAAAAAGAAATATATTAAAAAACAATATCATTATTGTAAATTTAAGATTAACAGATTATTTAGAAGATATGTTTACAAAATGCGATAATAAAAGTTTGAGAGCTTTTAAATTATCATTTAAATGGTTAAATTAAGTGATTTGGTTTAGTGAATTATCATTGCTAAGTGGTCTGTAAATAACAATAGAAGTTGCTAAAGATTAGTTAAAACTTCGTATTCATATATATAATTTTATTTTAACAAAGATTAATTAACTATATTTTTTTTACAAATTTTGTATAATATTTTAAATATCGTGATCATGATGATATGGTAGAATTGAATAGGTGGAAAATTTAATTGGCGACAAATTTTTAGTATCTAAAGAAAAATGATGGTGAAAAAATGTTTACATAATTAGAAAAAAGTTTATAAATCCACAAGGATTTCTAAAATGAGTACATTTTTACAGTAAATCAATCAATCACATTTTGTGAATTCGATTCTTCAGAAAACTACAAGTACATCTAATTTAATTTCTATTAAGAAATAAATTTTAGGTTTATTTAAGATGGTTTTCTTTTTGTTATTATATGGAATTTAAACAATTTTATGGTAAAATATTGGAAATTTCCTATGTTTAGGTTATTATTTATAAAATTATTTTCACAATCAGTTTAGAAATAAATTAAAATCGACAGATTTTTGGGTAGAAGTCATAATAAAATTGAAGGTGGGAAAAGTAATGTTTTTCATAAATCTTGCAAACAGATTTGAAAATATTTTTTTGAAATATTTTAATCATAGGTTATTCTAGAATTAGGTGAAATAGATTTCTTTATTAAATTGCTGCTAATAGTCATTTTATGTATACAAAAAAAAAAAATAAAATTCGATAACATTGATTGTTGACAATTACAATTATTTGTGTTATACAAAACATGAGCAAATTTTGATTATCTACAAAAGTAGATTTCAAAAGAGATTGCACTTAAATCTTGCAATGTGTGATGGAATGGTTGAGGTGCGTTATAAACGAAATATAATCATAAGTATTCTACATAGCGAATAAATACAGATTGATAATTATTTTATAAATGTGTATGTAGGACACGCATTAATATTAACCATGCAACATTATAAAGGAGGGCAAATACAACTCTGCGATGTTTTATAAATTTTGTAGAAAGAAATAAATCAAATTATATAAAACAAAACAGTTCTGAAAAATTCAAATTTTTTAATTAAAAAAGTTTGTTATTAAATATTATTTAATTATTGATTCAACATTATGGACATTTTTTTTTTGTTGATTTTAATATTCACTTGAAATTAAATACTTACAAAAAATAAAAACTTAAAAAAAAATCAATTATATATAAGTTATTTTTTAAAATTGTATATAAATATTTTTTAGTATGCACAAATAATCAAGTATGGTTGAAAGTATTTTTGAGGCATAAATTGTAGAGTAGTTTGTTAAAAATATTTTTATATTTTATACAAAAAAAAAAGTTAACAAATTTTACGATTAATAATATTATTTTTGTTTAAAAACAATTAAATAAAAGAAAAACGTAAAACATAAGCATAATGGACGAAACATAATAGAAAAAAATTATTTAAAGTACAAAAAAAAAAAAAAACAACTTAAAACATTCACTATTTTCCATTATAAATAAATAAAATTAAACAACAACAACAAAAATATAAAGACTGAGAGAGATCCAATCACTTTAAAATATAAAATTTCAGTTATAAATATGAACTAGATGAATATTATTATATTAATTATAAATAATGCATGGTTTATTTTGTTAAATAGCTTTTGAGTATAATAACAATATTGTATAGCAATGTTTTAAGGATTAATATTTTAAATAAAATATTTAACTATAAACAGACCAACCAACACACATTCTATATATGCATTTTATATAAATTTATGATTTTGTTGACATTTTTAAAAAATTTTGTTTGAAATTATTAAAAAGCATACAAAGCTCATTATTTATTTAAACATAATCAATTTTAACATGATTTTTATTGCTTTAATAAGTTCGTAATTAATTGCTATAAAATTAACAATTTTATGATTATTTAATATATTTAATTTGTAATATTGATCTTAAACAGTCTGAATTTTAGATTTATTTAATAAACCATTCATAACCCCTTTTCGCACCTCATTTCGCTCTGTATACATTTTGACTCATATGCTTCATCATTCCCTCGTAATTGACAATACAATTTTTTTCGCACACTTTCATAAGCTCTCATCAAACTTTCATAGACTCAAACATTTCTCAAATTCGCATACTTGCATCACCCAAATAGTATTTTTAAATTTCTTCCATTTTTTTTTTTTTATAAAATTCAATTGTAGTGTATTCGCAAAAATATTTTTAAATATCAGTCTTTTTTCAACGCATTCAATAGTCTTAAAGTTTTAGAAGATCGCATTCATCGCACCAAATATACACAATTTCGCATATTTTCTCAATAAAGATACAAACATATCGCATGTCACAAATGATAAATGTGTTATTTTATGTTTTCAACATTTCGCATAAAAAACTCATCGCACTTTTTCACCTCTTTTATTATACTATTTTGTATCGCAAATTTTCCAAACTTTTCAATTATATTTTTTTTTGTAACTTTTAAGACTTCTTCATTCAATACACATAAACTCAAAGAACTGAAAGTAGTTTAATAAATTTTTTGACGTAGCGTAAGGAAGAACTATACGTAGTTTAATAAATTCTTTGTCGCAGTGCAAGGAACAACTATACGTAGTTTAATGAATGAAATTAATTTTTATGCGTACTTAAATATTTTTGGAATAAGGAATAACCATACGTAGCTAATAAATTCTTACGTAATTTAATAAATTCTCTGACGTAATTTAAGGAATAACTATACGTAGTTTCAAAAAATTCGCTGACGCAGTACCAGGATAACTATACGTAGTTCAATAACTATACGTAGTTTAATAAATGAAAATGAATTTTATGCGTATTTAAATATTTTGGTTTAAGGAATAACTATACGTAGTTTAAAAAAAATCGCTGACGCAGTATAAGGATATATAGTTCAATAACTATACGTAGTTTAATAAATTCTCTGACGTAATGTAAGGAATAACTATACGTAGTTTAAAAAAATTCGCTGACGCAGTAAAAGGATACATAGTTCAATAACTATCCGTAGCTTAATAAATTTCTCTGACGTAATTTAATGAATAACTATACGTAGTTTAAAAAAATTCGCTGACGCAGTATAAGGATAATTATACGTAGTTCAATAACTATACGTAGTTTAATAAACTCTGACGTAATGTAAGGAATAACTATACGTAGTTTAAAAAAATTCGCTGACGCAGTAAAAGGATACATAGTTCAATAACTATACGTAATTTAATAAATTATCTGACGTAATTTAATGAATAACTATACGTAGTTTAAAAAAATTCGCTGACGCAGTATAAGGATAATTGTACGTAGTTCAATAACTTAACGTAGTTTAATAAATTCTCTGACGTAATTTAATGAATAACTATACGTAGTTTAAAAAAATTCGCTGACGCAGTATAAGGATAATTGTACGTAGTTCAATAACTTAACGTAGTTTAATAAATTCTCTGACGTAATTTAAGGAATAACTATACGTAGTTTAAAAAAATTCGCTGACGCAGTATAAGGATAATTATACGTAGTTCAATAACTATACGTAGTTTAATAAATTCTCTGACGTAATGTAAGGAATAACTATACGTAGTTTAAAAAAATTCGCTGACGCAGTATAAGGATAATTATATGTACGTAGTTCAATAACTATACGTAGTTTAATAAATGAAAATGAATTTTATGCGTATTTAAATATTTTTGGAATAAGGAATAACTATACGTAGTTTAAAAAAATTCGCTGACGCAGTATAAGGATAATTATACGTAGTTCAATAACTATACGTAGTTTAATAAACGAAAATGAATTTTAAGCGTATTGAAATATTTTTGGAATAAGGAATAATCGCCGATGCAGTATAAGGATACGTAGTTAATAACTAAACGTAGTTTAATAAATTCTCTGACGTAATGTAAGGAATAACTATACGTAGTTTAAAAAATTCGCTGACGCAGTACAAGGATAACTATACGTAGTTCAGTAACTATACGTAGTTTAATAAATGAAAATGAATTTTATGCGTATTTAAATATTTTTGGAATAAGGAATAACTATACGTAGTTTAAAAAAATTCGCTGACGCAGTATAAGGATAATTATACGTAGTTCAATAACTATACGTAGTTTAGTAAATTCTCTGACGTAATGTAAGCAATAAGTATACGTAGTTTAAAAAAATTCGCTGACGCAGTATAAGGATAATTATATGTACGTAGTTCAATAACTATACGTAGTTTAATAAATGAAAATGAATTTTATGCGTATTTAAATATTTTTGGAATAAGGAATAACTATACGTAGTTTAAAAAAATTCGCTGACGCAGTATAAGGATAACTATACGTAGTTCAATAACTATACGTAGTTTAATAAACGAAAATGAATTTTAAGCGTATTGAAATATTTTTGGAATAAGGAATAATCGCTGATGCAGTATAAGGATACGTAGTTAATAACTAAACGTAGTTTAATAAATTCTCTGACGTAATGTAAGGAATAACTATACGTAGTTTAAAAAATTCGCTGACGCAGTATAAGGATAATTATACGTAGTTCAATAACTATACGTAGTTTAATAAATTCTCTGACGTAATGTAAGGAATAACTATAAGTAGTTTAAAAAAATTCGCTGACGCAGTATAAGGATAATTATATGTACGTAGTTCAATAACTATACGTAGTTTAATAAATGAAAATGAATTTTATGCGTATTTAAATATTTTTGGAATAAGGAATAACTATACGTAGTTTAAAAAAATTCGCTGACGCAGTATAAGGATAACTATACGTAGTTCAATAACTATACGTAGTTTAATAAACGAAAATGAATTTTAAGCGTATTGAAATATTTTTGGAATAAGGAATAATCGCCGATGCAGTATAAGGATACGTAGTTAATAACTAAACGTAGTTTAATAAATTCTCTGACGTAATGTAAGGAATTACTATACGTAGTTTAAAAAATTCGCTGACGCAGTACAAGGATAACTATACGTTGTTCAATAACTATACGTAGTTTAATAAATGAAAATGAATTTTATGCGTATTGAAATATTTTTGGAATAAGGAATAACTATACGTAGTTTAAAAAAATTCGCTGACGCAGTATAAGGATAATTATACGTAGTTCAATAACTATACGTAGTTTAGTAAATTCTCTGACGTAATGTAAGCAATAAGTATACGTAGTTTAAAAAAATTCGCTGACGCAGTACAAGGATAACTATACGTAGTTCAATAACTATACGTAGTTTAATAAATGAAAATGAATTTTATGCGTATTGAAATAAGGATAACTATACGTAGTTCAATAACTATACGTAGTTTAATAAACGAAAATGAATTTTAAGCGTATTGAAATATTTTTGGAATAAGGAATAATCGCTGATGCAGTATAAGGATACGTAGTTAATAACTAAACGTAGTTCAATAAATTCTCTGACGTAATGTAAGGAATAACTACACGTAGTTTAAAAAATTCGCTGACGCAGTACAAGGATAACTATACGTAGTTCAATAACTATACGTAGTTTAATAAATTCTCTGACGTAATGTAAGGAATAACTATACGTAGTTTAAAAAAATTCGCTGACGCAGTACAAGGATAACTATACGTAGTTCAATAACTATACGTAGTTTAATAAATGAAAATGAATTTTATGCGTTTTGAAATATTTTTGGAATAAGGAATAACTATACGTAGTTTAAAAAAATTCGCTGACGCAGTATAAGGATAATTATACGTAGTTCAATAACTATACGTAGTTTAATAAACGAAAATGAATTTTATGCGTATTTAAATATTTTTGGAATAAGGAATAACTATACGTAGTTTAAAAAAATTCGCTGACGCAGTATAAGGATAACTATACGTAGTTCAATAACTATACGTAGTTTAATAAACGAAAATGAATTTTAAGCGTATTGAAATATTTTTGGAATAAGGAATAATCGCTGATGCAGTATAAGGATACGTAGTTAATAACTAAACGTAGTTTAATAAATTCTCTGACGTAATGTAAGGAATAACTATACGTAGTTTAAAAAATTCGCTGACGCAGTACAAGGATAATTATACGTAGTTCAATAACTATACGTAATTTAAGAAATGAAATTGAATTTTATGCGTATTTAAATATTTTTGGAATAAGGAATAACTATACGTAGTTTAATAAATTCTCTGACGTAATGTAAGGAATAACTATACGTAGTTAAAAAAAATTCGCTGACGTATTACAAGGATAACTATACGTAATTCAATAACTATACGTAGTTTAATAAATGAAAATGAATTTTATGCGTATTGAAATATTTTTGGAATAAGGAATAACTTTACGTAGTTTAAAAAATTCGCTGACGCAGTATAGGGATAATTATACGTAGTTCAATAACTATACGTAGTTTAATAAATTCTCTGACGTAATTTAAGAAATAATTATACGTAGTTTAAAAAATTCGCTGACGCAGTATAAGGATAATTATACGTAGTTCAATAACTATACGTAGTTTAATAAATTCTCTGACGTAATTTAAGGAATAACTATACGTAGTTTAAAAACATCGCTGACGCAGTATAAGGATACATAGTTCAATAACTAAACGTAGTTTATTAAATTCTCTGACGTAATGTAAGGAATAACTATACGTAGTTTAAAAAAATTCGCTGACGCAGTACAAGGATAACTATACGTAGTTCAATAACTATACGTAGTTTAATAAATGAAAATGAATTTTATGCGTATTGAAATATTTTTGGAATAAGGAATAACTATACGTAGTTTAAAAAAATTCGCTGACGCAGTATAAGGATAATAATACGTAGTTCAATAACTATACGTAGTTTAATAAATTCTCTGACGTAATGTAAGGAATAACTATACGTAGTTTAAAAAAATTCGCTGACGCAGTATAAGGATAATCATATGTAGTTCAATAACTATACGTAGTTTAATAAATGAAAATTAATTTTATGCGTATTTGAATATTTTTGGAATAAGGAATAACTATACGTAGTTTAAAAAAATTCGCTGACGCAGAACAAGGATAACTATATGTAGTTCAATAACTATACGTAGTTTAATAAACGAAAATGAATTTTAAGCGTATTGAAATATTTTTGGAATAAGGAATAACTATACGTAGTTTAATAAACGAAAATTAATTTTAAGCGTATTGAAATATTTTTGGAATAAGGAATAACTATACCTAGTTTAAAAAAATTCGCTGACGCAGTATAAGGATAATCATACGTAGTTCAATAACTATACGTAGTTTAATAAATGAAAATTAATGTTATGCGTATTTGAATATTTTTGGAATAAGGAATAACTATACGTAGTTTAAAAAAATTTGCTGACGCAGTACAAGGATAACTATACGTAGTTAAATAACTATACGTAGTTTAATAAATGAAAATGAATTTTATGCGTATTGAAATATTTTTGAAATAAGAAATAACTATACGTAGTTTAAAAAAATTCGATGACGCAGTACAAGGATAACTATACGTAGTTCAATAACTATACGTAGTTTAATAAACGAAAATGAATTTTAAGCGTATTTAAATATTTTTGGAATAAGGAATAATCGCTGATGCAGTATAAGGATACGTAGTTCAATAACTAAACGTAGTTTAATAAATTCTCTGACGTAATGTAAGGAATAACTATACGTAGTTTAAAAAATTCGCTGACGCAGTATAAGGATAATTATACGTAGTTCAATAACTATACGTAGTTTAATAAATTCTCTGACGTAATGTAAGGAATAACTATACGTAGTTCAATAACTATACATAGTTTAATAAATGAAAATGAATTTTATGCGTATTGAAATATTTTTGGAATAAGGAATAACTTATACGTAGTTTAAAAAAATTCGCTGACGCGGTATAAGGATAATTATACGTAGTTCAATAACTATACGTAGTTTAATAAATGAAAATTAATTTTATGCGTATTTGAATATTTTTGGAATAAGGAATAACTATACGTAGTTTAAAAAAATTCGCTGACGCAGTATAAGGATAATCATACGTAGTTCAATAACTATACGTAGTTTAATAAATTCTCTGACGTAATGTAAGGAATAACTATACGTAGTTTAAAAAAATTCGCTGACGCAGTACAAGGATAACTATACGTAGTTCAATAACTATACGTAGTTTAATAAATGAAAATGAATTTTATGCGTATTGAAATATTTTTGGAATAAGGAATAACTATACGTAGTTTAAAAAAATTCGCTGACGCAGTATAAGGATAATTATACGTAGTTCAATAACTATACGTAGTTTAATAAATGAAGATGAATTTTATGCATATTTGAATATTTTTGGAATAAGGAATAACTATACGTAGTTTAAAAAAATTCGCTGACGCAGTATAAGGATAATCATACGTAGTTCAATAACTATACGTAGTTTAATAAATTCTCTGACGTAATGTAAGGAATAACTATACGTAGTTTAAAAAAATTCGCTGACGCAGTACATGGATAACTATACGTAGTTCAATAACTATACGTAGTTTAATAATGAAAATGAATTTTATGCGTATTGAAATATTTTTGGAATGAGGAATAACTATACGTAGTTTGAAAAATTCGCTGACGCAGTACAAGGATAACTATACGTAGTTCAATAACTATACGTAGTTTAATAAATGAAAATCAATTTTATGCGTATTAAAATATTTTTGGAATATGGAATAACTATACGTAGTTTAATAAATTCTATGACGTAATGTAAGGAATAACTAAACGTAGTTTAAAAAAATTGGCTGACGCAGTACAAGGATTATTATACGTAGTTCAATAACTATACGTAGTTTAATAAATGAAAATGAATTTTATGCGTATTTAAATATTTTTGGTTTAAGGAATAACTATACGTAGTTTAAAAAAATTCGCTGACGCAGTATAAGAATACATAGTTCAATAACTATACGTAGTTTAATAAATTCTCTGACGTAATGTAAGGAATAACTATACGTAATTTAAAACATCGCTGACGCAGTAAAAGGATACATAGTTCAATAACTATCCGTAGCTTAATAAATTCT
The DNA here is from genome assembly GCA_963682025.1 of Cordilura impudica. Classification (NCBI taxonomy): domain Eukaryota; kingdom Metazoa; phylum Arthropoda; class Insecta; order Diptera; family Scathophagidae; genus Cordilura; species Cordilura impudica. The sequence continues at coordinate 31,699,818 of OY821517.1, forward strand.
CTGACGTAATTTAATGAATAACTATACGTAGTTTAAAAAAATTCGCTGACGCAGTATAAGGATAATTATACGTAGTTCAATAACTATACGTAGTTTAGTAAATTCTCTGACGTAATTTAAGGAATAATTATACGTAGTTTAAAAAAATTCGCTGACGCAGTACAAGGATAACTATACGTAGTTCAAAAACTATACGTAGTTTAATAAACGAAAATGAATTTTAAGCGTATTGAAATATTTTTGGAATAAGGAATAACTATACGTAGTTTAAAAAAATTCTCTGACGCAGTATAAGGATAATCATACGTAGTTCAATAACTATACGTAGTTTAATAAATTCTCTGACGTAATGTAAGGAATAACTATACGTAGTTTAAAAAAATTCGCTGACGCAGTATAAGGATAATTATACGTAGTTCAATAACTATACGTAGTTTAATAAATTCTCTGACGTAATGTAAGGAATAACTATACGTAGTTCAATAACTATACGTAGTTTAATAAATGAAAATGAATTTTATGCGTATTGAAATATTTTTGGAATAAGGAATAACTATACGTAGTTTAAAAAAATTCGCTGACGCGGTATAAGGATAATTATACGTTGTTCAATAACTATACGTAGTTTAATAAATGAAAATGAATTTTATGCGTGTTTGAATATTTTTGGAATAAGGAATAACTATACGTAGTTTAAAAAAATTCGCTGACGCAGTACAAGGATAACTATACGTAGTTCAATAACTATACGTAGTTTAATAAACGAAAATGAATTTTAAGCGTATTTAAATATTTTTGGAATAAGGAATAATCGCTGATGCAGTATAAGGATACGTAGTTCAATAACTAAACGTAGTTTAATAAATTCTCTGACGTAATGTAAGGAATAACTATACGTAGTTTAAAAAATTCGCTGACGCAGTATAAGGATAATTATACGTAGTTCAATAACTATACGTAGTTTAATAAATGAAGATGAATTTTATGCATATTTGAATATTTTTGGAATAAGGAATAACTATACGTAGTTTAAAAAAATTCGCTGACGCAGTATAAGGACAATCATACGTAGTTCAACAACTATACGTAGTTTAATAAATTCTCTGACGTAATGTAAGGAATAACTATACGTAGTTTAAAAAAATTCGCTGACGCAGTACAAGGATAACTATACGTAGTTCAATAACTATACGTAGTTTAATAAATGAAAATGAATTTTATGCGTATTGAAATATTTTTGGAATAAGGAATAACTATACGTAGTTTAAAAAAATTCGCTGACGCAGTATAAGGATAATTATACGTAGTTCAATAACTATACGTAGTTTAATAAATGAAGATGAATTTTATGCATATTTGAATATTTTTGGAATAAGGAATAACTATACGTAGTTTAAAAAAATTCGCTGACGCAGTATAAGGATAATCATACGTAGTTCAATAACTATACGTAGTTTAATAAATTCTCTGACGTAATGTAAGGAATAACTATACGTAGTTTAAAAAAATTCGCTGACGCAGTACAAGGATAACTATACGTAGTTCAATAACTATACGTAGTTTAATAAATGAAAATGAATTTTATGCGTATTGAAATATTTTTGGAATGAGGAATAACTATACGTAGTTTGAAAAATTCGCTGACGCAGTACAAGGATAACTATACGTAGTTCAATAACTATACGTAGTTTAATAAATGAAAATGAATTTTATGCGTATTGAAATATTTTTGGAATAAGAAATAACTATACGTAGTTTAAAAAAATTCGATGACGCAGTACAAGGATAACTATACGTAGTTCAATAACTATACGTAGTTTAATAAACGAAAATGAATTTTAAGCGTATTTAAATATTTTTGGAATAAGGAATAATCACTGATGCAGTATAAGGATACGTAGTTCAATAACTAAACGTAGTTTAATAAATTCTCTGACGTAATGTAAGGAATAACTATACGTAGTTTAAAAAATTCGCTGACGCAGTATAAGGATAATTATACGTAGTTCAATAACTATACGTAGTTTAATAAATTCTCTGACGTAATGTAAGGAATAACTATACGTAGTTCAATAACTATACGTAGTTTAATAAATGAAAATGAATTTTATGCGTATTGAAATATTTTTGGAATAAGGAATAACTATACGTAGTTTAAAAAAATTCGCTGACGCGGTATAAGGATAATTATACGTTGTTCAATAACTATACGTAGTTTAATAAATGAAAATGAATTTTATGCGTGTTTGAATATTTTTGGAATAAGGAATAACTATACGTAGTTTAAAAAAATTCGCTGACGCAGTACAAGGATAACTATACGTAGTTCAATAACTATACGTAGTTTAATAAACGAAAATGAATTTTAAGCGTATTTAAATATTTTTGGAATAAGGAATAATCGCTGATGCAGTATAAGGATACGTAGTTCAATAACTAAACGTAGTTTAATAAATTCTCTGACGTAATGTAAGGAATAACTATACGTAGTTTAAAAAATTCGCTGACGCAGTATAAGGATAATTATACGTAGTTCAATAACTATACGTAGTTTAATAAATGAAGATGAATTTTATGCATATTTGAATATTTTTGGAATAAGGAATAACTATACGTAGTTTAAAAAAATTCGCTGACGCAGTATAAGGACAATCATACGTAGTTCAACAACTATACGTAGTTTAATAAATTCTCTGACGTAATGTAAGGAATAACTATACGTAGTTTAAAAAAATTCGCTGACGCAGTACAAGGATAACTATACGTAGTTCAATAACTATACGTAGTTTAATAAATGAAAATGAATTTTATGCGTATTGAAATATTTTTGGAATAAGGAATAACTATACGTAGTTTAAAAAAATTCGCTGACGCAGTATAAGGATAATTATACGTAGTTCAATAACTATACGTAGTTTAATAAATGAAGATGAATTTTATGCATATTTGAATATTTTTGGAATAAGGAATAACTATACGTAGTTTAAAAAAATTCGCTGACGCAGTATAAGGATAATCATACGTAGTTCAATAACTATACGTAGTTTAATAAATTCTCTGACGTAATGTAAGGAATAACTATACGTAGTTTAAAAAAATTCGCTGACGCAGTACAAGGATAACTATACGTAGTTCAATAACTATACGTAGTTTAATAAATGAAAATGAATTTTATGCGTATTGAAATATTTTTGGAATGAGGAATAACTATACGTAGTTTGAAAAATTCGCTGACGCAGTACAAGGATAACTATACGTAGTTCAACAACTATACGTAGTTTAATAAATGAAAATGAATTTTATGCGTATTGAAATATTTTTGGAATAAGAAATAACTATACGTAGTTTAAAAAAATTCGATGACGCAGTACAAGGATAACTATACGTAGTTCAATAACTATACGTAGTTTAATAAACGAAAATGAATTTTAAGCGTATTTAAATATTTTTGGAATAAGGAATAATCGCTGATGCAGTATAAGGATACATAGTTCAATAACTATACGTAGTTTAATAAATTCTCTGACGTAATGTAAGGAATAACTATACGTAATTTAAAACATCGCTGACGCAGTAAAAGGATACATAGTTCAATAATTATACGTAGCTTAATAAATTCTCTGACGTAATTTAATGAATAACTATACGTAGTTTAAAAATTTTATGCGTATTTAAATATTTTTGGTTTAAGGAATACCTATACGTAGTTTAAAAAAATTCGCTGACGCAGTAGAAGGATACATAGTTCAATAACTATACGTAGTTTAATAAATTCTCTGACGTAATGTAAGGAATAACTATACGTAATTTAAAACATCGCTGACGCAGTAAAAGGATACATAGTTCAATAACTATCCGTAGCTTAATAAATTCTCTGACGTAATTTAATGAATAACTATACGTAGTTTAAAAAAATTCGCTGACGCAGTATAAGGATAATTATACGTAGTTCAATAACTATACGTAGTTTAGTAAATTCTCTGACGTAATTTAAGGAATAATTATACGTAGTTTAAAAAAATTCGCTGACGCAGTACAAGGATAACTATACGTAGTTCAATAACTATACGTAGTTTAATAAACGAAAATGAATTTTAAGCGTATTGAAATATTTTTGGAATAAGGAATAACTATACGTAGTTTAAAAAAGTTCTCTGACGCAGTATAAGGATAATCATACGTAGTTCAATAACTATACGTAGTTTAATAAATTCTCTGACGTAATGTAAAGAATAACTATACGTAGTTTAAAAAAATTCGCTGACGCAGTATAAGGATAATCATACGTAATTCAATAACTATACGTAGTTTAATAAATTCTCTGACGTAATGTAAAGAATAACTACGTAGTTTAAAAAAATTCGCTGACGCAGTACAAGGATAACTATACGTAGTTCAATAACTATACGTAGTTTAATAAATGAAAATGAATTTTATGCGTATTGAAATATTTTTGGAATAAGGAATAACTATACGTAGTTTAAACAAATTCTCTAACGCAGTATAAGGCTAATCATACGTAGTTCAATAACTATACGTAGTTTAATAAATTCTCTGACGTAATGTAAAGAATAACTATACGTAGTTTAAAAAAATTCGCTGACGCAGTATAAGGATAATCATACGTAGTTCAATAACTATACGTAGTTTAATAAATTTTCTGACGTAATGTAAAGAATAACTATACGTAGTTTAAAAAAATTCGCTGACGCAGTACAAGGATAACTATACGTAGTTCAATAACTATACGTAGTTTAATAAATGAAAATGAATTTTATGCGTATTGAAATATTTTTGGAATAAGGAATAACTATACGTAGTTTAAAAAATTCGCTGACGCAGTATAAGGATAATTATACGTAGTTCAATAACTATACGTAGTTTAATAAATGAAAATTAATTTTATGCGTATTTGAATATTTTTGGAATAAGGAATAACTATACGTAGTTTAAAAAAATTCGCTGACGCAGTATAAGGATAATCATACGTAGTTCAATAACTATACGTAGTTTAATAAATTCCCTGACGTAATGTAAAGAATAACTATACGTAGTTTAAAAAAATTCGCTGACGCAGTATAAGGATAATCATACGTAGTTCAATAACTATACGTAGTTTAATAAATTCTCTGACGTAATGTAAAGAATAACTATACGTAGTTTAAAAAAATTCGCTGACGCAGTATAAGGATAATCATACGTAGTTCAATAACTATACGTAGTTTAATAAATTCTCTGACGTAATGTAAAGAATAACTATACGTAGTTTAAAAAAATTCGCTGACGCAGTACAAGGATAACTATACGTAGTTCAATAACTATACGTAGTTTAATAAATGAAAATGAATTTTATGTGTATTGAAATATTTTTGGAATAAGGAATAACTATACGTAGTTTAAAAAAATTCGCTGACGCAGTATAAGGATAATCATACGTAGTTCAATAACTATACGTAGTTTAATAAATGAAAATTAATTTTATGCGTATTTGAATATTTTTGGAATAAGGAATAACTATACGTAGTTTAAAAAAATTCGCTGACGCAGTACAAGGATAACTATACGTAGTTCAATAACTATACGTAGTTTAATAAACGAAAATGAATTTTAAGCGTATTGAAATATTTTTGGAATAAGGAATAACTATACGTAGTTTAAAAAAATTCGCTGACGCAGTATAAGGATAATTATACGTAGTTCAATAACTATACGTAGTTTAATAAATGAAAATTAATTTTATGCGTATTTGAATATTTTTGGAATAAGGAATAACTATACGTAGTTTAAAAAAATTCGCTGACGCAGTACAAGGATAACTATACGTAGTTCAAAAACTATACGTAGTTTAATAAACGAAAATGAATTATAAGCGTATTGAAATATTTTTTGGAATAAGGAATAACTATACGTAGTTTAAAAAAATTTGCTGACGCAGTACAAGGATAACTATACGTAGTTCAATAACTATACGTAGTTTATTAAACGAAAATGAATTTTAAGCGTATTGAAATATTTTTGGAATAAGGAATAACTATACGTAGTTTAATAAATTCTCTGACGTAATGTAAGGAATAACTATACGTAGTTTAAAAAAATTCGCTGACGCAGTACAAGGATAACTATACGTAGTTCAATAACTATACGTAGTTAAATAAATTCTCTGACGTAATGTAAGGAATAACTATACGTAGTTTAAAAAAATTCGCTGACGCAGTATAAGGATAATTATACGTAGTTCAATAACTATACGTAGTTTAATAAATTCTCTGACGTAATTTAATGAATAACTATACGTAGTTTAAAAAAATTCGCTGACGCAGTATAAGGATAATTTTACGTAGTTCAATAAACTATACGTAGTTTAATAAATTCTCTGACGTAATTTAAGGAATAACTATACGTAGTTAAAAAAAATTCACTGACGCAGTATAAGGATAATTATATGTACGTAGTTCAATAACTATACGCTGTTTAATAAATGAAAATGAATTTTATGCGTATTTAAATATATTTGGAATAAGGAATAACCATACGTAGTTTAAAAAAATTCGCTGACGCAGCATAAGGATAATTATACGTAGTTCAATAACTATACGTAGTTTAATAAATTCTCTGACGTAATTTAACGAATAACTATACGTAGTTTAAAAAAATTCGCTGACGCAGTATAAGGATAATTTTACGTAGTTCAATAAACTATACGTAGTTTAATAAATTCTCTGACGTAATTTAACGAATAACTATACGTAATTTAAAAACATCGCTGACGCAGTATAAGGATACGTTATTCAATAACTATACGTAGTTTAAAAAATTCTCTGACGTAATTTAAGGAATAACTATACGTAGTTAAAAAAAATTCGCTGACGCAGTATAAGGATAATTATACGTAGTTCAATAACTATACGTAGTTTAATAAATTCTCTGACGTAATTTAAGGAATAACTATACGTAGTTAAAAAAAATTCGCTGACGCAGTATAAGGATAATTATATGTACGTAGTTCAATAACTATACGCTGTTTAATAAATGAAAATGAATTTTATGCGTATTTAAATATTTTTGGAATAAGGAATAACTGTACGTAGTTTAAAAAATCGCTGACGCAATATAATGATACGTAGTTCAATAACTATAAGTAGTTTAACAAATTCTCTGACGTAATGTAAGGAATAACTATACGTAGTTTAAAAAAATTCGCTGACGCAGTATAAGGATAATTAAACGTAGTTCAATAACTATACGTAGTTTAATAAATTCTCTGACGTAATTTAAGGAATAACTATACGTAGTTTAAAAAAATTCGCTGACGCAGTATAAGGATAATTATACGTAGTTCAATAACTATACGTAGTTTAATAAATTCTCTGATGTAATTTAAGGAATAACTATACGTAGTTAAAAAAAATTCGCTGACGCAGTATAAGGATAATTATATGTACGTAGTTCAATAACTATACGCTGTTTAATAAATTCTCTGACGTAATTAAATGAATAACTATACGTAGTTTAAAAAAATTCGCTGACGCAGCATAAGGATAATTATACGTAGTTCAATAACTATACGTAGTTTAATAAATTCTCTGACGTAATTTAATGAATAACTATACGTAGTTAAAAAAAATTCGCTGACGCAGTATAAGGATAATTATACGTAGTTCAATAACTATACGAAGCTTAATAAATTCTCTGACGTAATGTAAGGAATAACTATACGTAGTTTAAAAAAATTCGCTGACGCAGTATAAGGATAATTATACGTAGTTCAATAACTATACGTAGTTTAATAAATTCTCTGACGTAATTTAAGGAATAACTATACGTAGTTTAAAAAAATTCGCTGACGCAGTATAAGGATAATTATACGTAGTTCAATAACTATACGTAGTTTAATAAATTCTCTGATGTAATTTAAGGAATAACTATACGTAGTTAAAAAAATTCGCTGACGCAGTATAAGGATAATTATATGTACGTAGTTCAATAACTATACGCTGTTTAATAAATTCTCTTACGTAATTAAATGAATAACTATACGTAGTTTAAAAAAATTCGCTGACGCAGCATAAGGATAATTATACGTAGTTCAATAACTATACGTAGTTTAATAAATTCTCTGACGTAATTTAATGAATAACTATACGTAGTTAAAAAAAATTCGCTGACGCAGTATAAGGATAATTATACGTAGTTCAATAACTATACGTAGTTTAATAAATTCTCTGACGTAATTTAACGAATAACTATACGTAGTTTAAAAAAATTCGCTGACGCAATATAAGGATAATTATACGTAGTTCAATAACTATACGAAGCTTAATAAATTCTCTGACGTAATGTAAGGAATAACTATACGTAGTTTAAAAAAATTCGCTGACGCAGTATAAGGATAATTATACGTAGTTCAATAACTATACGTAGTTTAATAAATTCTCTGACTGTAATTTAATGAATAACTATACGTAGTAATTCGCTGACGCAGTATAAGGATAATTATATGTACGTAGTTCAATAACTATACGCTGTTTAATAAATGAAAATGAATTTTATGCGTATTTAAATATATTTGGAATAAGGAATAACTATACGTAGTTTAAAAAAATTCGCTGACGCAGTATAAGGATAATTATACGTAGTTCAATAACTATACGTAGTTTAATAAATTCTCTGACGTAATTAAATGAATAACTATACGTAGTTTAAAAAAATTCGCTGACGCAGCATAAGGATAATTATACGTAGTTCAATAACTATATGTAGTTTAATAAATTCTCTGACGTAATTTAGCGAATAACTATACGTAGTTTAAAAAATTCGCTGACGCAGTATAAGGATAATTTTACGTAGTTCAATAAACTATACGCAGTTTAATAAATTCTCTGACGTAATTTAACGAATAACTATACGTAGTTTAAAAAAATTCGCTGACGCAGTATAAGGATAATTATACGTAGTTCAATAACTATACGTAGTTTAATAAATTCTCTGACGTAATTTAATGAATAACTATACGTAGTTTAAAAAAATTCGCTGACGCAGTATAAGGATAATTATACGTAGTTCAATAACTATACGTAGTTTAATAAATTCTCTGACGTAATTTAACGAATAACTATACGTAGTTTAAAAAAATTCGCTGACGCAGCATAAGGATAGTTATACGTAGTTCAATAACTATACGTAGTTTAATAAATTCTCTGACGTAATTTAACGAATAACTATACGTAGTTTAAAAAAATTCGCTGACGCAATGTAAGGATAATTATACGTAGTTCAATAACTATACGTAGTTTAATGAAAATGAATTTTAAGCGTATTTAAATATTTTTGTAATAAGCAAAAACTATACGTAATTTAAAAACATCGCTGACGCAGTATAAGGAAACGTAATTCAATAACTATACGTAGTTTAATGAAAATGAATTTTAAGCGTATTTAAATATTTTTGGAATAAGCAATAACTATACGTAATTTAAAAACATCGCTGACGCAGTATAAGGATACGTTGTTCAATAACTATACGTAGTTTAAAAAATTCTCTGACGTAATTTAATGAATAACTATACGTAGTTTAAAAAAATTCGCTGACGCAGTATAAGGGTAATTATACGTAGTTCAATAACTATACGTAGTTTAATAAATTCTCTGACGTAATGTAAGGAATAACTATACGTAGTTTAAAAACATCGCTGACGCAGTATAAGGATAATTATACGTAGTTCAATAACTATACGTAGTTTAATAAATTCTCTGACGTAATTTAAGGAATAATTATACGTAGTTTAAAAAAATTCGCTGACGCAGTATAAGAATAATTATACGTAGTTCAATAACTATGCGTAGTTTAATAAATTCTCTGAAGTAATTTTAGGAATAATTATACGTAGTTTAAAAAAATTCGCTGACGCAGTATAAGAATAATTATACGTAATTCAATAACTATACGTAGTTTAATAAATTCTCTGACGTAATTTAAGGAATAATAATACGTAGTTTAAAAAAATTCGCTGACGCAGTATAAGGATAATTATACGTAGTTCAATAACTATACGTAGTTTAATAAATTCTCTGACGTAATTTAAGGAATAATTATACGTAGTTTAAAAAAATTCGCTGACGCAGTATAAGAATAATTATACGTAGTTCAATAACTATACGTAGTTTAATAAATTCTCTGAAGTAATTTTAGGAATAATTATACGTAGTTTAAAAAAATTCGCTGACGCAGTATAAGGATAATTATACGTAGTTCAATAACTATACGTAGTTTAATAAATTCTCTGACGTAATTTAAGGAATAATTATACGTAGTTTAAAAAAATTCGCTGACGCAGTATAAGAATAATTATACGTAGTTCAATAACTATACGTAGTTTAATAAATTCTCTGAAGTAATTTTAGGAATAATTATACGTAGTTTAAAAAAATTCGCTGACGCAGTATAAGGATAATTATACGTAGTTCAATAACTATACGTAGTTTAATAAATTCTCTGACGTAATTTAAGGAATAATTATACGTAGTTTAAAAAAATTCGCTGACGCAGTATAAGAATAATTATACGTAGTTCAATAACTATACGTAGTTTAATAAATTCTCTGAAGTAATTTTAGGAATAATTATACGTAGTTTAAAAAAATTCGCTGATGCAGTATAAGAATAATTATACGTAGTTCAATAACTATACGTAGTTTAATGAAAATGAATTTTAAGCGTATTTAAATATTTTTGGAATAAGCAATAACTATACGTAATTTAAAAACATCGCTGACGCAGTATAAGGATACGTTGTTCAATAACTATACGTAGTTTAAAAAATTCTCTGACGTAATGTAAGGAATAACTATACGTAGTTTAAAAAATTCGCTGACGCAGTATAAGGATAATTATACGTAGTTCAATAACTATACGTAGTTTAATGAAAACGAATTTTAAGCGTATTTAAATATTTTTGGAATAAGCAATAACTATACGTAATTTAAAAACATCGCTGACGCAGTATAAGGATACGTAGTTCAATAACTATACGTAGTTTAAAAAATTCTCTGACGTAATGTAAGGAATAACTATACGTAGTTTAAAAAATTCGCTGACGCAGTATAAGGATAATTATACGGAGTTCAATAACTATACGTAGTTTAATAAATTCTCTGACGTTATGAACGCAATAACTATACGTAGTTTAAAAAAATCGCTGACGCAGTATAAGGATACGTAGTTCAATAACTATACGTAGTTTAATAAATTCTCTAACGTTATGTACGGAATAACTATACGTAGTTTAAAAAAATCTCTGACGCAGTATGAGGATACGTAGTTCAATAACTATACGTAGTTTAATAAATTATCTGACGTTATGTACGGAATAACTATAAGTAGTTTAAAAAAATTCGCTGACGCAGTATAAGGATAATTATACGTAGTTCAATAACTATATTATACGTAGTTCAATAAATGAAAATGAATTTTATGCGTATTTGAATACTTTTGGAATAAGGAATAACTATACGTAGTTTAAAAAAATCGCTGACGCAATATAAGGATACGTAGTTCAATAACTATACGTAGTTTAAAAAATTCTCTGACGTAATGTAAGGAATAACTATACGTAGTTTAAAAAATTCGCTGACGCAGTATAAGGATAATTATACGTAGTTCAATAACTATACGTAGTTTAATAAATTCTCTGACGTTATGAACGCAATAACTATACGTAGTTTAAAAAAATCGCTGACGCAGTATAAGGATACGTAGTTCAATAACTATACGTAGTTTAATAAATTCTCTAACGTTATGTACGGAATAACTATACGTAGTTTAAAAAAATCTCTGACGCAGTATGACGATACGTAGTTCAATAACTATACGTAGTTTAATAAATTATCTGACGTTATGTACGAAATAACTATAAGTAGTTTAAAAAAATTCGCTGACGCAGTATAAGGATAATTATACGTAGTTCAATAACTATATTATACGTAGTTTAATAAATGAAAATGAATTTTATGGGTATTTAAATATTTTTCGAATAAGAAATAACTATACGTAGTTTAAAAAAATCGCTGACGCAGTATAAGGATAATTATACGTAGTTCAATAAATGAAAATGAATTTTATGCGTATTTGAATACTTTTGGAATAAGGAATAACTATATGTAGTTTAAAAAAATCGCTGACGCAATATAAGGATACGTAGTTCAATAACTATACGTAGTTTAATAAATTCTCTGACGTAATGTAAGGAAGAACTATACGTAGTATAAAAAAATTCGCTGACGCAGTATAAGGACAATTATACGTAGTTATATAACTATACGTAATTTAAGAAATGAAATTGAATTTTATGCGTATTTAAATATTTTTCGAATAAGAAATAACTATATGTAGTTTAATAAATTCTCTGACGTAATGTAAGGAATAACTATACGTAGTTTAAAAAAAATCGCTGACGCAGTATAAGGATAATTATACGTAGTTCAATAACTATACGTAGTTCAATAAATGAAAATGAATTTTATGCGTATTTGAATACTTTTGGAATAAGGAATAACTATACGTAGTTTAAAAAAATCGCTGACGCAATATAAGGATACGTAGTTCAATAACTATACGTAGTTTAATAAATTCTCTGACGTAATGTAAGGAATAACTATACGTAGTTTAAAAAAATGCGCTGACGCAGTATAAGGATAATTATACGTAGTTCAATAACTATATTATACGTAGTTCAATAAATGAAAATGAATTTTATGCGTATTTGAATACTTTTGGAATAAGGAATAACTATACGTAGTTTAAAAAAATCGCTGACGCAATATAAGGATACGTAGTTCAATAACTATACGTAGTTTAATAAATTCTCTGACGTAATGTAAGGAATAACTATACGTAGTATAAAAAAATTCGCTGACGCAGTATAAGGATAATTATACATAGTTCAAATAACTATACGTAGTTCAATAAATGAAAATGAATTTTATGCGTATTTGAATACTTTTGGAATAAGGAATAATTATACGTAGTTTAAAAAAATCGCTGACGCAATATAAGGATACGTAGTTCAATAACTATACGTAGTTTAATAAATTCTCTGACGTAATGTAAGGAATAACTATACGTAGTTTAATCAATTCTCTGACGTAATGTAAGAAATAACTATACGTAGTTTAAATATTTTTGGAATAAGGAATAACTATACGTAGTTTAAAAAATTCTCTGACGTAATTAAAGGAATAACTATACGTAGTTTAAACAAATTCGCTAACGCAGTATAAGGATAATTGTACGTAGTTCAATAACTATACGTAATTTAAGAAATGAAATTGAATTTTATGCGTATTTAAATATTTTTGGAATAAGCAAAAACTATACGTAATTTAAAAACATCGCTGACGCAGTATAAGGATACGTTGTTCAATAACTATACGTAGTTTAAAAAATTCTCTGACGTAATGTAAGGAATAACTATACGTAGTTTAAAAAATTCGCTGACGCACTATAAGGATAATTATACGTAGTTCAATAACTATACGTAGTTTAATGAAAACGAATTTTAAGCGTATTTAAATATTTTTGGAATAAGCAATAACTATACGTAATTTAAAAACATCGCTGACGCAGTATAAGGATACGTAGTTCAATAACTATACGTAGTTTAAAAAATTCTCTGACGTAATGTAAGAAATAACTATACGTAGTTTAAAAAAATTCTCTGACGCAGTATAAGGATAATTATACGTAGTTCAATAACTAAACGTAGTTTAATAAATTCTGACGTAATTTAAGGAATAACTATACGTAGTTTAAAAAAATTCGCTGACGCAGTAAAAGGATACGTAGTTCAATAACTATACGTAGTTTAAAAAATTCGCTGACGCAGTACAAGGATAATAATAATATATATATAAGTAGTTTAATAAATTCTCTGACGTAATGTAAGAAATAACTATACGTAGTTTAAATATTTTTGGAATAAGGAATAACTATACGTAGTTTAAAAAATTCTCTGACGTAATTAAAGGAATAACTATACGTAGTTTAAACAAATACGCTAACGCAGTATAAGGATAATTATACGTAGTTCAATAACTATACGTAATTTAAGAAATGAAATGGAATTTTATGCGTATTTAAATATTTTTGGAATAAGCAATAACTATACGTAATTTAAAAACATCGCTGACGCAGTATAAGGATACGTTGTTCAATAACTATACGTAGTTTAAAAAATTCTCTGACGTAATGTAAGGAATAACTATACGTAGTTTAAAAAATTCGCTGACGCAGTATAAGGATAATTATACGTAGTTCAATAACTATACGTAGTTTAATGAAAACGAATTTTAAGCGTATTTAAATATTTTTGGAATAAGCAATAACTATACGTAATTTAAAAACATCGCTGACGCAGTATAAGGATACGTAGTTCAATAACTATACGTAGTTTAAAAAATTCTCTGACGTAATGTAAGGAATAACTATACGTAGTTTAAAAAATTCGCTGACGCAGTATAAGGATAATTATACGGAGTTCAATAACTATACGTAGTTTAATAAATTCTCTGACGTTATGAACGCAATAACTATACGTAGTTTAAAAAAATCGCTGACGCAGTATAAGGATACGTAGTTCAATAACTATACGTAGTTTAATAAATTCTCTAACGTTATGTACGGAATAACTATACGTAGTTTAAAAAAATCTCTGACGCAGTATGAGGATACGTAGTTCAATAACTATACGTAGTTTAATAAATTATCTGACGTTATGTACGGAATAACTATAAGTAGTTTAAAAAAATTCGCTGACGCAGTATAAGGATAATTATACGTAGTTCAATAACTATATTATACGTAGTTCAATAAATGAAAATGAATTTTATGCGTATTTGAATACTTTTGGAATAAGGAATAACTATACGTAGTTTAAAAAAATCGCTGACGCAATATAAGGATACGTAGTTCAATAACTATACGTAGTTTAAAAAATTCTCTGACGTAATGTAAGGAATAACTATACGTAGTTTAAAAAATTCGCTGACGCAGTATAAGGATAATTATACGTAGTTCAATAACTATACGTAGTTTAATAAATTCTCTGACGTTATGAACGCAATAACTATACGTAGTTTAAAAAAATCGCTGACGCAGTATAAGGATACGTAGTTCAATAACTATACGTAGTTTAATAAATTCTCTAACGTTATGTACGGAATAACTATACGTAGTTTAAAAAAATCTCTGACGCAGTATGACGATACGTAGTTCAATAACTATACGTAGTTTAATAAATTATCTGACGTTATGTACGAAATAACTATAAGTAGTTTAAAAAAATTCGCTGACGCAGTATAAGGATAATTATACGTAGTTCAATAACTATATTATACGTAGTTTAATAAATGAAAATGAATTTTATGGGTATTTAAATATTTTTCGAATAAGAAATAACTATACGTAGTTTAAAAAAATCGCTGACGCAGTATAAGGATAATTATACGTAGTTCAATAAATGAAAATGAATTTTATGCGTATTTGAATACTTTTGGAATAAGGAATAACTATATGTAGTTTAAAAAAATCGCTGACGCAATATAAGGATACGTAGTTCAATAACTATACGTAGTTTAATAAATTCTCTGACGTAATGTAAGGAAGAACTATACGTAGTATAAAAAAATTCGCTGACGCAGTATAAGGACAATTATACGTAGTTATATAACTATACGTAATTTAAGAAATGAAATTGAATTTTATGCGTATTTAAATATTTTTCGAATAAGAAATAACTATATGTAGTTTAATAAATTCTCTGACGTAATGTAAGGAATAACTATACGTAGTTTAAAAAAAATCGCTGACGCAGTATAAGGATAATTATACGTAGTTCAATAACTATACGTAGTTCAATAAATGAAAATGAATTTTATGCGTATTTGAATACTTTTGGAATAAGGAATAACTATACGTAGTTTAAAAAAATCGCTGACGCAATATAAGGATACGTAGTTCAATAACTATACGTAGTTTAATAAATTCTCTGACGTAATGTAAGGAATAACTATACGTAGTTTAAAAAAATGCGCTGACGCAGTATAAGGATAATTATACGTAGTTCAATAACTATATTATACGTAGTTCAATAAATGAAAATGAATTTTATGCGTATTTGAATACTTTTGGAATAAGGAATAACTATACGTAGTTTAAAAAAATCGCTGACGCAATATAAGGATACGTAGTTCAATAACTATACGTAGTTTAATAAATTCTCTGACGTAATGTAAGGAATAACTATACGTAGTATAAAAAAATTCGCTGACGCAGTATAAGGATAATTATACATAGTTCAAATAACTATACGTAGTTCAATAAATGAAAATGAATTTTATGCGTATTTGAATACTTTTGGAATAAGGAATAATTATACGTAGTTTAAAAAAATCGCTGACGCAATATAAGGATACGTAGTTCAATAACTATACGTAGTTTAATAAATTCTCTGACGTAATGTAAGGAATAACTATACGTAGTTTAATCAATTCTCTGACGTAATGTAAGAAATAACTATACGTAGTTTAAATATTTTTGGAATAAGGAATAACTATACGTAGTTTAAAAAATTCTCTGACGTAATTAAAGGAATAACTATACGTAGTTTAAACAAATTCGCTAACGCAGTATAAGGATAATTGTACGTAGTTCAATAACTATACGTAATTTAAGAAATGAAATTGAATTTTATGCGTATTTAAATATTTTTGGAATAAGCAAAAACTATACGTAATTTAAAAACATCGCTGACGCAGTATAAGGATACGTTGTTCAATAACTATACGTAGTTTAAAAAATTCTCTGACGTAATGTAAGGAATAACTATACGTAGTTTAAAAAATTCGCTGACGCACTATAAGGATAATTATACGTAGTTCAATAACTATACGTAGTTTAATGAAAACGAATTTTAAGCGTATTTAAATATTTTTGGAATAAGCAATAACTATACGTAATTTAAAAACATCGCTGACGCAGTATAAGGATACGTAGTTCAATAACTATACGTAGTTTAAAAAATTCTCTGACGTAATGTAAGAAATAACTATACGTAGTTTAAAAAAATTCTCTGACGCAGTATAAGGATAATTATACGTAGTTCAATAACTAAACGTAGTTTAATAAATTCTGACGTAATTTAAGGAATAACTATACGTAGTTTAAAAAAATTCGCTGACGCAGTAAAAGGATACGTAGTTCAATAACTATACGTAGTTTAAAAAATTCGCTGACGCAGTACAAGGATAATAATAATATATATATAAGTAGTTTAATAAATTCTCTGACGTAATGTAAGAAATAACTATACGTAGTTTAAATATTTTTGGAATAAGGAATAACTATACGTAGTTTAAAAAATTCTCTGACGTAATTAAAGGAATAACTATACGTAGTTTAAACAAATACGCTAACGCAGTATAAGGATAATTATACGTAGTTCAATAACTATACGTAATTTAAGAAATGAAATGGAATTTTATGCGTATTTAAATATATTTCGAATAAGGAATAACTATACGTAGTTTAAAAAAATCGCTGACGCAATATAAGGATACGTAGTTCAATAACTATACGTAGTTTAATAAATTCTCTGACGTAATGTAAGGAATAACTATACGTACTATAAAAAATTCGCTGACGCAGTATAAGGATAATTATACGTAGTTCAATAACTATACGTAGTTCAATAAATGAAAATGAATTTTATGCGTATTTGAATACTTTTGGAATAAGGAATAACTATACGTAGTTTAAAAAAAATCGCTGACGCAATATAAGGATACGTAGTTCAATAACTATACGTTGTATAATAAATTCTCTGACGTAGTGTAAGGAATAACTATAATTAGTTTAAAAAAATTCGCTGACGCAGTATAAGGATAATTATACGTAGTTCAATAACTATACGTAGTTTAATAAATTCTCTGACGTTATGAACGCAATAACTATACGTAGTTTAAAAAAATCGCTGACGCAGTATAAGGATACGTACTTCAATAACTATACGTAGTTTAATAAATTCTCTAACATTATGTACGGAATAACTATACGTAGTTTAAAAAAATCGCTCACGCAGTATAAGGATACGTAGTTCAATAACTATACGTAGTTTAATAAATTCTCTGACGTAATGTAAGGACTAACTTTACGTAGTTTAAAAAATTCGCTGACGCAGATTAAGAATACGTGGTTCAATAACTATAGGTAGTTTAAAAAAATTTGCTGACGCAGTATAAGGATAATTATACGTAGTCAATAACTATACGCAGTTCAATAAATGAAAATGAATTCTATTCGTATTTAAATATTTTTGGAATAAGAAATAACTATACGTAGTTTAATAAATTCTCTGACGTAATTTAAGGAATAATTATACGTAGTTTAAACAAATTCGCTGACGCAGTATAAAGATAACTATACGTAGTTCAATAACTATAAGTAGTTTAATAAATTCTCTGACGTTATGAACGCAATAACTATACGTAGTTTAAAAAATTCGTTGACGCAGTATAAGGATAATTATACGTAGTTCAATAACTATACGTAGTTTAATAAATTCTCTGACGTTATAAACGCAATAACTATACGTAGTTTAAAAAAATTCGCTGACGCAGTATAAGGACAATACGTAGTTCAATAACTATACGTAGTTTAATAAATTCTCTGACGTTATGAACGCAATAACTATACGTAGTTTAAAAAAATTCGCTGACGCAGTATAAGGATAATTATACGTAGTTCAATAACTATACGTAGTTTAATAAATTCTCTGACGTTATGAACGCAATAAATATACGTAGTTTAAAAAAATCGCTGACTCAGTATAAGGATACGTAGTTCAATAACTGTACGTAGTTTAATAAATTCTCTAACATTATGTACGGAATAACTATACGTAGTTTAAAAAAATCGCTGGCGCAGTATAAGGATACGTAGTTCAATAACTATACGTAGTTTAATAAATTCTCTGAAGTAATGTAAGGACTAACTTTACGTAGTTTAAAAAATTCGCTGACGCAGTATAAGAATACGTGGTTCAATAACTGTACGTAGTTTAATAAATTCTCTGACGTTATGAACGCAATAACTATACGTAGTTTAAAAAATTCGCTGACGCAGTATAAAGATAACTATACGTAGTTCAATAACTATACGTAGTTTAATAAATTCTCTGACGTAATTAAAGGAATAACTATACGTAGTTTAAACAAATTCGCTGACGCAGTATAAAGATAACTATACGTAGTTCAATAACTATACGTAGTTTAATAAATTCTCTGACGCAATAACTATACGTAGTTTAAAAAAATTCGCTGACGCAGTATAAGGACAATACGTAGTTCAATAACTATACGTTGTTTAATAAATTCTCTGACGTAATGTAAGGACTAACTTTACGTAGTTTAAAAAATTCGCTGACGCAGTACAAGGATAACTATACGTAGTTCAATAACTATACGTAGTTTAATAAATTCTCTGACGCAATAACTATACGTAGTTTAAAAAAATTCGCTGACGCAGTATAAGGACAATACGTGGTTCAATAACTATACGTAGTTTAATAAATTCTCTGACGTTATGAACGCAATAACTATACGTAGTTTAAAAAATTCGCTGACGCAGTATAAAGATAACTTTACGTAGTTCAATAACTATACGTAGTTTAATAAATTCTCTGACGTAATTAAAGGAATAACTATACGTAGTTTAAACAAATTCGCTGACGCAGTATAAAGATAACTATACGTAGTTCAATAACTATACGTAGTTTAATAAATTCTCTGACGTTATGAACGCAATTAATATACGTAGTTTAAAAAAATCGCTGACGCAGTATAAGGATACGTAGTTCAATAACTATATGTAGTTTAATAAATTCTCTAACATTATGTACGGAATAACTATACGTACTTTAAAAAAATCGCTGACGCAGTATAAGGATACGTAGTTCAATAACTATACGTAGTCTAATAAATTCTCTGACGTAATGTAAGGACTAACTTTACGTAGTTTAAAAAATTCGCTGACGCAGTATAAGAATACGTGGTTCAATAACTATACGTAGTTTAATAAATTCTCTGACATTATGAACGCAATAACTATACGTAGTTTAAAAAATTCGCTGACGCAGTATAAGGATAATTATATGTAGTTCAATAACTATACGTAGTTTAATAAATTCTCTGACGTTATGAACGCAATAACTATACGTAGTTTAAAAAAATTCGCTGACGCAGTATAAGGATAATTATACGTAGTTCAATAACTATACGTAGTTTAATAAATGAAAATGAATTTTATGCGTATTTAAATATTTTTGGAATAAGGAATAACTAAACGTAGTTTAAAAAATTCTCTGACGTAATTAAAGCAATAACTATACGTAGTTTAAACAAATTCGCTGACGCAGTACAAGGATAACTATAAGAAGTTCAATAACTATACGTAGTTTAATAAATTCTCTGACGTTATGAACGCAATAACTATACGTAGTTTAAAAAATTCGCTGACGCAGTATAAGGATATTTATACGTAGTTCAATAACTATACGTAGTTTAATAAATTCTCTGACGTAATTAAAGGAATAACTATACGTAGTTTAAAAAAATTCGCTAACGCAGTATAAGGATAATTATACGTAGTTCAATATCTATACGTAATTTAAGAAATGAAATTGAATTTTATGCTAATTTAAATATTTTTGGAATAAGGAATAACTATACGTAGTTTAATAAATTCTCTGACGTAATTTGAGGAATAACTATACGTAGTTAAAAAAATTCGCTGACGCAGTATAAGGATAATTATACGTAGTTCAATAACTATACGTAGTTCAATAAATGAAAATGAATTTTATGCGTATTTGAATACTTTTGGAATAAGGAATAACTATACGTAGTTTAAAAAATCGCTGACGCAATATAAGGATACGTAGTTCAATAACTATACGTAGTTTAATAAATTCTGTGACGTAATGTAAGGAATAACTATACGTAGTATAAAAAATTCGCTGACGCAGTATAAGGATAATTATACGTAGTTCAATAACTATACGTAGTTTAATAAATGAAAATGAATTTTATGCGTATTTGAATACTTTTGGAATAAGGAATAACTATACGTAGTTTGAAAAATTCGCTGACACAGTATAAGGATAATTATACGTAGTTCAATAACTATACGTAATTTAAGAAATGAAATTGAATTTTATGCGTATTTAAATATTTTTGGAATAAGGAATAACTATACGTAGTTTGAAAAATTCGCTGACGCAGTATAAGGATACGTAGTTCAATAACTATACGTAGTTTAATAAATTCTCTGACGTAATGTAAGGACTAACTTTACGTAGTTTAAAAAATTCGCTGACGCAGTATAAGAATACGTGGTTCAATAACTATACGTAGTTTAATAAATTCTCTGACGTTATGAACGCAATAACTATACGTAGTTTAAAAAATTCGCTGACGCAGTTTAAGGATAATTATATGTAGTTCAATAACTATACGTAGTTTAATAAATTCTCTGACGTTATGAACGCAATAACTATACGTAGTTTAAAAAAATTCGCTTACGCAGTATAAGGATAATTATACGTAGTTCAATAACTATACGTAGTTTAGTAAATTCTCTGACGTAATTTAAGGAATAATTATACGTAGTTTAAACAAATTCGCTGACGCAGTATAAAGATAACTATACGTAGTTCAATAACTATAAGTAGTTTAATAAATTCTCTGACGTTATGAACGCAATAACTATACGTAGTTTAAAAAATTCGTTGACGCAGTATAAGGATAATTATACGTAGTTCAATAACTATACGTAGTTTAATAAATTCTCTGACGTTATGAACGCAATAACTATACGTAGTTTAAAAAAATTCGCTGACGCAGTATAAGGATAATTATACGTAGTTCAATAACTATACGTAGTTTAATAAATTCTCTGACGTTATGAACGCAATAAATATACGTAGTTTAAAAAAATCGCTGACGCAGTATAAGGATACGTAGTTCAATAACTATACGTAGTTTAATAAATTCTCTAACATTATGTACGGAATAACTATACGTAGTTTAAAAAAATCGCTGGCGCAGTATAAGGATACGTAGTTCAATAACTATACGTAGTTTAATAAATTCTCTGACGTAATGTAAGGACTAACTTTACGTAGTTTAAAAAATTCGCTGACGCAGTATAAGAATACGTGGTTCAATAACTATACGTAGTTTAATAAATTCTCTGACGTTATGAACGCAATAACTATACGTAGTTTAAAAAATTCGCTGACGCAGTATAAAGATAACTATACGTAGTTCAATAACTATACGTAGTTTAATAAATTCTCTGACGTAATTAAAGGAATAACTATACGTAGTTTAAAAAAATCGCTGACGCAGTATAAGGATACGTAGTTCAATAACTATACGTAGTTTAATAAATTCTCTGACGTTATGAACGCAATAACTATACGTAGTTTAAAAAATTCGCTGACGCAGTATAAGGATAATTATATGTAGTTCAATAACTATACGTAGTTTAATAAATTCTCTGACGTTATGAACGCAATAACTATACGTAGTTTAAAAAAATTCGCTGGCGCAGTATAAGGATAATTATACGTAGTTCAATAACTATACGTAGTTTAATAAATGAAAATGAATTTTATGCGTATTGAAATATTTTTGGAATAAGGAATAACTATACGTAGTTTGAAAAATTCGCTGACACAGTATAAGGATAATTATACGTAGTTCAATAACTATACGTAATTTAAGAAATGAAATTGAATTTTATGCGTATTTAAATATTTTTGGAATAAGGAATAACTATACGTAGTTTAATAAATTCTCTGACGTAATGTAAGGAATAACTATACGTAGTTTAAAAAATTCGCTGACGCAGTATAAAGATAACTATACGTAGTTCAATAACTATACGTAGTTTAATAAATTCTCTGACGTAATTAAAGGAATAACTATACGTAGTTTAAAAAAATCGCTGACGCAGTATAAGGATACGTAGTTCAATAACTATACGTAGTTTAATAAATTCTCTGACGTAATGTAAGGACTAACTTTACGTAGTTTAAAAAATTCGCTGACGCAGTATAAGAATACGTGGTTCAATAACTATACGTAGTTTAAAAAATTCTCTGACGTAATTAAAGCAATAACTATACGTAGTTTAAACAAATTCGCTGACGCAGTACAAGGATATTTATACGTAGTTCAATAACTATACGTAGTTTAATAAATTCTCTGACGTAATTAAAGGAATAACTATACGTAGTTTAAAAAAATTCGCTAACGCAGTATAAGGATAATTATACGTAGTTCAATAACTATACGTAATTTAAGAAATGAAATTGAATTTTATGCTAATTTAAATATTTTTGGAATAAGGAATAACTATACGTAGTTTAATAAATTCTCTGACGTAATTTGAGGAATAACTATACGTAGTTTGAAAAATTCGCTGACACAGTATAAGGATAATTATACGTAGTTCAATAACTATACGTAATTTAAGAAATGAAATTGAATTTTATGCATATTTAAATATTTTTGGAATAAGGAATAACTATACGTAGTTTGAAAAATTCGCTGACACAGTATAAGGATAATTATACGTAGTTCAATAACTATACGTAATTTAAGAAATGAAATTGAATTTTATGCGTATTTAAATATTTTTGGAATAAGGAATAACTATACGTAGTTTAATAAATTCTCTGACGTAATTAAAGGAATAACTATACGTAGTTTAAACAAATTCGCTGACGCAGTATAAAGATAACTATACGTAGTTCAATAACTATAAGTAGTTTAATAAATTCTCTGACGTTATGAACGCAATAACTATACGTAGTTTAAAAAATTCGCTGACGCAGCATAAGGATACGTACTTCAATAACTATACGTAGTTTAATAAATTCTCTAACATTATGTACGGAATAACTATACGTAGTTTAAAAAAATCGCTCACGCAGTATAAGGATACGTAGTTCAATAACTATACGTAGTTTAATAAATTCTCTGACGTAATGTAAGGACTAACTTTACGTAGTTTAAAAAATTCGCTGACGCAGATTAAGAATACGTGGTTCAATAACTATAGGTAGTTTAAAAAAATTTGCTGACGCAGTATAAGGATAATTATACGTAGTCAATAACTATACGCAGTTCAATAAATGAAAATGAATTCTATTCGTATTTAAATATTTTTGGAATAAGAAATAACTATACGTAGTTTAATAAATTCTCTGACGTAATTTAAGGAATAATTATACGTAGTTTAAACAAATTCGCTGACGCAGTATAAAGATAACTATACGTAGTTCAATAACTATAAGTAGTTTAATAAATTCTCTGACGTTAGGAACGCAATAACTATACGTAGTTTAAAAAATTCGCTGACGCAGTATAAGGATAATTATACGTAGTTCAATAACTATACGTAGTTTAATAAATTCTCTGACGTTATAAACGCAATAACTATACGTAGTTTAAAAAAATTCGCTGACGCAGTATAAGGACAATACGTAGTTCAATAACTATACGTAGTTTAATAAATTCTCTGACGTTATGAACGCAATAACTATACGTAGTTTAAAAAAATTCGCTGACGCAGTATAAGGATAATTATACGTAGTTCAATAACTATACGTAGTTTAATAAATTCTCTGACGTTATGAACGCAATAAATATACGTAGTTTAAAAAAATCGCTGACGCAGTATAAGGATACGTAGTTTAATAACTATACGTAGTTTAATAAATTCTCTAACATTATGTACGGAATAACTATACGTAGTTTAAAAAAATCGTTGGCGCAGTATAAGGATACGTAGTTCAATAACTATACGTAGTTTAATAAATTATCTGACGTAATGTAAGGAATAACTATACGTAGTTAAAAAAAAATCGCTGACGCAGTATAAGCATAATTATACGTAGTCTATACGTAATTTAAGAAATGAAATTGAATTTTATGCGTATTTAAATATTTTTGGAATAAGGAATATTTATACGTAGTTTGAAAAATTCGCTGACACAGTATAAGGATAATTATACGTAGTTCAATAACTATACGTAATTTAAGAAATGAAACTGAATTTTATGCGTATTTAAATATTTTTGGAATAAGAAATAACTATACGTAGTTTAATAAATTCTCTGACGTAATTAAAGGAATAACTATACGTAGTTTAAACAAATTCGCTGACGCAGTATAAAGATAACTATACGTAGTTCAATAACTATAAGTAGTTTAATAAATTCTCTGACGTTATGAACGCAATAACTATACGTAGTTTAAAAAATTCGCTGACGCAGTATAAGGATACGTACTTCAATAACTATACGTAGTTTAATAAATTCTCTAACATTATGTACGGAATAACTATACGTAGTTTAAAAAAGTCGCTCACGCAGTATAAGGATACGTAGTTCAATAACTATACGTAGTTTAATAAATTCTCTGACGTAATGTAAGGACTAACTTTACGTAGTTTAAAAAATTCGCTGACGCAGATTAAGAATACGTGGTTCAATAACTATAGGTAGTTTAAAAAAATTTGCTGACGCAGTATAAGGATAATTATACGTAGTCAATAACTATACGCAGTTCAATAAATGAAAATGAATTCTATTCGTATTTAAATATTTTTGGAATAAGAAATAACTATACGTAGTTTAATAAATTCTCTGACGTAATTTAAGGAATAACTATACGTAGTTTAAAAAATTCGCTGACGCAGTATAAGGATAATTATACGTAGTTCAATAACTATACGTAGTTTAATAAATTCTATGACGTTATGAACGCAATAAATATACGTAGTTTAGTTTACGTAGTTCAATAACTATACGTAGTTTAATAAATTCTCTAACATTATGTACGGAATAACTATACGTAGTTTAAAAAAATCGCTGGCGCAGTATAAGGATACGTAGTTCAATAACTATACGTAGTTTAATAAATTCTCTGACGTAATGTAAGGACTAACTTTACGTAGTTTAAAAAATTCGTTGACGCAATATAAGAATACGTGGTTCAATAACTATACGTAGTTTAATAAATTCTCTGACGTTATGAACGCAATAACTATACGTAGTTTAAAAAATTCGCTGACGAAGTATAAAGATAACTATACGTAGTTCAATAACTATACGTAGTTTAATAAATTCTCTGACGTTATGAACGCAATAACTATACGTAGTTTAATAAATTCTCTGACGTAATTAAAGGAATAACTATACGTAGTTTAAACAAATTCGCTGACGCAGTATAAAGATAACTATACGTAGTTCAATAACTATACGTAGTTTAATAAATTCTCTGACGTTATGAACGCAATAACTATACGTAGTTTAAAAAAATTCGCTGACGCAGTATAAGGATAATTATACGTAGTTCAATAACTATACGTAGTTTAATAAATTCTCTGACGTTATGAACGCAATAACTATACGTAGTTTAAAAAAATTCGCTGACGCAGTATAAGGATAATTATACGTAGTTCAATAACTATACGTAGTTTAATAAATTCTCTGACGTTATGAACGCAATAAATATACGTAGTTTAAAAAAATCGCTGACGCAGTATAAGGATAATTATACGTAGTTCAATAACTATACGTAGTTTAATAAATTCTCTGGCGTTATGAACGCAATAAATATACGTAGTTTAAAAAAATCGCTGACGCAGTATAAGGATACGTAGTTCAATAACTATACGTAGTTTAATAAATTCTCTAACATTATGTACGGAATAACTATACGTAGTTTAAAAAAATCGATGACGCAGTATAAGGATACGTAGTTCAATAACTATACGTAGTTTAATAAATTCTCTGACGTAATGTAAGGACTAACTTTACGTAGTTTAAAAAATTCGCTGACGCAGTATAAGAATACGTGGTTCAATAACTATACGTAGTTTAATAAATTCTCTGACGTTATGAACGCAATAACTATACGTAGTTTAAAAAATTCGCTGACGCAGTATAAAGATAACTATACGTAGTTCAATAACTATACGTAGTTTAATAAATTCTCTGACGTTATGAACGCAATAACTATACGTAGTTTAAAAAAATTCGCTGACGCAGTATAAGGACAATACGTAGTTCAATAACTATACGTAGTTTAATAAATTCTGACGTTATGAACGCAATAACTATACGTAGTTTAAAAAAATTCGCTGACGCAGTATAAGGATAATTATACGTAGTTCAATAACTATACGTAGTTTAATAAATTCTCTGACGTTATGAACGCAATAAATATACGTAGTTTTTAAAAATCGCTGACGCAGTATAAGGATACGTAGTTCACTAACTATACGTAGTTTAAAAAAATCGCTGACGCAATATAAGGATACGTAGTTCAATAACTATACGTAGTTTAATAAATTCTCTGACGTAATGTAAGGAATAACTATACGTAGTATAAAAAATTCGCTGACGCAGTATAAGGATAATTATACGTAGTTCAATAACTATACGTAGTTTAATAAATGAAAATGAATTTTATGCGTATTTGAATACTTTTGGAATAAGGAATAACTATACGTAGTTTGAAAAATTCGCTGACACAGTATAAGGATAATTATACGTAGTTCAATAACTATACGTAATTTAAGAAATGAAATTGAATTTTATGCGTATTTAAATATTTTTCGAATAAGGAATAACTATACGTAGTTTAATAAATTCTCTGACGTAATGTAAGGAATAACTATACGTAGTTAAAAAAATTCGCTGACGCAGTATAAGGATAATTATACGTAGTTCAATAACTATACGTAGTTCAATAAATGAAAATGAATTTTATGAGTATTTGAATACTTTTGGAATAAGGAATAACTATACGTAGTTTAAAAAAATTCACTGACACACTATAAGGACAATTATACGTAGTTCAATAACTATACGTAATTTAAGAAATGAAATTGAATTTTATGCGTATTTAAATATTTTTCGAATAAGGAATAATTATACGTAGTTTAATAAATTCTCTGACGTAATGTAAGGAATAACTATACGTAGTTTAAAAAAATTCGCTGACGCAGTATAAGGATAATTATACGTAGTTCAATAACTATACGTAATTTAAGAAATGAAATTGAATTTTATGCGTATTTAAATATTTTTCGAATAAGGAATAACTATACGTAGTTTAATAAATTCTCTGACGTAATGTAAGGAATAACTATACGTAGTTTAAAAAAATTCACTGACACACTATAAGGACAATTATACGTAGTTCAATAACTATACGTAATTTAAGAAATGAAATTGAATTTTATGCGTATTTAAATATTTTTCGAATAAGGAATAACTATACGTAGTTTAACAAATTCTCTGACGTAATGTAAGGAATAACTATACGTAGTTAAAAAAATTCGCTGACGCAGTATAAGGATAATTATACGTAGTTCAATAACTATACGTAATTTAAGAAATGAAATTGAATTTTATGCGTATTTAAATATTTTTCGAATAAGGAATAACTATACGTAGTTTAATAAATTCTCTGACGTAATGTAAGGAATAACTATACGTAATTTAAAAAAATCGCTGACGCAGTATAAGGATATTTATACGCAGTTCAATAACTATACGTAGTTCAATAAATGAAAATGAATTTTATGCGTATTTGAATACTTTTGGAATAAGGAATAACTATACGTAGTTTAAAAAAATCGATGAAGCAATATAAGGATACGTAGTTTAATAACTATACGTAGTTTAATAAATGAAATTGAATTTTATGCGTATTTAAATATTTTTCGAATAAGGAATAACTATACGTAGTTTAATAAATTCTCTGACGTAATGTAAGGAATAACTATACGTAGTTTAAAAAAATCACTGACGCAGTATAAGGATAATTATACGTAGTTCAATAACTATACGTAATTTAAGAAATGAAATTGAATTTTATGCGTATTTAAATATTTTTGGAATAAGGATTAACTATACGTAGTTTAATAAATTCTCTGACGTAATTAAAGGAATAACTATACGTAGTTTAAACAAATTCGCTGACGCAGTATAAAGATAACTATACGTAGTTCAATAACTAAACGTAGTTTAATAAATTCTCTGACGTTATGAACGCAATAACTATACGTAGTTTAAAAAATTCGCTGACGCAGTATAAGGATAATTATACGTAGTTCAATAACTATACGTAGTTTAATAAATTCTCTGACGTTATGAACGCAATAACTATACGTAGTTTAAAAAAATTCGCTGACGCAGTATAAGGATAATACGTAGTTCAATAACTATACGTAGTTTAATAAATTCTCTGACGTAATGTAAGGACTAACTTTACGTAGTTTAAAAAATTCGCTGACGCAGATTAAGAATACGTGGTTCAATAACTATAGGTAGTTTAAAAAAATTTGCTGACGCAGTATAAGGATAATTATACGTAGTCAATAACTATACGCAGTTCAATAAATGAAAATGAATTCTATTCGTATTTAAATATTTTTGGAATAAGAAATAACTATACGTAGTTTAATAAATTCTCTGACGTAATTTAAGGAATAATTATACGTAGTTTAAACAAATTCGCTGACGCAGTATAAAGATAACTATACGTAGTTCAATAACTATAAGTAGTTTAATAAATTCTCTGACGTTATGAACGCAATAACTATACGTAGTTTAAAAAATTCGCTGACGCAGTATAAGGATAATTATACGTAGTTCAATAACTATACGTAGTTTAATAAATTCTCTGACGTTATGAACGCAATAAATATACGTAGTTTAGTTTACGTAGTTCAATAACTATACGTAGTTTAATAAATTCTCTAACATTATGTACGGAATAACTATACGTAGTTTAAAAAAATCGCTGGCGCAGTATAAGGATACGTAGTTCAATAACTATACGTAGTTTAATAAATTCTCTGACGTAATGTAAGGACTAACTTTACGTAGTTTAAAAAATTCGCTGACGCAATATAAGAATACGTGGTTCAATAACTATACGTAGTTTAATAAATTCTCTGACGTTATGAACGCAATAACTATACGTAGTTTAAAAAATTCGCTGACGAAGTATAAAGATAACTATACGTAGTTCAATAACTATACGTAGTTTAATAAATTCTCTGACGTAATTAAAGGAATAACTATACGTAGTTTAAACAAATTCGCTGACGCAGTATAAAGATAACTATACGTAGTTCAATAACTATACGTAGTTTAATAAATTCTCTGACGTTATGAACGCAATAACTATACGTAGTTTAAAAAAATTCGCTGACGCAGTATAAGGATAATTATACGTAGTTCAATAACTATACGTAGTTTAATAAATTCTCTGACGTTATGAACGCAATAACTATACGTAGTTTAAAAAAATTCGCTGACGCAGTATAAGGATAATTATACGTAGTTCAATAACTATACGTAGTTTAATAAATTCTCTGACGTTATGAACGCAATAAATATACGTAGTTTAAAAAAATCGCTGACGCAGTATAAGGATAATTATACGTAGTTCAATAACTATACGTAGTTTAATAAATTCTCTGACGTTATGAACGCAATAACTATACGTAGTTTAAAAAAATTCGCTGACGCAGTATAAGGATAATACGTAGTTCAATAACTATACGTAGTTTAATAAATTCTCTGACGTAATGTAAGGACTAACTTTACGTAGTTTAAAAAATTCGCTGACGCAGATTAAGAATACGTGGTTCAATAACTATAGGTAGTTTAAAAAAATTTGCTGACGCAGTATAAGGATAATTATACGTAGTCAATAACTATACGCAGTTCAATAAATGAAAATGAATTCTATTCGTATTTAAATATTTTTGGAATAAGAAATAACTATACGTAGTTTAATAAATTCTCTGACGTAATTTAAGGAATAATTATACGTAGTTTAAACAAATTCGCTGACGCAGTATAAAGATAACTATACGTAGTTCAATAACTATAAGTAGTTTAATAAATTCTCTGACGTTATGAACGCAATAACTATACGTAGTTTAAAAAATTCGCTGACGCAGTATAAGGATAATTATACGTAGTTCAATAACTATACGTAGTTTAATAAATTCTCTGACGTAATGTAAGGACTAACTTTACATAGTTTAAAAAATTCGCTGAAGCAGTATAAGAATACATGGTTCAATAACTATACGTAGTTTGATAAATTCTCTGACGTTATGAACGCAATACCTACACGTAGTTTAAAAAATTCGCTGACGCAGTATAAGGATAACTATACGTAGTTCAATAACTATACGTAGTTTAATAAATGAAAATGAATTTTATGCGTATTTAAATATTTTTGGAATAAGGAATAACTATACGTAGTTTAAAAAAATTCGCTGACGCGGTCTAAGGATACGTAGTTCAATATATATACGTAGTTTAATAAATTCTCTGACGTAATGTAAGAAATAACTATACGTAGTTTAAATATTTTTGGAATAAGGAATAACTATACGTAGTTTAAAAAATTCTCTGACGTAATTAAAGGAATAACTATACGTAGTTTAAAAAAATTAGCTAACGCAGTAGAAGGATAATTATACGTAGTTCAATAACTATACGTAATTTAAGAAATGAAATTGAATTTTATGCGTATTTAAATATTTTTGGAATAAGGAATAACTATACGTAGTTTAAAAAAATCGCTGACGCAGTATGATATTTATACGTAGTTCAATAACTATATGTAGTTTAATAAATTCTCTGACGTAATTAAAGGAATAACTATACGTAGTTTAAAAAAATTCGCTAACGCAGTATAAGGATAATTATACGTAGTTCAATAACTATACGTAATTTAAGAAATGAAATTGAATTTTATGCGAATTTATATATTTTTGGAATAAGGAATAACTATACGTAGTTTAAAAAAATCGCTGACGCAGTATGATATTTATACGTAGTTCAATAACTATACGTAGTTTAATAAATTCTCTGACGTAATTTGAGGAATAACTATACGTAGTTAAAAAAATTCGCTGACGCAGTATAAGGATAATTATACGTAGTTCAATAACTATACGTAGTTCAATAAATGAAAATGAATTTTATGCGTATTTGAATACTTTTGGAATAAGGAATAACTATACGTAGTTTAAAAAAAATCGCTGACGCAATATAAGGATACGTAGTTCAATAACTATACGTAGTTTAATAAATTCTCTGACGTAATGGAAGGAATAACTATACGTAGTATAAAAAATTCGCTGACGCAGTATAAGGATAATTATACGTAGTTCAATAACTATACGTAGTTTAATAAATGAAAATGAATTTTATGCGTATTTGAATACTTTTGGAATAAGGAATAACTATACGTAGTTTGAAAAATTCGCTGACACAGTATAAGGATAATTATACGTAGTTCAATAACTATACGTAATTTAAGAAATGAAATTGAATTTTATGCGTATTTAAATATTTTTGGAATAAGGAATAACTATACGTAGTTTAAAAAAATCGCTGACGCAATATAAGGATACGTAGTTCAATAACTATACGTAGTTTAATAAATTCTCTGACGTAATGTAAGGAATAACTATACGTAGTATAAAAAATTCGCTGACGCGGTATAAGGATAATTATACGTAGTTCAATAACTATACGTAGTTCAATAAATGAAAATGAATTTTATGCGTATTTGAATACTTTTGGAATAAGGAATAACTATACGTAGTTTAAAAAAAATCGCTGACGCAATATAAGGATACGTAGTTCAATAACTATACGTAGTTTAATAAATTCTCTGACGTAATGTAAGGAATAACTATACGTAGTATAAAAAATTCGCTGACGCAGTATAAGCATAATTATACGTAGTTCAATAACTATTACGTAGTTTAATAAATGAAAATTAATTTTATGCGTATTTGAATACTTTTGGAATAAGGAATAACTATACGTAGTTTGAAAAATTCGCTGACACAGTATAAGGATAATTATACGTAGTTCAATAACTATACGTAATTTAAGAAATGAAATTGAATTTTATGCGAATTTAAATATTTTTGGAATAAGGAATAACTATACGTAGTTTAAAAAAATCGCTGACGCAATATAAGGATACGTAGTTCAATAACTATACGTAGTTTAATAAATTCTCTGACGTAATGTAAGGAATAACTATACGTAGTTTAAAAAAATTCGCTGACGCAGTATAAGGATAATTATACGTAGTTCAATAACTATACGTAGTTCAATAAATGAAAATGAATTTTATGCGTATTTGAATACTTTTGGAATAAGGAATAACTATACGTAGTTTAAAAAAAATCGCTGACGCAGTATAAGGATAATTATACGTAGTTCAATAACTATACGTAGTTCAATAAATGAAAATGAATTTTATACGTATTTGAATACTTTTGGAATAAGGAATAACTATACGTAGTTTAAAAAAATCGCTGACGCAATATAAGGATACGTAGTTCAATAACTATACGTAGTTTAATAAATTCTCTGACGTAATGTAAGGAATAACAATACGTAGTTTAAAAAAATTCGCTGACGCAGTATAAGGATAATTATACGTAGTTCAATAACAATATTATACGTAGTTCAATAAATGAAAATGAATTTTATGCGTATTTGAATACTTTTGGAATAAGGAATAACTATACGTAGTTTAAAAAAATCGCTGACGCAATATAAGGATACGTAGTTCAATAACTATACGTAGTTTAATAAATTATCTAACGTTATGTACGGAATAACTATACGTAGTTTAAAAAAATCGCTGACGCAGTATGAGGATATGTAGTTCAATAACTATACGTAGTTTAATAAATCCTCTGACGTAATTTAAGGAATAACTATACGTAGTTTAAAAAAATTCTCTGACGTAATAAAAGGAATAACTATACGTAGTTTAATAAATTCTCTGACGCAGTATAAGGATAATTATACGTAGTTCAAAATATACGTAGTTAAATAAATTCTCTGACGTAATGTAAGGAATAACTATACGTAGTTTAAAAAAATTCGCTGACGCAGTATAAGGATAATTATACGTAGTTCAAAATTATACGTAGTTAAATAAATTCTCTGACGTAATGTAAGAAGGAATAACGTAGTTTAAAAAACATCGCTGACGCAGTAAAAGGATAATTATACGTAGTTCAATAAGTATACGTAGTTTAATAAATTCTCTGACGTAATTTAAGGAATAACTATACGTAGTTTAAAAAACATCACTGACGCAGTAAAAGGATAACTATACGTAGTTCAATAAGTATACGTAGTTTAATAAATTCTCTGACGTAATTTAAGGAATAACTATACGTAGTTTAAAAAAATTCGCTGACGCAGTATAAGGATAATTATACGTAGTTCAAAACATACGTAGTTAAATAAATTCTCTGACGTAATGTAAGGAATAACTATACGTAGTTTAAAAAAATTCGCTGACGCAGTATAAGGATAATTATACGTAGTTCAATAACTATACGTAGTTTAATAAATGAAAATGAATTTTATGCGTATTTGAATATTTTTGGAAGAGGGAATAACTATACGTAGTTTAATAAATTCTCTGACGTAATTTAAGGAATAACTATACATAGTTTAAAAAAATTCACTGACACACTATAAGGACAATCATACGTAGTTCAATAACTAAACGTAGTTTAATAAATTCTCTGACGTAATGTAAGGAATAACTATACGTAGTTTAAAAAAATTCTCTGACGCAGTATAAGGATAATTATACGTAGTTCAAAATATACGTAGTTAAATAAATTCTCTGACGTAATGTAAGGAATAACTATACGTAGTTTAAAAAAATTCGCTGACGCAGTATAAGGATAATTATACATAGTTCATAACTAAACGCAGTTTAATAAATTCTCTGACGTAAGGAATAACTATACGTAGTTTAAAAAAATTCTCTGATGCAGTATAAGGATGATTATACGTAGTTCAAAATTATACGTAGTTAAATAAATTCTCTGACGTAATGTAAGGAATAACTATACGTAGTTTAAAAAACATCGCTGACGCAGTAAAAGGATAATTATACGTAGTTCAATAAGTATACGTAGTTTAAAAAAATTCGCTGATGCAGTATAAGGATAATTATACGTAGTTCAATAACTAAACGTAGTTTAATAAATTCTCTGACGTAATGTAAGGAATAACTATACGTAGTTTAAAAAAATTCGCTGACGCAGTATAAGGATAATTATACGTAGTTCAATAACTATACGTAGTTTAATAAATTCTCCGACATTATGAACGCAATAACTACACGTAGTTTAAAAAAATCGCTGACGCAGTATAAGGATACGTAGTTCAATAACTATACGTAGTTTAATAAATTCTCTGACGTAATTTAAGGAATAACTATACGTAGTTTAAAAAAATTCTCTGACGCAGTATAAGGATAATTATACGTAGTTCAATAACTAAACGTAGTTTAATAAATTCTGACGTAATTTAAGGAATAACTATACGTAGTTTAAAAAAATTCTCTGACGCAGTATAAGGATAATTATACGTAGTTCAAAATATACGTAGTTAAATAAATTCTCTGACGTAATGTAAGGAATAACTATACGTAGTTTAAAAAAATTCGCTGACGCAGTATAAGGATAATTATACGTAGTTCATAACTAAACGCAGTTTAATAAATTCTCTGACGTAAGGAATAACTATACGTAGTTTAAAAAAATTCTCTGATGCAGTATAAGGATAATTATAAGTAGTTCAAAATTATACGTAGTTAAATAAATTCTCTGACGTAATGTACGGAATAACTATACGTAGTTTAAAAAACATCGCTGACGCAGTAAAAGGATAATTATACGTAGTTCAATAAGTATACGTAGTTTAAAAAAATTCGCTGATGCAGTATAAGGATAATTATACGTAGTTCAATAACTATACGTAGTTTAATAAATTCTCTGACATTATGAACGCAATAACTATACATAGTTTAAAAAAATCGCTGACGCAGTATAAGGATACGTAGTTCAATAACTATACGTAGTTTAATAAATTATCTGACGTTATGTACGGAATAACTATAAGTAGTTTAAAAAAATTCGATGACGCAGTATAAGGATAATTATACGTAGTTCAATAACTATACGTAGTTTAATAAATTCTCTGACATTACGAACGCAATAACTATACGTAGTTTAAAAAAATCGCTGACGTAATAAAAGGAATAACTATACGTAGTTTAAAATAATGCGCTGACGCAGTATAAGGATAGTTATACGTAGTTCAATAACTATACGTAATTTAAGAAATGAAATTGAATTTTATGCGTATTTAAATATTTTTCGAATAAGGAATAACTATACGTAGTTTAATAAATTCTCTGACGTAATGTAAGGAATAACTATACGTAGTTTAAAAAACATCGCTGACGCAGTAAAAGGATAATTATACGTAGTTCAATAAGTATACGTAGTTTAAAAAAATTCGCTGACGCAGTATAGGGATACGTAGTTCAATAACTAAACGTAGTTTAATAAATTCTCTGACGTAATGTAAGGAATAACTATACGTAGTTTAAAAAAATTCGCTGACGCAGTATAAGGATAATTATACGTAGTTCAATAACTATACGTAGTTTAATAAATTCTCTGACATTATGAACGCAATAACTATACGTAGTTTAAAAAAATCGCTGACGCAGTATAAGGATACGTAGTTCAATAACTATACGTAGTTTAATAAATTCTCTGACGTAATTTAAGGAATAACTATACGTAGTTTAAAAAAATTCTCTGACGCAGTATAAGGATAATTATACGTAGTTCAATAACTATACGTAGTTTAATAAATTCTCTGACGTAATGTAAGGAATAACTATACGTAGTTTAAAAAACATCGCTGACGCAGTAAAAGGATAATTATACGTAGTTCAATAAGTATACGTAGTTTAAAAAAATTCGCTGACGCAGTATAGGGATACGTAGTTCAATAACTAAACGTAGTTTAATAAATTCTCTGACGTAATGTAAGGAATAACTATACGTAGTTTAAAAAAATTCGCTGACGCAGTATAAGGATAATTATACGTAGTTCAATAACTATACGTAGTTTAATAAATTCTCTGACATTATGAACGCAATAACTATACGTAGTTTAAAAAA
Organism: Cordilura impudica; assembly: GCA_963682025.1. Taxonomy (NCBI): domain Eukaryota; kingdom Metazoa; phylum Arthropoda; class Insecta; order Diptera; family Scathophagidae; genus Cordilura; species Cordilura impudica. The sequence goes on from OY821517.1 coordinate 31,737,015, forward strand.
ATCGCTGACGCAGTATAAGGATACGTAGTTCAATAACTATACGTAGTTTAATAAATTCTGACGTAATTTAAGGAATAACTATACGTAGTTTAAAAAAATTCTCTGACGCAGTATAAGGATAATTATACGTAGTTCAAAATATACGTAGTTAAATAAATTCTCTGACGTAATGTAAGGAATAACTATACGTAGTTTAAAAAAATTCGCTGACGCAGTATAAGGATAATTATACGTAGTTCATAACTAAACGCAGTTTAATAAATTCTCTGACGTAAGGAATAACTATACGTAGTTTAAAAAAATTCTCTGATGCAGTATAAGGATAATTATAAGTAGTTCAAAATTATACGTAGTTAAATAAATTCTCTGACGTAATGTACGGAATAACTATACGTAGTTTAAAAAACATCGCTGACGCAGTAAAAGGATAATTATACGTAGTTCAATAAGTATACGTAGTTTAAAAAAATTCGCTGATGCAGTATAAGGATAATTATACGTAGTTCAATAACTATACGTAGTTTAATAAATTCTCTGACATTATGAACGCAATAACTATACATAGTTTAAAAAAATCGCTGACGCAGTATAAGGATACGTAGTTCAATAACTATACGTAGTTTAATAAATTATCTGACGTTATGTACGGAATAACTATAAGTAGTTTAAAAAAATTCGATGACGCAGTATAAGGATAATTATACGTAGTTCAATAACTATACGTAGTTTAATAAATTCTCTGACATTACGAACGCAATAACTATACGTAGTTTAAAAAAATCGCTGACGTAATAAAAGGAATAACTATACGTAGTTTAAAATAATGCGCTGACGCAGTATAAGGATAGTTATACGTAGTTCAATAACTATACGTAATTTAAGAAATGAAATTGAATTTTATGCGTATTTAAATATTTTTCGAATAAGGAATAACTATACGTAGTTTAATAAATTCTCTGACGTAATGTAAGGAATAACTATACGTAGTTTAAAAAACATCGCTGACGCAGTAAAAGGATAATTATACGTAGTTCAATAAGTATACGTAGTTTAAAAAAATTCGCTGACGCAGTATAGGGATACGTAGTTCAATAACTAAACGTAGTTTAATAAATTCTCTGACGTAATGTAAGGAATAACTATACGTAGTTTAAAAAAATTCGCTGACGCAGTATAAGGATAATTATACGTAGTTCAATAACTATACGTAGTTTAATAAATTCTCTGACATTATGAACGCAATAACTATACATAGTTTAAAAAATCGCTGACGCAGTATAAGGATATGTAGTTCAATAACTATACGTAGTTTAATAAATTCGATAACGTTATGTAAGGAATAACTATACGTAGTTTAAAAAAATTCGCTGACGCAGTATAAGGATAATTATACGTAGTTCAATAACTATACGTAGTTTAATAAACGAAAATGAATTTTAAGCGTATTGAAATATTTTTTGGAATAAGGAATAACTATACGTAGTTTAAAAAAATTTGCTGACGCAGTACAAGGATAACTATACGTAGTTCAATAACTATACGTAGTTTAATAAACGAAAATGAATTTTAAGCGTATTGAAATATTTTTGGAATAAGGAATAACTATACGTAGTTTAAAAAAAATTCGCTGACGCAGTATAAGGATAATTATACGTAGTTCATAACTAAACGTAGTTTAATAAAATCTCTGACGTAATGTAAGGAATAACTATACGTAGTTTAAAAAACATCGCTGACGCAGTAAAAGGATAATTATACGTAGTTCAATAACTATACGTAGTTTAATAAACGAAAATGAATTTTAAGCGTATTGAAATATTTTTGGAATAAGGAATAACTATACGTAGTTTAAAAAAAATTCGCTGACGCAGTATAAGGATAATTATACGTAGTTCATAACTAAACGTAGTTTAATAAAATCTCTGACGTAATGTAAGGAATAACTATACGTAGTTTAAAAAACATCGCTGACGCAGTAAAAGGATAATTATATGTAGTTCAATAAGTATACGTAGTTTAATAAATTCTCTGACGTAATTTAAGGAATAACTATACGTAGTTTAAAAAAATTCGCTGACGCATTATAATGACAACTATACGTAGTTTAATAATTTCTCTGACGTAGTGTAATTTTAAAAAAATATATTATTGTACTCTCATAAATTTATTTCACTGATTTTCTCAACGCATTCATGTCTTCATTTTTAGAATTTCGATTTCGATCACATACCCACAATATCGTATAATAATGTTCTCATACCAAAATATAAATCTTTCTCAGTTTAAAACATTTAATATTCGCACTCCCGCACTTATATCTAACACTCTAGACTCTCATTTCTTAAAGCATTACTTTTGCATTTTAATTTCGCACTCTCACATCCTTAGTTTTAACACACAACACATAACAAAATTGCTATCACACAATAATTATTATTATTTTATTTTGATTTTTTATTAAATATTTTTATAACCGCTTTTGCAATTGTTCCGCATTATTGTTCTTCATTTTTAGATGTTCTCATGAACTAAAATTTGTTACACTGTCGCTTTATTATCTTTATTCATATTTCTACCGTTTGGAAGCTATACGAGTGATAATTTTTCCATTCTTTTAGAAACGAATCGCAGTTTTCAAAACTTCGCACTAATTGTATGTTACTAGAATAAAAATTGGAAAAACTTTTTTTTTAATTGTTTTGTGTCACCATTTAACGCTTAATATACATTTTATCGTTTTAAATTCATTTGCCATTTTATTCCGAAAAAATTCTGTCACAAACTTTACACATTCAACGGTTATCACAATCTTTCGCATAACCACACACTCTACCTTTCAAACGCATTTTATTTTCCAAGTTATTTTATAAAGAGACTGAAACTTTTACAGTCGTATTCAACCTTAACAAGCAATTTTGTAACACTTTCACTAAAATTCACTCTCCTATAGATTCTCGTACACTTAATGTTTTTAAGCTTTGCATTCTCATTTACATTTATATGAACACCATGCACCCCTCTCACAATATCTACAACACCCAGAATCTATTCTCATGCCTCATAACAGCATACTCTTTTGTAATGCATCATTAAAACATCTCTCAATTCGCTCTTATTATTTTTCATCATAAAATCATATTTCAATTTCACTCAATCATAAAACTATCATATATTTTAAATGCACAGCTCTCATATTTTCTCCTCAAAGACATTCTCATCGCATAATAATTAATACATTTGGCAGAAATAATATATTGCTCGTACATAAGAAAAAAAATTAATGATTAATAGATTTCATAGAGTGAATTGTATTGAAGGCACAACAATTAGGAAAACAATAAAAGAGATGTCTATGTTATAGAATAATTTTAAATAAGAAAAATTTATTGAAATTATCAGTAACACACAAATTTCATCATTCGAATCGTTAATTATCAACATCATTCAATTTTCTCAATCATATAAATTATTAACAAAATCAATCTATTTCAAATCTCTATTGTTACCATACGCTCAATAAATATCTCGGAAATATTATCATCATTCGTATACTCAAATTTAGATGTATTTAAAAAAACATACATAAGCTCCTTTCATATACGCTTCCCTCCGAACGAATCATACAATTTTGTCGCACGCTATCATAGACACTCACTTATTGAGAAACACCAATTTTTATTAATACTTGACACAATTCGCATTCATTACATATCAAATTCACAAAAATACTGTCTCCCTAGAATCTCATATTTAGCATATTTCACTTTAGACATTATTACAAGTTAAAATTTCCAGAATAAAACATCACATATTTCACTTTGAACGCTAGCTCAATTATCTCATAATTTTATAAAAATCAAATTAGCTTCTTCATTCTACATTCTTATTTTTTCTCAACGCATTATTAAAATTCTCATTTAAAATTTTTCATTTTCAAAATTTCGCATTCATTTAATTCGATTTGTCACGCATAGACACGCTCAACAATGTAAATCAATGATTATACAATTATACATCATTCTCATTAGATAAACCTTTCAACTTTTTTAAAGACATTCTCTTTCACACTATATTGAATTTTAATCGTGTTTTATCGTCGCAATTCCTTAATAATCATTTTAAAAAAAAATACCATTTTTCATTTCAACGGAATTTGAACAATTCGAATTGGCTCATAAACCACACACTACTTTTCTCAAAAATATATGATCAAACATTTCATTTTAATAGTTAGCATTTATATACCACATACACAAAAATTTGTTTCTCATAAAGAAGGAAAAACGCATAGCATTTCGAAATATAACTCATCAATTTCCTTCGCACAAGTGCAGAATTCCTTCCCTTTGCTTTATAGCAATGTTAACATATCTTTTTCTCATGGTCAGTTTAATCACACTGGCCTAAATTTTGCATTTTGCATACAATCTTTCTATCGCACAGATTCTCTTCATTGAAAATTTTCACACTCATTAACTCCAATTTTTCTCCCAAATATGCTTTTTCGTTCAAACGTATTATTAATAAATTTTCCAACTGCATTTAAGCAATTTTGACAACATTGTAATTTCGCACATACAATTGACATTCTACATTCATTTTTAACTATTCTAACTTTTCGGCATATTGTCTGCTCTTCTCTTGAACATATTCACTATTATTTTTATAATAAATTTTTATCATAAATTTGTTCAATTCATATCTCTTTTTCGATAATTTACATTCTAACCACATTCTCGCATGGGCTCTCTCTCTCTCCCTATCTCTCCACCTCTATATATCTATCTTACGTTCTCTCCCTATCTCTCTATCTATATACATAAATCTCACTCTATGTACAACTCTCTCTCATTTTTTATATCTCACTCTCTTTCTCTCTCTCAATGCAATATTTCTCTCTCTCTCTCTCTCTCGCTCTCTCTCAATGATATATTCCTCTCTCTCTCTCTCTCTCTCTCTCTCTCTCTCTCTCTCAATGCTATATTCCTCTCTCTCTCTCTCTCAATGCAATATTCCTCTCTCTCTCTCTCTCTCAATGCAATATTCCTCTATCTCAATGCAATATTCCGCTCTCTCTCTATACAATTCTTTAATAAAGCATTTAAACATTTAATTTCTCTTATTATTTTCCACTCCTCACATTTATACAATATACCTCATTTCATTCCTAAAAAAACTGACACAAACGACACACATTCATCTATTACCACAATCTTTTGCATTTAAGAATTATTTCAAACTTTAACAACGCATTTTATTTTTATATTAATAAATCGTATTGATTTTTACTTCATCTTATTCAAGCAATGCTGTCACACTTTCGCTAAAATTCTCTCTCCCATAACATTCAATCTCGCTCAAAGCTTTGCTACATTTTCGCATACTTAAGTTTTTAATTTCGCATTTGTTCATTTATATGGACATTAAAAACGCGCAGAAATACTTCAACTTTCAGAAAATTTTCAACTCCCAATTTTGAACTCTTGTAATGCATTATTTTCAACGTCTTTCGATTCATTTTAAATATTTTTCATCATAAAAATCATATCATATTTCAGTCAAACTTATAATTATCGCACATTTAAATAAAAAGTAAAGAGAAAAAATATTGAAATTTAAAATTTGTTAATGTTTTCACGAAGGTGCATGATGGAACGATTTGTAAATCAAAAGAGATGTTTGTGTTATAAAAGAATTTTAAATGAAAGTAATTAATTGAAATTATCAGTAACACACAAATTCTTTTCATCATTCAAATCTTTAATTATTAACATTCTTCAATTTTCTCAATCATATACAAAGTATTACCAAATGTATACTCTCAAATCTATATGATGACAGACAGACACACATATTCTCAATAAATATCTCTCTTCGTTCATCGCATACTCAAAATCTGAAGATTTATATTAATTAATTTTTTTTCTTAGAAGTCGATATCGCTTAAAACATAATATTATTTAACGCTATCGCAATCATTTTGAAATTTTCGTAATTCATACAATATAGTTGTGTTAAGAAAGTCATTTATTCCCATTTCCATTTCACTGTATTCAACGCAATCACAATTATATAAAAATTATTCGCTCTATTCTCGTCAACCATAAAAATCGTATTTATACTTTTGCTTACTGAAGTCGCTTATCATTTAAAAATTAATAATATTTAACGTATTTAAAATCTCGTAAATCATATAAAATCGTTACTATATTTTATTTTAGTGAAGTCGTTTTATTGCTTCGTTTAGTTTTTGAATGAATAATATTTCATGCCATATTTTGTATTTCGTATCTTCGCCGTTTCCATACAACTCAATAAAACGTATTAAAATTCATCGCAATATAATCTCTCGCCAATCATATATAATCATAATTATTATGCTTGTTCTCATTAAATTCGTTTATCGCTCCCGTTGAAATCCAATTTTCTCTAATTTTTAAAATTATTATTTACGCAATCGATCTCGTTCTTGAATTCTTCGCTATTTCTCGTTAAAAATAAAATCATAATAATATATAAAGTCGTCTATCGTTAAAAACTGAACATTAAACGCAATCGCAATAATTTAAAAATTTTAGTAAATATTTAACGCAATAATTTCTCGTAGCAAATGTTTATCGCTTTCGTTTATCATTTATATCTGAATAATATTTAACGCAATCATATTAAAATGCATCGCAATATATTTTCGCAGGTAGAATTTTTTATTGTTCGGTGAGAAATTTCATGTCATTTATCCGCTGTCCAGTGCATTCGCTTATTTTTCATTTATTTTTTTCGATTGAAAACGCATTTTCCAATATATTCAAGTTTTATTTTACGCAAATCTGTATCTGTATTTTTGTGTTTTGTGATTTAATTTTTAAATTTCGTATCCCTTTTCCATACTATGAATATCTTTTCGCATTTTATTTTATTTTTCTTCTATTGATAGTTTTCATATATATTTAATTTTTTATTTATGCAACGCCATTTTATTTTCAATTGAATATTATTGCACATCAGTTAAAGAATGAAATTCAATTTTATATATATTAAAATATTTTTGGAGTTTCATACGTAGTTTATTGAAGAACCTTACGAAGTTTTATGAATTATCTTACATAGTTTCATTGTAACGTAATTTAAGAATAAAATATTCCAAGGACTTTTACGTAGTTTAAATTTTTACTATGGAATTTTTTAAGAAAGAAAACATAAGTTTTGTTATATCGTAAATTAAAAAATATTTATAAATTGACTCTAACGTCGAAATAAAATTAAAGAAATTGTTTTGTTTGAACTATATTACTCTATTTAAATTCGTACGTATTTTATGGAAGAACTATAAGTAGTCTAAATTCTCTGACGTAATGTAAGGAATAACTATAAGTAGTTTAATGAATGAAATTCAATTTTATATAAAAATATTTTTGGAGTTTCATACGTAGTTTATTCAAGAACCTTACGAAATTTTATGAATTATCTTACAGAGCTTCATTGCAACGTAATTTAAAAATAAAATATTTCAAAGGCTTTTACGTAGTTTAAATTTTTACTATAGAATTTTTTAAGAAAGAAAACATAAGTTTTGGTATATCGTAAATTAAAAAAAAATATATATTTATAAATTGACTCTAACGTCGAAATAAAATTAAAGAAATTGTTTTGTTTGAACTATATTACTCTATTTAAATTCGTACGTATTTTATGGAAGAACTATACGTAGTCTAATAAATTCTCTGACGTAATGTAATGAATAACTATACGTAGTTTAATGAATGAAATTCAATTTTATATATATTAAAATATTTTTAGAGTTTCATACGTAGTTAATTGAAGAACATTACGAAGTTTTATGAATTATCTTACATAGTTTCATTGTAACGTAATTTAAGAATAAAATATTCCAAGGACTTTTACGTAGTTTAAATTTTTACTATAGAATTTTTAAGAAAGAAAACATAAGTTTTGGTACATCGTAAATTAAAAAAATATTTATAAATTGGCTCTAACGTCGAAATAAAATTAAAGAAATTGTTTTGTTTGAACTATATTACTCTATTTAAATTCGTACGTATTTTATGGAAGAACTATACGTAGTCTTATAAATTCTCTGACGTAATGTAAGGAATAACTATACGTAGTTTAATGAATGAAATTCAATTTTATATTAAAATATTTTTGGAGTTTCATACGTAGTTTATTGAAGAACCTTACGAAGTTTTATGAATTATCTTACATAGTTTCATTGTAACGTAATTTAAGAATAAAATATTCCAAGGACTTTTACGTAGTTTAAATTTTTACTATAAATTTTTTTAGAAAGAAAACATAAGTTTTGGTATATCGTAAATTAAAAAAAAAACATATATTTATAAATTGACTCTAACGTCGAAATAAAATTAAAGAAATTGTTTTGTTTGAACTATATTACTCTATTTAAATTCGTACGTATTTTATGGAAGAACTATACGTAGTCTAATAAATTCTCTGACGTAATGTAAGGAATAACTATACGTAGTTTAATGAATGAAATTCAATTTTATATATATTAAAATATTTTTAGAGTTTCATACGTAGTTTATTGAAGAACCTTACGAAGTTTTATGAATTATCTTACCTAGTTTCATTGTAACGTAATTTAAGAATAAAATATTCCAAGGACTTTTACGTAGTTTAAATTTTTACTATAGAATTTTTTAAGAAAGAAAACATAAGTTTTGGTATATCGTAAATTAAAAAAAAATATATATTTATAAATTGACTCTAACGTCGAAATAAAATTAAAGAAATTGTTTTGTTTGAACTATATTACTCTATTTAAATTCGTACGTATTTTATGGAAGAACTATACGTAGTCTAATAAATTCTCTGACGTAATGTAATGAATAACTATACGTAGTTTAATGAATGAAATTCAATTTTATATATATTAAAATATTTTTAGAGTTTCATACGTAGTTAATTGAAGAACATTACGAAGTTTTATGAATTATCTTACATAGTTTCATTGTAACGTAATTTAAGAATAAAATATTCCAAGGACTTTTACGTAGTTTAAATTTTTACTATAGAATTTTTTAAGAAAGAAAACATAAGTTTTGGTAAACCTATCGTAAAATAAAAAAAAAATATTTATAAATTGACTCTAACGTCGAAATAAAATTATAGAAATTGCTTTGTTTGAACTATATTACTCTATTTAAATTCGTACGCATTTTATGGAAGAACTATACGTAGTCTAATAAATTCTCTGACGTAATGTAAGGAATAACTATACGTAGTTTAATGAATGAAATTCAATTTTATATATATTAAAATATTTTTAGAGTTTCATACGTAGTTTATTCAAGAACCTTACGAAGTTTTATGAATTATCTTACATAGTTTCATTGTAACGTAATTTAAGAATAAAATATTCCAAGGACTTTTACGTAGTTTAAATTTTTACTATAGAATTTTTTAAGAAAGAAAACATAAGTTTTGGTATATCGTAAAAAAAAAAAATTATAAATTGACTCTAACGTCGAAATAAAATTATAGAAATTGCTTTGTTTGAACTATATTACTCTATTTAAATTCGTACGTATTTTATGGAAGAACTATAACGTAGTCTATACGTAGTTTAATGAATGAAATTCAATTTTATATATATTAAAATATTTTTCGAGTTTCATACGTAGTTTATTGAAGAACCTTACGAAGTTTTATGAATTATCTTACATAGTTTTATTGTAACGTAATTTAAGAATAAAATATTCCAAGGAGTTTTACGTAGTTTAAATTTTTACTATAGAATTTTTTAAAAAAGAAAACATGTTTTGGTATATCGTAAATTAAAAAATATATATATATTTATAAATTGACTCTAACGTCGAAATAAAATTAAAGAATTGTTTTGTTTGAACTATTTACTCTATTTAAATTCGTACGTATTTTATGGAAGAACTATACGTAGTGTAATAAATTCTCTGACGTAATGTAAGGAATAACTATACGTAGTTTAATGAATGAAATTCAATTTTATATATATTAAAATATTTTTAGAGTTTCATACGTAGTTTATTGAAGAACCTTACGAAGTTTTATGAATTATCTTACATAGTTTCATTGTAACGTAATTTAAGAATAAAATATTCCAAGGACTTTTACGTAGTTTAAATTTTTACTATAGAATTTTTTAAGAAAGAAAACATAAGTTTTGGTATATCGTAAAAAAAAAAATTATAAATTGACTCTAACGTCGAAATAAAATTATAGAAATTGCTTTGTTTGAACTATATTACTCTATTTAAATTCGTACGTATTTTATGGAAGAACTATAACGTAGTCTATACGTAGTTTAATGAATGAAATTCAATTTTATATATATTAAAATATTTTTCGAGTTTCATACGTAGTTTATTGAAGAACCTTACGAAGTTTTATGAATTATCTTACATAGTTTTATTGTAACGTAATTTAAGAATAAAATATTCCAAGGAGTTTTACGTAGTTTAAATTTTTACTATAGAATTTTTTAAAAAAGAAAACATGTTTTGGTATATCGTAAATTAAAAAATATATATATATTTATAAATTGACTCTAACGTCGAAATAAAATTAAAGAATTGTTTTGTTTGAACTATTTACTCTATTTAAATTCGTACGTATTTTATGGAAGAACTATACGTAGTGTAATAAATTCTCTGACGTAATGTAAGGAATAACTATACGTAGTTTAATGAATGAAATTCAATTTTATATATATTAAAATATTTTAAGAGTTTCATACGTAGTTTATTGAAGAACCTTACGAAGTTTTATGAATTATCTTACATAGTTTCATTGTAACGTAATTTAAGAATAAAATATTCCAAGGAGTTTTACGTAGTTAAAATTTTTACTACAGAATTTTTTAAAAAAGAAAACATGTTTTGGTATATCGTAAATTAAAAAATATATATATATTTATAAATTGACTCTAACGTCGAAATAAAATTAAAGAATTGTTTTGTTTGAACTATTTACTCTATTTAAATTCGTACGTATTTTATGGAAGAACTATACGTAGTGTAATAAATTCTCTGACGTAATGTAAGGAATAACTATACGTAGTTTAATGAATGAAATTCAATTTTATATATATTAAAATATTTTTAGAGTTTCATACGTAGTTTATTCAAGAACCTTACGAAGTTTTATAAATTATCTTGCATAGTTTCATTGTAACGTAATTTAAGAATAAAATATTCCAAGGACTTTTTCGTAGTTTAAATTTTTACTATAGAACTTTTTAAGAAAGAAAATATAAGTTTTGGTATATCGTAAATTAAAAAAAATATATATTTATAAATTGACTCTAACGTCGAAATAAAATTAAAGAAATTGTTTTGTTTGAACTATATTACTCTATTTAAATTCGTACGTATTTTATGGAAGATCTATACGTAGTCTAATAAATTCTCTGACGTAATGTAACGAATAATTATACGTAGTCTAATAAATTCTCTGACGTAATGTAAGGAATAACTATACGTAGTTTAATGAATGAAATTCAATTATATATATATTAAAATATTTTTGGAGTTTCATACGTAGTTTATTGAAGAACCTTACGAAGTTTTATGAATTATCCTACATAGTTTCATTGTAACGTGATTTAAGAATAAAATATTCCAAGGACTTTTACGTAGTTTAAATTTTTACTATAGAATTTTTTAAGAAAGAAAACATAAGTTTTGGTATATCGTAAATTAAAAAAAATATATATATTTATAAATTGACTCTAACGTCGAAATAAAATTATAGAAATTGCTTTGTTTGAACTATATTACTCTATTTAAATTCGTACGTATTTTATTGAAGAACTATACGTAGTCTAATAAATTCTCTGACGTAATGTAAGGAATAACTATACGTAGTTTAATGAATGAAATTCAATTTTATATATATTAAAATATTTTTGGAGTTTCATACGTAGTTTATTGAAGAACCATACGAAGTTTTATGAAAACATAAATTTTGGTATATCGTAAATTAAAAAAAAAATATATATTTATAAATTGACTCTAACGTCGAAATAAAATTAAAGAAATTGTTTTGTTTGAACTATATTACTCTATTTAAATTCGTACGTATTTTATGGAAGAACTATACGTAGTCTAATAAATTCTCTGACGTAATGTAAGGAATAACTATACGTAGTTTAATGAATGAAATTCAATTTTATATATATTAAAATATTTTTAGAGTTTCATACGTAGTTTATTCAAGAACCTTACGAAGTTTTATGAATTATCTTACATAGTTTCATTGTAACGTAATTTAAGAATAAAATATTCCAAGGACTTTTACGTAGTTTAAATTTTTACTATAAATTTTTTAAGAAAACATAAGTTTTGGTAAACCTATCGTAAATTAAAAAAAAAATATATATTTATAAATTGACTCTAACGTCGAAATAAAATTAAAGAAATTGTTTTGTTTGAACTATATTACTCTATTTAAATTCGTACGTATTTTATGGAAGATCTATACGTAGTCTAACAAATTCTCTGACGTAATGTAACGAATAACTATACGTAGTCTAATAAATTCTCTGACGTAATGTAAGGAATAACTATACGTAGTTTAATGAATGAAATTCAATTTTATATATATTAAAATATTTTTGGAGTTTCATACGTAGTTTATTGAAGAACCATACGAAGTTTTATGAATTATCTTACATAGTTTCATTGTAACGTAATTTAAGAATAAAATATTCCAAGGACTTTTACGTAGTTTAAATTTTTACTATAGAATTTTTAAGAAAGAAAACATAAGTTTTGGTACATCGTAAATTAAAAAAATATTTATAAATTGGCTCTAACGTCGAAATAAAATTAAAGAAATTGTTTTGTTTGAACTATATTACTCTATTTAAATTCGTACGTATTTTATGGAAGAACTATACGTAGTCTTATAAATTCTCTGACGTAATGTAAGGAATAACTATACGTAGTTTAATGAATGAAATTCAATTTTATATTAAAATATTTTTGGAGTTTCATACGTAGTTTATTGAAGAACCTTACGAAGTTTTATGAATTATCTTACATAGTTTCATTGTAACGTAATTTAAGAATAAAATATTCCAAGGACTTTTACGTAGTTTAAATTTTTACTATAAATTTTTTTAGAAAGAAAACATAAGTTTTGGTATATCGTAAATTAAAAAAAAAACATATATTTATAAATTGACTCTAACGTCGAAATAAAATTAAAGAAATTGTTTTGTTTGAACTATATTACTCTATTTAAATTCGTACGTATTTTATGGAAGAACTATACGTAGTCTAATAAATTCTCTGACGTAATGTAAGGAATAACTATACGTAGTTTAATGAATGAAATTCAATTTTATATAAAAATATTTTTGGAGTTTCATACGTAGTTTATTCAAGAACCTTACGAAGTTTTATAAATTATCTTGCATAGTTTCATTGTAACGTAATTTAAGAATAAAATATTCCAAGGACTTTTTCGTAGTTTAAATTTTTACTATAGAACTTTTTAAGAAAGAAAATATAAGTTTTGGTATATCGTAAATTAAAAAAAATATATATTTATAAATTGACTCTAACGTCGAAATAAAATTAAAGAAATTGTTTTGTTTGAACTATATTACTCTATTTAAATTCGTACGTATTTTATGGAAGATCTATACGTAGTCTAACAAATTCTCTGACGTAATGTAACGAATAACTATACGTAGTCTAATAAATTCTCTGACGTAATGTAAGGAATAACTATACGTAGTTTAATGAATGAAATTCAATTTTATATATATTAAAATATTTTTGGAGTTTCATACGTAGTTTATTGAAGAACCATACGAAGTTTTATGAATTATCTTACATAGTTTCATTGTAACGTAATTTAAGAATAAAATATTCCAAGGACTTTTACGTAGTTTAAATTTTTACTATAGAATTTTTAAGAAAGAAAACATAAGTTTTGGTACATCGTAAATTAAAAAAATATTTATAAATTGGCTCTAACGTCGAAATAAAATTAAAGAAATTGTTTTGTTTGAACTATATTACTCTATTTAAATTCGTACGTATTTTATGGAAGAACTATACGTAGTCTTATAAATTCTCTGACGTAATGTAAGGAATAACTATACGTAGTTTAATGAATGAAATTCAATTTTATATTAAAATATTTTTGGAGTTTCATACGTAGTTTATTGAAGAACCTTACGAAGTTTTATGAATTATCTTACATAGTTTCATTGTAACGTAATTTAAGAATAAAATATTCCAAGGACTTTTACGTAGTTTAAATTTTTACTATAAATTTTTTTAGAAAGAAAACATAAGTTTTGGTATATCGTAAATTAAAAAAAAAACATATATTTATAAATTGACTCTAACGTCGAAATAAAATTAAAGAAATTGTTTTGTTTGAACTATATTACTCTATTTAAATTCGTACGTATTTTATGGAAGAACTATACGTAGTCTAATAAATTCTCTGACGTAATGTAAGGAATAACTATACGTAGTTTAATGAATGAAATTCAATTTTATATATATTAAAATATTTTTAGAGTTTCATACGTAGTTTATTGAAGAACCTTACGAAGTTTTATGAATTATCTTACCTAGTTTCATTGTAACGTAATTTAAGAATAAAATATTCCAAGGACTTTTACGTAGTTTAAATTTTTACTATAGAATTTTTTAAGAAAGAAAACATAAGTTTTGGTATATCGTAAATTAAAAAAAAATATATATTTATAAATTGACTCTAACGTCGAAATAAAATTAAAGAAATTGTTTTGTTTGAACTATATTACTCTATTTAAATTCGTACGTATTTTATGGAAGAACTATACGTAGTCTAATAAATTCTCTGACGTAATGTAATGAATAACTATACGTAGTTTAATGAATGAAATTCAATTTTATATATATTAAAATATTTTTAGAGTTTCATACGTAGTTAATTGAAGAACATTACGAAGTTTTATGAATTATCTTACATAGTTTCATTGTAACGTAATTTAAGAATAAAATATTCCAAGGACTTTTACGTAGTTTAAATTTTTACTATAGAATTTTTTAAGAAAGAAAACATAAGTTTTGGTAAACCTATCGTAAAATAAAAAAAAAATATTTATAAATTGACTCTAACGTCGAAATAAAATTATAGAAATTGCTTTGTTTGAACTATATTACTCTATTTAAATTCGTACGCATTTTATGGAAGAACTATACGTAGTCTAATAAATTCTCTGACGTAATGTAAGGAATAACTATACGTAGTTTAATGAATGAAATTCAATTTTATATATATTAAAATATTTTTAGAGTTTCATACGTAGTTTATTCAAGAACCTTACGAAGTTTTATGAATTATCTTACATAGTTTCATTGTAACGTAATTTAAGAATAAAATATTCCAAGGACTTTTACGTAGTTTAAATTTTTACTATAGAATTTTTTAAGAAAGAAAACATAAGTTTTGGTATATCGTAAAAAAAAAAAATTATAAATTGACTCTAACGTCGAAATAAAATTATAGAAATTGCTTTGTTTG
The DNA here is from genome assembly GCA_963682025.1 of Cordilura impudica. Taxonomy (NCBI): domain Eukaryota; kingdom Metazoa; phylum Arthropoda; class Insecta; order Diptera; family Scathophagidae; genus Cordilura; species Cordilura impudica. Next base: position 31,752,567 of record OY821517.1, read on the forward strand.
AACTATATTACTCTATTTAAATTCGTACGTATTTTATGGAAGAACTATAACGTAGTCTATACGTAGTTTAATGAATGAAATTCAATTTTATATATATTAAAATATTTTTCGAGTTTCATACGTAGTTTATTGAAGAACCTTACGAAGTTTTATGAATTATCTTACATAGTTTTATTGTAACGTAATTTAAGAATAAAATATTCCAAGGAGTTTTACGTAGTTTAAATTTTTACTATAGAATTTTTTAAAAAAGAAAACATGTTTTGGTATATCGTAAATTAAAAAATATATATATATTTATAAATTAACTCTAACGTCGAAATAAAATTAAAGAATTGTTTTGTTTGAACTATTTACTCTATTTAAATTCGTACGTATTTTATGGAAGAACTATACGTAGTGTAATAAATTCTCTGACGTAATGTAAGGAATAACTATACGTAGTTTAATGAATGAAATTCAATTTTATATATATTAAAATATTTTTAGAGTTTCATACGTAGTTTATTGAAGAACCTTACGAAGTTTTATGAATTATCTTACATAGTTTCATTGTAACGTAATTTAAGAATAAAATATTCCAAGGACTTTTACGTAGTTTAAATTTTTACTATAGAATTTTTTAAGAAAGAAAACATAAGTTTTGGTATATCGTAAAAAAAAAAATTATAAATTGACTCTAACGTCGAAATAAAATTATAGAAATTGCTTTGTTTGAACTATATTACTCTATTTAAATTCGTACGTATTTTATGGAAGAACTATAACGTAGTCTATACGTAGTTTAATGAATGAAATTCAATTTTATATATATTAAAATATTTTTCGAGTTTCATACGTAGTTTATTGAAGAACCTTACGAAGTTTTATGAATTATCTTACATAGTTTTATTGTAACGTAATTTAAGAATAAAATATTCCAAGGAGTTTTACGTAGTTTAAATTTTTACTATAGAATTTTTTAAAAAAGAAAACATGTTTTGGTATATCGTAAATTAAAAAATATATATATATTTATAAATTGACTCTAACGTCGAAATAAAATTAAAGAATTGTTTTGTTTGAACTATTTACTCTATTTAAATTCGTACGTATTTTATGGAAGAACTATACGTAGTGTAATAAATTCTCTGACGTAATGTAAGGAATAACTATACGTAGTTTAATGAATGAAATTCAATTTTATATATATTAAAATATTTTAAGAGTTTCATACGTAGTTTATTGAAGAACCTTACGAAGTTTTATGAATTATCTTACATAGTTTCATTGTAACGTAATTTAAGAATAAAATATTCCAAGGAGTTTTACGTAGTTAAAATTTTTACTATAGAATTTTTTAAAAAAGAAAACATGTTTTGGTATATCGTAAATTAAAAAATATATATATATTTATAAATTGACTCTAACGTCGAAATAAAATTAAAGAATTGTTTTGTTTGAACTATTTACTCTATTTAAATTCGTACGTATTTTATGGAAGAACTATACGTAGTGTAATAAATTCTCTGACGTAATGTAAGGAATAACTATACGTAGTTTAATGAATGAAATTCAATTTTATATATATTAAAATATTTTTAGAGTTTCATACGTAGTTTATTCAAGAACCTTACGAAGTTTTATAAATTATCTTGCATAGTTTCATTGTAACGTAATTTAAGAATAAAATATTCCAAGGACTTTTTCGTAGTTTAAATTTTTACTATAGAACTTTTTAAGAAAGAAAATATAAGTTTTGGTATATCGTAAATTAAAAAAAATATATATTTATAAATTGACTCTAACGTCGAAATAAAATTAAAGAAATTGTTTTGTTTGAACTATATTACTCTATTTAAATTCGTACGTATTTTATGGAAGATCTATACGTAGTCTAATAAATTCTCTGACGTAATGTAACGAATAATTATACGTAGTTTAATGAATGAAATTCAATTTTATATATATTAAAATATTTTTAGAGTTTCATACGTAGTTTATTCAAGAACCTTACGAAGTTTTATGAATTATCTTACATAGTTTCATTGTAACGTAATTTAAGAATAAAATATTCCAAGGACTTTTACGTAGTTTAAATTTTTACTATAAATTTTTTAAGAAAACATAAGTTTTGGTAAACCTATCGTAAATTAAAAAAAAAATATATATTTATAAATTGACTCTAACGTCGAAATAAAATTAAAGAAATTGTTTTGTTTGAACTATATTACTCTATTTAAATTCGTACGTATTTTATGGAAGAACTATACGTAGTCTAATAAATTCTCTGACGTAATGTAAGGAATAACTATACATAGTTTAATGAATGAAATTCAATTTTATATAAAAATATTTTTAGAGTTTCATACGTAGTTAATTGAAGAACCTTACGAAATTTTATGAAAACATAAGTTTTGGTATATCGTAAATTAAAAAAAAATATATATTTATAAATTGACTCTAACGTCGAAATAAAATTAAAGAAATTGTTTTGTTTGAACTATATTACTCTATTTAAATTCGTACGTATTTTATGGAAGATCTATACGTAGTCTAACAAATTCTCTGACGTAATGTAACGAATAACTATACGTAGTCTAATAAATTCTCTGACGTAATGTAAGGAATAACTATACGTAGTTTAATGAATGAAATTCAATTTTATATATATTAAAATATTTTTGGAGTTTCATACGTAGTTTATTGAAGAACCATACGAAGTTTTATGAATTATCTTACATAGTTTCATTGTAACGTAATTTAAGAATAAAATATTCCAAGGACTTTTACGTAGTTTAAATTTTTACTATAGAATTTTTAAGAAAGAAAACATAAGTTTTGGTACATCGTAAATTAAAAAAATATTTATAAATTGGCTCTAACGTCGAAATAAAATTAAAGAAATTGTTTTGTTTGAACTATATTACTCTATTTAAATTCGTACGTATTTTATGGAAGAACTATACGTAGTCTTATAAATTCTCTGACGTAATGTAAGGAATAACTATACGTAGTTTAATGAATGAAATTCAATTTTATATTAAAATATTTTTGGAGTTTCATACGTAGTTTATTGAAGAACCTTACGAAGTTTTATGAATTATCTTACATAGTTTCATTGTAACGTAATTTAAGAATAAAATATTCCAAGGACTTTTACGTAGTTTAAATTTTTACTATAAATTTTTTTAGAAAGAAAACATAAGTTTTGGTATATCGTAAATTAAAAAAAAAACATATATTTATAAATTGACTCTAACGTCGAAATAAAATTAAAGAAATTGTTTTGTTTGAACTATATTACTCTATTTAAATTCGTACGTATTTTATGGAAGAACTATACGTAGTCTAATAAATTCTCTGACGTAATGTAAGGAATAACTATAAGTAGTTTAATGAATGAAATTCAATTTTATATAAAAATATTTTTGGAGTTTCATACGTAGTTTATTCAAGAACCTTACGAAGTTTTATAAATTATCTTGCATAGTTTCATTGTAACGTAATTTAAGAATAAAATATTCCAAGGACTTTTTCGTAGTTTAAATTTTTACTATAGAACTTTTTAAGAAAGAAAATATAAGTTTTGGTATATCGTAAATTAAAAAAAATATATATTTATAAATTGACTCTAACGTCGAAATAAAATTAAAGAAATTGTTTTGTTTGAACTATATTACTCTATTTAAATTCGTACGTATTTTATGGAAGATCTATACGTAGTCTAACAAATTCTCTGACGTAATGTAACGAATAACTATACGTAGTCTAATAAATTCTCTGACGTAATGTAAGGAATAACTATACGTAGTTTAATGAATGAAATTCAATTTTATATATATTAAAATATTTTTGGAGTTTCATACGTAGTTTATTGAAGAACCATACGAAGTTTTATGAATTATCTTACATAGTTTCATTGTAACGTAATTTAAGAATAAAATATTCCAAGGACTTTTACGTAGTTTAAATTTTTACTATAGAATTTTTAAGAAAGAAAACATAAGTTTTGGTACATCGTAAATTAAAAAAATATTTATAAATTGGCTCTAACGTCGAAATAAAATTAAAGAAATTGTTTTGTTTGAACTATATTACTCTATTTAAATTCGTACGTATTTTATGGAAGAACTATACGTAGTCTTATAAATTCTCTGACGTAATGTAAGGAATAACTATACGTAGTTTAATGAATGAAATTCAATTTTATATTAAAATATTTTTGGAGTTTCATACGTAGTTTATTGAAGAACCTTACGAAGTTTTATGAATTATCTTACATAGTTTCATTGTAACGTAATTTAAGAATAAAATATTCCAAGGACTTTTACGTAGTTTAAATTTTTACTATAAATTTTTTTAGAAAGAAAACATAAGTTTTGGTATATCGTAAATTAAAAAAAAAACATATATTTATAAATTGACTCTAACGTCGAAATAAAATTAAAGAAATTGTTTTGTTTGAACTATATTACTCTATTTAAATTCGTACGTATTTTATGGAAGAACTATACGTAGTCTAATAAATTCTCTGACGTAATGTAAGGAATAACTATACGTAGTTTAATGAATGAAATTCAATTTTATATATATTAAAATATTTTTAGAGTTTCATACGTAGTTTATTGAAGAACCTTACGAAGTTTTATGAATTATCTTACCTAGTTTCATTGTAACGTAATTTAAGAATAAAATATTCCAAGGACTTTTACGTAGTTTAAATTTTTACTATAGAATTTTTTAAGAAAGAAAACATAAGTTTTGGTATATCGTAAATTAAAAAAAAATATATATTTATAAATTGACTCTAACGTCGAAATAAAATTAAAGAAATTGTTTTGTTTGAACTATATTACTCTATTTAAATTCGTACGTATTTTATGGAAGAACTATACGTAGTCTAATAAATTCTCTGACGTAATGTAATGAATAACTATACGTAGTTTAATGAATGAAATTCAATTTTATATATATTAAAATATTTTTAGAGTTTCATACGTAGTTAATTGAAGAACATTACGAAGTTTTATGAATTATCTTACATAGTTTCATTGTAACGTAATTTAAGAATAAAATATTCCAAGGACTTTTACGTAGTTTAAATTTTTACTATAGAATTTTTTAAGAAAGAAAACATAAGTTTTGGTAAACCTATCGTAAAATAAAAAAAAAATATTTATAAATTGACTCTAACGTCGAAATAAAATTATAGAAATTGCTTTGTTTGAACTATATTACTCTATTTAAATTCGTACGCATTTTATGGAAGAACTATACGTAGTCTAATAAATTCTCTGACGTAATGTAAGGAATAACTATACGTAGTTTAATGAATGAAATTCAATTTTATATATATTAAAATATTTTTAGAGTTTCATACGTAGTTTATTCAAGAACCTTACGAAGTTTTATGAATTATCTTACATAGTTTCATTGTAACGTAATTTAAGAATAAAATATTCCAAGGACTTTTACGTAGTTTAAATTTTTACTATAGAATTTTTTAAGAAAGAAAACATAAGTTTTGGTATATCGTAAAAAAAAAAAATTATAAATTGACTCTAACGTCGAAATAAAATTATAGAAATTGCTTTGTTTGAACTATATTACTCTATTTAAATTCGTACGTATTTTATGGAAGAACTATAACGTAGTCTATACGTAGTTTAATGAATGAAATTCAATTTTATATATATTAAAATATTTTTCGAGTTTCATACGTAGTTTATTGAAGAACCTTACGAAGTTTTATGAATTATCTTACATAGTTTTATTGTAACGTAATTTAAGAATAAAATATTCCAAGGAGTTTTACGTAGTTTAAATTTTTACTATAGAATTTTTTAAAAAAGAAAACATGTTTTGGTATATCGTAAATTAAAAAATATATATATATTTATAAATTAACTCTAACGTCGAAATAAAATTAAAGAATTGTTTTGTTTGAACTATTTACTCTATTTAAATTCGTACGTATTTTATGGAAGAACTATACGTAGTGTAATAAATTCTCTGACGTAATGTAAGGAATAACTATACGTAGTTTAATGAATGAAATTCAATTTTATATATATTAAAATATTTTTAGAGTTTCATACGTAGTTTATTGAAGAACCTTACGAAGTTTTATGAATTATCTTACATAGTTTCATTGTAACGTAATTTAAGAATAAAATATTCCAAGGACTTTTACGTAGTTTAAATTTTTACTATAGAATTTTTTAAGAAAGAAAACATAAGTTTTGGTATATCGTAAAAAAAAAAATTATAAATTGACTCTAACGTCGAAATAAAATTATAGAAATTGCTTTGTTTGAACTATATTACTCTATTTAAATTCGTACGTATTTTATGGAAGAACTATAACGTAGTCTATACGTAGTTTAATGAATGAAATTCAATTTTATATATATTAAAATATTTTTCGAGTTTCATACGTAGTTTATTGAAGAACCTTACGAAGTTTTATGAATTATCTTACATAGTTTTATTGTAACGTAATTTAAGAATAAAATATTCCAAGGAGTTTTACGTAGTTTAAATTTTTACTATAGAATTTTTTAAAAAAGAAAACATGTTTTGGTATATCGTAAATTAAAAAATATATATATATTTATAAATTGACTCTAACGTCGAAATAAAATTAAAGAATTGTTTTGTTTGAACTATTTACTCTATTTAAATTCGTACGTATTTTATGGAAGAACTATACGTAGTGTAATAAATTCTCTGACGTAATGTAAGGAATAACTATACGTAGTTTAATGAATGAAATTCAATTTTATATATATTAAAATATTTTAAGAGTTTCATACGTAGTTTATTGAAGAACCTTACGAAGTTTTATGAATTATCTTACATAGTTTCATTGTAACGTAATTTAAGAATAAAATATTCCAAGGAGTTTTACGTAGTTTAAATTTTTACTATAGAATTTTTTAAAAAAGAAAACATGTTTTGGTATATCGTAAATTAAAAAATATATATATATTTATAAATTGACTCTAACGTCGAAATAAAATTAAAGAATTGTTTTGTTTGAACTATTTACTCTATTTAAATTCGTACGTATTTTATGGAAGAACTATACGTAGTGTAATAAATTCTCTGACGTAATGTAAGGAATAACTATACGTAGTTTAATGAATGAAATTCAATTTTATATATATTAAAATATTTTTAGAGTTTCATACGTAGTTTATTCAAGAACCTTACGAAGTTTTATAAATTATCTTGCATAGTTTCATTGTAACGTAATTTAAGAATAAAATATTCCAAGGACTTTTTCGTAGTTTAAATTTTTACTATAGAACTTTTTAAGAAAGAAAATATAAGTTTTGGTATATCGTAAATTAAAAAAAATATATATTTATAAATTGACTCTAACGTCGAAATAAAATTAAAGAAATTGTTTTGTTTGAACTATATTACTCTATTTAAATTCGTACGTATTTTATGGAAGATCTATACGTAGTCTAATAAATTCTCTGACGTAATGTAACGAATAATTATACGTAGTCTAATAAATTCTCTGACGTAATGTAAGGAATAACTATACGTAGTTTAATGAATGAAATTCAATTATATATATATTAAAATATTTTTGGAGTTTCATACGTAGTTTATTGAAGAACCTTACGAAGTTTTATGAATTATCCTACATAGTTTCATTGTAACGTGATTTAAGAATAAAATATTCCAAGGACTTTTACGTAGTTTAAATTTTTACTATAGAATTTTTTAAGAAAGAAAACATAAGTTTTGGTATATCGTAAATTAAAAAAAATATATATATTTATAAATTGACTCTAACGTCGAAATAAAATTATAGAAATTGCTTTGTTTGAACTATATTACTCTATTTAAATTCGTACGTATTTTATTGAAGAACTATACGTAGTCTAATAAATTCTCTGACGTAATGTAAGGAATAACTATACGTAGTTTAATGAATGAAATTCAATTTTATATATATTAAAATATTTTTGGAGTTTCATACGTAGTTTATTGAAGAACCATACGAAGTTTTATGAAAACATAAATTTTGGTATATCGTAAATTAAAAAAAAAATATATATTTATAAATTGACTCTAACGTCGAAATAAAATTAAAGAAATTGTTTTGTTTGAACTATATTACTCTATTTAAATTCGTACGTATTTTATGGAAGAACTATACGTAGTCTAATAAATTCTCTGACGTAATGTAAGGAATAACTATACGTAGTTTAATGAATGAAATTCAATTTTATATATATTAAAATATTTTTAGAGTTTCATACGTAGTTTATTCAAGAACCTTACGAAGTTTTATGAATTATCTTACATAGTTTCATTGTAACGTAATTTAAGAATAAAATATTCCAAGGACTTTTACGTAGTTTAAATTTTTACTATAAATTTTTTAAGAAAACATAAGTTTTGGTAAACCTATCGTAAATTAAAAAAAAAATATATATTTATAAATTGACTCTAACGTCGAAATAAAATTAAAGAAATTGTTTTGTTTGAACTATATTACTCTATTTAAATTCGTACGTATTTTATGGAAGAACTATACGTAGTCTAATAAATTCTCTGACGTAATGTAAGGAATAACTATACATAGTTTAATGAATGAAATTCAATTTTATATAAAAATATTTTTAGAGTTTCATACGTAGTTAATTGAAGAACCTTACGAAATTTTATGAAAACATAAGTTTTGGTATATCGTAAATTAAAAAAAAATATATATTTATAAATTGACTCTAACGTCGAAATAAAATTAAAGAAATTGTTTTGTTTGAACTATATTACTCTATTTAAATTCGTACGTATTTTATGGAAGAACTATAAGTAGTCTAAATTCTCTGACGTAATGTAAGGAATAACTATAAGTAGTTTAATGAATGAAATTCAATTTTATATAAAAATATTTTTGGAGTTTCATACGTAGTTTATTCAAGAACCTTACGAAGTTTTATAAATTATCTTGCATAGTTTCATTGTAACGTAATTTAAGAATAAAATATTCCAAGGACTTTTTCGTAGTTTAAATTTTTACTATAGAACTTTTTAAGAAAGAAAATATAAGTTTTGGTATATCGTAAATTAAAAAAAATATATATTTATAAATTGACTCTAACGTCGAAATAAAATTAAAGAAATTGTTTTGTTTGAACTATATTACTCTATTTAAATTCGTACGTATTTTATGGAAGATCTATACGTAGTCTAACAAATTCTCTGACGTAATGTAACGAATAACAACTATACGTAGTCTAATAAATTCTCTGACGTAATGTAAGGAATAACTATACGTAGTTTAATGAATGAAATTCAATTTTATATATATTAAAATATTTTTGGAGTTTCATACGTAGTTTATTGAAGAACCATACGAAGTTTTATGAATTATCTTACATAGTTTCATTGTAACGTAATTTAAGAATAAAATATTCCAAGGACTTTTACGTAGTTTAAATTTTTACTATAGAATTTTTAAGAAAGAAAACATAAGTTTTGGTACATCGTAAATTAAAAAAATATTTATAAATTGGCTCTAACGTCGAAATAAAATTAAAGAAATTGTTTTGTTTGAACTATATTACTCTATTTAAATTCGTACGTATTTTATGGAAGAACTATACGTAGTCTTATAAATTCTCTGACGTAATGTAAGGAATAACTATACGTAGTTTAATGAATGAAATTCAATTTTATATTAAAATATTTTTGGAGTTTCATACGTAGTTTATTGAAGAACCTTACGAAGTTTTATGAATTATCTTACATAGTTTCATTGTAACGTAATTTAAGAATAAAATATTCCAAGGACTTTTACGTAGTTTAAATTTTTACTATAAATTTTTTAAGAAAACATAAGTTTTGGTAAACCTATCGTAAATTAAAAAAAAAATATATATTTATAAATTGACTCTAACGTCGAAATAAAATTAAAGAAATTGTTTTGTTTGAACTATATTACTCTATTTAAATTCGTACGTATTTTATGGAAGAACTATAAGTAGTCTAAATTCTCTGACGTAATGTAAGGAATAACTATAAGTAGTTTAATGAATGAAATTCAATTTTATATAAAAATATTTTTGGAGTTTCATACGTAGTTTATTCAAGAACCTTACGAAGTTTTATAAATTATCTTGCATAGTTTCATTGTAACGTAATTTAAGAATAAAATATTCCAAGGACTTTTTCGTAGTTTAAATTTTTACTATAGAACTTTTTAAGAAAGAAAATATAAGTTTTGGTATATCGTAAATTAAAAAAAATATATATTTATAAATTGACTCTAACGTCGAAATAAAATTAAAGAAATTGTTTTGTTTGAACTATATTACTCTATTTAAATTCGTACGTATTTTATGGAAGATCTATACGTAGTCTAACAAATTCTCTGACGTAATGTAACGAATAACAACTATACGTAGTCTAATAAATTCTCTGACGTAATGTAAGGAATAACTATACGTAGTTTAATGAATGAAATTCAATTTTATATATATTAAAATATTTTTGGAGTTTCATACGTAGTTTATTGAAGAACCATACGAAGTTTTATGAATTATCTTACATAGTTTCATTGTAACGTAATTTAAGAATAAAATATTCCAAGGACTTTTACGTAGTTTAAATTTTTACTATAGAATTTTTAAGAAAGAAAACATAAGTTTTGGTACATCGTAAATTAAAAAAATATTTATAAATTGGCTCTAACGTCGAAATAAAATTAAAGAAATTGTTTTGTTTGAACTATATTACTCTATTTAAATTCGTACGTATTTTATGGAAGAACTATACGTAGTCTTATAAATTCTCTGACGTAATGTAAGGAATAACTATACGTAGTTTAATGAATGAAATTCAATTTTATATTAAAATATTTTTGGAGTTTCATACGTAGTTTATTGAAGAACCTTACGAAGTTTTATGAATTATCTTACATAGTTTCATTGTAACGTAATTTAAGAATAAAATATTCCAAGGACTTTTACGTAGTTTAAATTTTTACTATAAATTTTTTTAGAAAGAAAACATAAGTTTTGGTATATCGTAAATTAAAAAAAAAACATATATTTATAAATTGACTCTAACGTCGAAATAAAATTAAAGAAATTGTTTTGTTTGAACTATATTACTCTATTTAAATTCGTACGTATTTTATGGAAGAACTATACGTAGTCTAATAAATTCTCTGACGTAATGTAAGGAATAACTATACGTAGTTTAATGAATGAAATTCAATTTTATATATATTAAAATATTTTTAGAGTTTCATACGTAGTTTATTGAAGAACCTTACGAAGTTTTATGAATTATCTTACCTAGTTTCATTGTAACGTAATTTAAGAATAAAATATTCCAAGGACTTTTACGTAGTTTAAATTTTTACTATAGAATTTTTTAAGAAAGAAAACATAAGTTTTGGTATATCGTAAATTAAAAAAAAATATATATTTATAAATTGACTCTAACGTCGAAATAAAATTAAAGAAATTGTTTTGTTTGAACTATATTACTCTATTTAAATTCGTACGTATTTTATGGAAGAACTATACGTAGTCTAATAAATTCTCTGACGTAATGTAATGAATAACTATACGTAGTTTAATGAATGAAATTCAATTTTATATATATTAAAATATTTTTAGAGTTTCATACGTAGTTAATTGAAGAACATTACGAAGTTTTATGAATTATCTTACATAGTTTCATTGTAACGTAATTTAAGAATAAAATATTCCAAGGACTTTTACGTAGTTTAAATTTTTACTATAGAATTTTTTAAGAAAGAAAACATAAGTTTTGGTAAACCTATCGTAAAATAAAAAAAAAATATTTATAAATTGACTCTAACGTCGAAATAAAATTATAGAAATTGCTTTGTTTGAACTATATTACTCTATTTAAATTCGTACGCATTTTATGGAAGAACTATACGTAGTCTAATAAATTCTCTGACGTAATGTAAGGAATAACTATACGTAGTTTAATGAATGAAATTCAATTTTATATATATTAAAATATTTTTAGAGTTTCATACGTAGTTTATTCAAGAACCTTACGAAGTTTTATGAATTATCTTACATAGTTTCATTGTAACGTAATTTAAGAATAAAATATTCCAAGGACTTTTACGTAGTTTAAATTTTTACTATAGAATTTTTTAAGAAAGAAAACATAAGTTTTGGTATATCGTAAAAAAAAAAAATTATAAATTGACTCTAACGTCGAAATAAAATTATAGAAATTGCTTTGTTTGAACTATATTACTCTATTTAAATTCGTACGTATTTTATGGAAGAACTATAACGTAGTCTATACGTAGTTTAATGAATGAAATTCAATTTTATATATATTAAAATATTTTTCGAGTTTCATACGTAGTTTATTGAAGAACCTTACGAAGTTTTATGAATTATCTTACATAGTTTTATTGTAACGTAATTTAAGAATAAAATATTCCAAGGAGTTTTACGTAGTTTAAATTTTTACTATAGAATTTTTTAAAAAAGAAAACATGTTTTGGTATATCGTAAATTAAAAAATATATATATATTTATAAATTAACTCTAACGTCGAAATAAAATTAAAGAATTGTTTTGTTTGAACTATTTACTCTATTTAAATTCGTACGTATTTTATGGAAGAACTATACGTAGTGTAATAAATTCTCTGACGTAATGTAAGGAATAACTATACGTAGTTTAATGAATGAAATTCAATTTTATATATATTAAAATATTTTTAGAGTTTCATACGTAGTTTATTGAAGAACCTTACGAAGTTTTATGAATTATCTTACATAGTTTCATTGTAACGTAATTTAAGAATAAAATATTCCAAGGACTTTTACGTAGTTTAAATTTTTACTATAGAATTTTTTAAGAAAGAAAACATAAGTTTTGGTATATCGTAAAAAAAAAAATTATAAATTGACTCTAACGTCGAAATAAAATTATAGAAATTGCTTTGTTTGAACTATATTACTCTATTTAAATTCGTACGTATTTTATGGAAGAACTATAACGTAGTCTATACGTAGTTTAATGAATGAAATTCAATTTTATATATATTAAAATATTTTTCGAGTTTCATACGTAGTTTATTGAAGAACCTTACGAAGTTTTATGAATTATCTTACATAGTTTTATTGTAACGTAATTTAAGAATAAAATATTCCAAGGAGTTTTACGTAGTTTAAATTTTTACTATAGAATTTTTTAAAAAAGAAAACATGTTTTGGTATATCGTAAATTAAAAAATATATATATATTTATAAATTGACTCTAACGTCGAAATAAAATTAAAGAATTGTTTTGTTTGAACTATTTACTCTATTTAAATTCGTACGTATTTTATGGAAGAACTATACGTAGTGTAATAAATTCTCTGACGTAATGTAAGGAATAACTATACGTAGTTTAATGAATGAAATTCAATTTTATATATATTAAAATATTTTAAGAGTTTCATACGTAGTTTATTGAAGAACCTTACGAAGTTTTATGAATTATCTTACATAGTTTCATTGTAACGTAATTTAAGAATAAAATATTCCAAGGAGTTTTACGTAGTTAAAATTTTTACTATAGAATTTTTTAAAAAAGAAAACATGTTTTGGTATATCGTAAATTAAAAAATATATATATATTTATAAATTGACTCTAACGTCGAAATAAAATTAAAGAATTGTTTTGTTTGAACTATTTACTCTATTTAAATTCGTACGTATTTTATGGAAGAACTATACGTAGTGTAATAAATTCTCTGACGTAATGTAAGGAATAACTATACGTAGTTTAATGAATGAAATTCAATTTTATATATATTAAAATATTTTTAGAGTTTCATACGTAGTTTATTCAAGAACCTTACGAAGTTTTATAAATTATCTTGCATAGTTTCATTGTAACGTAATTTAAGAATAAAATATTCCAAGGACTTTTTCGTAGTTTAAATTTTTACTATAGAACTTTTTAAGAAAGAAAATATAAGTTTTGGTATATCGTAAATTAAAAAAAAATATATATTTATAAATTGACTCTAACGTCGAAATAAAATTAAAGAAATTGTTTTGTTTGAACTATATTACTCTATTTAAATTCGTACGTATTTTATGGAAGAACTATAAGTAGTCTAAATTCTCTGACGTAATGTAAGGAATAACTATACATAGTTTAATGAATGAAATTCAATTTTATATAAAAATATTTTTAGAGTTTCATACGTAGTTAATTGAAGAACCTTACGAAATTTTATGAAAACATAAGTTTTGGTATATCGTAAATTAAAAAAAAATATATATTTATAAATTGACTCTAACGTCGAAATAAAATTAAAGAAATTGTTTTGTTTGAACTATATTACTCTATTTAAATTCGTACGTATTTTATGGAAGAACTATAAGTAGTCTAAATTCTCTGACGTAATGTAAGGAATAACTATAAGTAGTTTAATGAATGAAATTCAATTTTATATAAAAATATTTTTGGAGTTTCATACGTAGTTTATTCAAGAACCTTACGAAGTTTTATAAATTATCTTGCATAGTTTCATTGTAACGTAATTTAAGAATAAAATATTCCAAGGACTTTTTCGTAGTTTAAATTTTTACTATAGAACTTTTTAAGAAAGAAAATATAAGTTTTGGTATATCGTAAATTAAAAAAAATATATATTTATAAATTGACTCTAACGTCGAAATAAAATTAAAGAAATTGTTTTGTTTGAACTATATTACTCTATTTAAATTCGTACGTATTTTATGGAAGATCTATACGTAGTCTAACAAATTCTCTGACGTAATGTAACGAATAACAACTATACGTAGTCTAATAAATTCTCTGACGTAATGTAAGGAATAACTATACGTAGTTTAATGAATGAAATTCAATTTTATATATATTAAAATATTTTTGGAGTTTCATACGTAGTTTATTGAAGAACCATACGAAGTTTTATGAAAACATAAATTTTGGTATATCGTAAATTAAAAAAAAAATATATATTTATAAATTGACTCTAACGTCGAAATAAAATTAAAGAAATTGTTTTGTTTGAACTATATTACTCTATTTAAATTCGTACGTATTTTATGGAAGAACTATACGTAGTCTAATAAATTCTCTGACGTAATGTAAGGAATAACTATACGTAGTTTAATGAATGAAATTCAATTTTATATATATTAAAATATTTTTAGAGTTTCATACGTAGTTTATTCAAGAACCTTACGAAGTTTTATGAATTATCTTACATAGTTTCATTGTAACGTAATTTAAGAATAAAATATTCCAAGGACTTTTACGTAGTTTAAATTTTTACTATAAATTTTTTAAGAAAACATAAGTTTTGGTAAACCTATCGTAAATTAAAAAAAAAATATATATTTATAAATTGACTCTAACGTCGAAATAAAATTAAAGAAATTGTTTTGTTTGAACTATATTACTCTATTTAAATTCGTACGTATTTTATGGAAGAACTATACGTAGTCTAATAAATTCTCTGACGTAATGTAAGGAATAACTATACATAGTTTAATGAATGAAATTCAATTTTATATAAAAATATTTTTAGAGTTTCATACGTAGTTAATTGAAGAACCTTACGAAATTTTATGAAAACATAAGTTTTGGTATATCGTAAATTAAAAAAAAATATATATTTATAAATTGACTCTAACGTCGAAATAAAATTAAAGAAATTGTTTTGTTTGAACTATATTACTCTATTTAAATTCGTACGTATTTTATGGAAGAACTATAAGTAGTCTAAATTCTCTGACGTAATGTAAGGAATAACTATAAGTAGTTTAATGAATGAAATTCAATTTTATATAAAAATATTTTTGGAGTTTCATACGTAGTTTATTCAAGAACCTTACGAAGTTTTATAAATTATCTTGCATAGTTTCATTGTAACGTAATTTAAGAATAAAATATTCCAAGGACTTTTTCGTAGTTTAAATTTTTACTATAGAACTTTTTAAGAAAGAAAATATAAGTTTTGGTATATCGTAAATTAAAAAAAATATATATTTATAAATTGACTCTAACGTCGAAATAAAATTAAAGAAATTGTTTTGTTTGAACTATATTACTCTATTTAAATTCGTACGTATTTTATGGAAGATCTATACGTAGTCTAACAAATTCTCTGACGTAATGTAACGAATAACAACTATACGTAGTCTAATAAATTCTCTGACGTAATGTAAGGAATAACTATACGTAGTTTAATGAATGAAATTCAATTTTATATATATTAAAATATTTTTGGAGTTTCATACGTAGTTTATTGAAGAACCATACGAAGTTTTATGAATTATCTTACATAGTTTCATTGTAACGTAATTTAAGAATAAAATATTCCAAGGACTTTTACGTAGTTTAAATTTTTACTATAGAATTTTTAAGAAAGAAAACATAAGTTTTGGTACATCGTAAATTAAAAAAATATTTATAAATTGGCTCTAACGTCGAAATAAAATTAAAGAAATTGTTTTGTTTGAACTATATTACTCTATTTAAATTCGTACGTATTTTATGGAAGAACTATACGTAGTCTTATAAATTCTCTGACGTAATGTAAGGAATAACTATACGTAGTTTAATGAATGAAATTCAATTTTATATTAAAATATTTTTGGAGTTTCATACGTAGTTTATTGAAGAACCTTACGAAGTTTTATGAATTATCTTACATAGTTTCATTGTAACGTAATTTAAGAATAAAATATTCCAAGGACTTTTACGTAGTTTAAATTTTTACTATAAATTTTTTAAGAAAACATAAGTTTTGGTAAACCTATCGTAAATTAAAAAAAAAATATATATTTATAAATTGACTCTAACGTCGAAATAAAATTAAAGAAATTGTTTTGTTTGAACTATATTACTCTATTTAAATTCGTACGTATTTTATGGAAGAACTATAAGTAGTCTAAATTCTCTGACGTAATGTAAGGAATAACTATAAGTAGTTTAATGAATGAAATTCAATTTTATATAAAAATATTTTTGGAGTTTCATACGTAGTTTATTCAAGAACCTTACGAAGTTTTATAAATTATCTTGCATAGTTTCATTGTAACGTAATTTAAGAATAAAATATTCCAAGGACTTTTTCGTAGTTTAAATTTTTACTATAGAACTTTTTAAGAAAGAAAATATAAGTTTTGGTATATCGTAAATTAAAAAAAATATATATTTATAAATTGACTCTAACGTCGAAATAAAATTAAAGAAATTGTTTTGTTTGAACTATATTACTCTATTTAAATTCGTACGTATTTTATGGAAGATCTATACGTAGTCTAACAAATTCTCTGACGTAATGTAACGAATAACAACTATACGTAGTCTAATAAATTCTCTGACGTAATGTAAGGAATAACTATACGTAGTTTAATGAATGAAATTCAATTTTATATATATTAAAATATTTTTGGAGTTTCATACGTAGTTTATTGAAGAACCATACGAAGTTTTATGAATTATCTTACATAGTTTCATTGTAACGTAATTTAAGAATAAAATATTCCAAGGACTTTTACGTAGTTTAAATTTTTACTATAGAATTTTTAAGAAAGAAAACATAAGTTTTGGTACATCGTAAATTAAAAAAATATTTATAAATTGGCTCTAACGTCGAAATAAAATTAAAGAAATTGTTTTGTTTGAACTATATTACTCTATTTAAATTCGTACGTATTTTATGGAAGAACTATACGTAGTCTTATAAATTCTCTGACGTAATGTAAGGAATAACTATACGTAGTTTAATGAATGAAATTCAATTTTATATTAAAATATTTTTGGAGTTTCATACGTAGTTTATTGAAGAACCTTACGAAGTTTTATGAATTATCTTACATAGTTTCATTGTAACGTAATTTAAGAATAAAATATTCCAAGGACTTTTACGTAGTTTAAATTTTTACTATAAATTTTTTAAGAAAACATGTTTTGGTAAACCTATCGTAAATTAAAAAAAAAATATATATTTATAAATTGACTCTAACGTCGAAATAAAATTAAAGAAATTGTTTTGTTTGAACTATATTACTCTATTTAAATTCGTACGTATTTTATGGAAGAACTATACGTAGTCTAATAAATTCTCTGACGTAATGTAAGGAATAACTATACATAGTTTAATGAATGAAATTCAATTTTATATAAAAATATTTTTAGAGTTTCATACGTAGTTAATTGAAGAACCTTACGAAATTTTATGAAAACATAAGTTTTGGTATATCGTAAATTAAAAAAAAATATATATTTATAAATTGACTCTAACGTCGAAATAAAATTAAAGAAATTGTTTTGTTTGAACTATATTACTCTATTTAAATTCGTACGTATTTTATGGAAGAACTATAAGTAGTCTAAATTCTCTGACGTAATGTAAGGAATAACTATACGTAGTTTAATGAATGTAATTCAATTTTATATATATTAAAATATTTTTGAAGTTTCATACGTAGTTTATTCAAGAACCTTACGAAATTTTATGAATTATCTTATAGAGCTTCATTGCAACTTAATTTGCAATTTTTACTACAGAACTTTTTAAGAAAGAAAACATAAGTTTTGTTATATCGTAAATTAAAAAAAATATATATTTATAAATTGACTCTAACGTCGAAATAAAATTAAAGAAATTGTTTTGTTTGAACTATATTACTCTATTTAAATTCGTACGTATTTTATGGAAGAACTATACGTAGTCTAATAAATTCTCTGACATAATGTAAGGAATAACTATACGTAGTCTAATAAATTCTCTGACGTAATGTAAGGAATAACTATACGTAGTTTAATAAATGAAATTCAATTTTATATAAAAATATTTTTGGAGTTTCATACGTAGTTTATTCAAGAACCTTACAAAGTTTTATGAATTATCTTACATAGTTTCATTGTAACGTAATTTAAGAATAAAATATTCAAAGGACTTTTACGTAGTTTAAATTTTTATTATAGAATTTTTTAAGAAAACAAGTTTTGGTATATCGTAAATTAAAAAAAAATATATATTTATAAATTGACTCTAACGTCGAAATAAAATTAAAGAAATTGTTTTGTTTGAACTATATTACTCTATTTAAATTCGTACGTATTTTATGGAAGAACTATACGTAGTCTAATAAATTCTCTGACGTAATGTAAGGAATAACTATACGTAGTTTAATGAATGTAATTCAATTTTATATATATTAAAATATTTTTGAAGTTTCATACGTAGTTTATTCAAGAACCTTACGAAGTTTTATGAATTATCTTACATAGTTTCATTGTAACGTAATTTAAGAATAAAATATTCCAAGGACTTTTACGTAGTTTAAATTTTTACTATAAATTTTTTAAGAAAGAAAACATAAGTTTTGGTAAACCTATCGTAAAATTAAAAAAAAATATATATTTATAAATTGACTCTAACGTCGAAATAAAATTAAGGAAATCGTTTTGTTTGAACTATATTACTCTATTTAAATTCGTACGTATTTTATGGAAGAACTATACGTAGTCTAATAAATTCTCTGACGTAATGTAAGGAATAACTATACGTAGTCTAATAAATTCTCTGACGTAATGTAAGGAATAACTATACGTAGTTTAATGAATGAAATTCAATTTTATATAAAAATATTTTTAAGAGTTTCATACGTAGTTTATTGAAGAACCTTACGAAGTTTTATGAATTATCTTACATAGTTTCATTGTAACGTAATTTAAGAATAAAATATTCCAAGGGCTTTTACGTAGTTTAAATTTTTACTATAGAATTTTTAAGAAAGAAAACATAAGTTTTGGTATATCGTAAATTAAAAAAAATATTTATAAATTGACTAACGTCGAAATAAAATTAAAGAAATTGTTTTGTTTGAACTATATTACTCTATTTAAATTCGTATGTGTTTTATGGAAGAACTATACGTAGTCTAATAAACATAATTTAAGAATAAAATATTGCAAGGACTTTTACGTAGTTTAAATTTTTACTATAGAATTCTCTAAGAACCTATTATAGAAGAAAAAATAAATTTGGGTACAACGTAAATTAAAAAAAAAAATTTAAATTGACTAACGCCGAAATAAAATTAAGGAAATTTTGCTTGAACTATATTAAGTTCATACGTATTTTATGGAAGAACTATACGTAGTCTAATACTCAATCAATGAAATTCAACTTTATATTGATCAAGATGCAACCTGTTTACTGTTTATTACTTTAAAAAAATAAATAAAAATTTCGATGATACAAACATAATTCAATTTTCGATCTAATGAATTCTTCATTCCCTAAACACATTTTGTTTTCGCATACAGGCATATGTATATATAAGTATGTATATAGGATTGTGACGCAAACGCATTTTTTTCAATTTTTCAAAATTTTTGTTGATAGAAACACTCATTTATTCAAATTTGGGAATTCCTCGTGACGCAAAAGCATTTATTATCGCATTGATTCTTCTTAAAAAAAAATAATCGTTGATACAAAAAAAAAAAAAAAAAAAAAAAAAATTGTGATTCTTTTAAAATCTTCGATGATTGAAACATTTTCTATTGAAATTTGATATTACAATCTTTTCGTGACCCAAACCGCATTTTATTCTCTCAGTATATATTTTCGATGATGTTTTTATGCAAATTCTATATTTTGTTCAAATTACGAAATTGTTTTTTTTTTCTTTTCTTAGGAATATTTCTTTGCATATATTTCTTCTATTCTCTCTATTCGTCATATTTTTTTTTTTCTTGAAATCGTTTTAGTTTCATAAGTAAATTAAGATAAATTACTTTATTCTTAAGGTGTGAATTCATTAATTCTTTAAGATAATTTTTAAAATTGTATACCCTATTTTAATACACTATTATTTTATACCTAATATCCTTGGCATTTTTATGATTATAAATTTATAAATAATCTACTCACTTTGTTCCTAAAGTAGCTGTAATTGGAAAGAAATTTTTTTTGCTGCTTATGTTATTAACATAAGTTAGGCAATATTTTAAGAGAAAAACGTTATCAAAGGTGGTATTATATTTTTACTATTTATTAAAAAAAATATATGTAATCTACTTATTTGATTTCCTTTTTTAATTGGTGTAATTTTCATATATATATATATAAGATATAATTTTGTTGTTTTTGGGGAGAAAAACATAGAATGGTTGGTTGTCAACAAAATAAAATGCTTAAAAATAAGGGAAAACAGTGTATAAATGAAACCAATAACAGCTTATAATAGATGAATTTTTGTGGACTTAAGCCTTAATGATTTAAATAAAAAAAAAACGTAAAAAACCTTACAAGAGATGAAGGATTAGCCTAAGCGTTTCTTGTTTCGTTTCCAGGCTAATGTTTTGAAACACTGCCCTTTATTTAAAAAAGCTTACGCTGTGCTCTAATTTTAAACATAATTTAAAAAAAAAAAATGTTTTTCTACATTAATGATTTAAAACCATTTTTTGGGGCGCTTATTTTTATGTCATTTTGGCCGTTGTGGTTTATTTTATTGGTCTGAGGAAGAAGTCTTCTTTCGTATCGATTATCATCATCGTATGATATGACTCACAGAAATCACACATTCATACTGCCTGCCCGATTCTCTGTTTACATTTGTGTCGACCTGCCTGCCTGTCTTCTCGTTTTTTTATTTCTTTAAGATCGTAATTATGATTCATTTACATGAATTTCGTCATATTTAATAAAAACTTGATTTCAATTTTAAAGTTTATCGTTTCGCTTTTATACGTTTTCATAACGAATAAATCTTCTATGGCTTTTGTTTTTGTTGGTATAATCTTAAGCTTATGATTAATTATTCATTTGCGCTGTTTGTTTCTACTTTTGTTGTATATATAACTTTTTTTAAACGAGAGACGAGACCGACTTTAGCATAATCTTTAATGTTTTTTCGAGAAAAGGCCGCCCCATACACACAAATTAGCTAAATGGTTCAAAAAAAAGAAAGTTTTTTGTAAGTTTATAAATAAAAATAAATATTTCTTAAAAGAAAACTATTTTTGTATAAAGTTAAAGCTTAAATTATTAATAAAACAAAAATACTGTTAATATTATTGTAGTATGTTAGTTTATAACATACGACGAAGAGATGTGTGGTAGTTAGTTTAACGTAAACAAAACAATTTACATTGCATAAAGAAAACATATGCCTAAAAGGCATCTATACACAAATGTACGCATGGAAGTAAATTGAAAATGAGGGGAATTTATACGTTTATAAAACTGAAATTTTTAGATATAGATACATACAAAAACGAAGGGAGTGGTGAACTTCACTATATGATTCTGCGATTTCACAGCAGAAAACGGGGAAGTGAATTAATTTCTGGAAATTTCGTTTGAATATATGTATATTATTGCTGCTAGAAGTAAATGAATTGTTATATCAAAAAAAAAAAATTAAATATGGTTATATTTTTATGAGAATATGTAAATAAAATAATTTTTACACATTTTAAATTAATTTTTAAAACGAGGAAGTTGAGTATATTTGAACTATTGTGATTGCAATTAAAAAAAATTTAAATACACAAAGTTTCTCCCCAATTATCAGCATAGACTATAGAATACATTTTCAACGCGTGAAAATAGACATTAATACGTATTGAAATAATAGATTAGAATACATTATCAACGTGTGAAAAAGAGACAGTTATACGTATTGTAACATTTTAGAAAATTAAGTGTAGATACAAATTTGCAGAAATTTTATATGATAAAAATCAATAATTTGCCCTGCCCGATTTACTTTAAAGGCAAAAAAGAGCGATTGCATAATTAAATTAAATATTTGTGTACATAGATCGATAAATACGTAATTAGTATATATAGCAAAATAAAATATCTTAAAAATACAATATAGAAATGCTTACGCGTTTTCTAGGGATAAATTTACCTAGGTACGACGAAGATTCTCAGCGCTTCTGGAAAATTCTAGACTACACAAACACCTCAAGGAAGAATTGACATGTCTGTCTCAACTTTAATACACTCTGCGTCACTCCAAATCTTAAAACTTGGCAAAACAAACACGCATCCTAACGCCATTTTGTAAATTCAAAGCAACCTCATTTCCTGCAGTATCGAAAAGATCTGGCTTCAATGCCGTCCATGGGATATATTCTCAACTCGGAGCAAAACCTGCCATTTTCACAATGCACTCTTGCATTATTTCGGCCTACTTCCAGAGCAAAAATAATCATTTTGCAATAATTCACAACGCAGAGCCATCACTACTACTATATGGCCAAAAAAAAAATTTCTTTCAATTTCAACACTTTAATTTCACACTTTTATTTCACTTTATATTATTGACACACACTACTTCACTTCTTCTTCACGAATGAATTTGTTGGCACGCAAGCAGCCCTATTTATACTCCTGGCGTACGTGCCTTCTAGTCATATACACAAAATTCGGGAAATTTCCACTACCCTGTTCTGGCATTATCGATTTTCGCTTGTGGCAGATGTTTTTTTCTTTTTTAGTTGTATAGCTGTCTTTGTTTAATTAAAAAAAAAGAAATGTGTTATACGTGACGTTTTTAGGGCTACCAGATTTTTATGTTAATAAATTACGATGTATAGAATTAAATCGTTTGATTTAGATTTTTTAACTGCAATTGATGATCTATACAAAAAGAAACTATAATTTCAAAAATATGTTTATTAACGTCTGTGAAGTTCCCGAAAGAATTTTATTTTTTACAGGTGTAACTAAATCTATCGAATTGTAATTTACATACATTCATACATACATAAGTTTTCGTCTCATTCATTTCCCTACACTTTCAAAACACAACACAGTAACCTTAGTTTTCCTTTTGTAGCTAAAATTTAAGAAACATATTTAACAACTCAATAAGTCGCAAGAGTATTGTCTATAGACAATTTCATTATTCAGTCTGGCATCACGTATTGTATAACTGTTATACATAATGTTGCTTTTAGATGAAGAAAACAAGTTTACAAAATGTTTTTTTTTTTGTCGGTTTAGGGGCTGAGGAAAATATTCAACTGGAATAATTGTTCTATACAAATCTTATGGTATTACACCCACCCATATATGTATGTACCATTTATAATGAATGTGCATTATAAAATATACACACAAAAATTTAAAAGCTAAGAACCTTCTAGAGGTTTTCTAAATAATGTGTATGTACATATACATATGTACATATGGATTTGTAACTAGAAGTGCAAACCAAATAAAAAAAAATTATAAGTACATACCTATACCACGTTTTATAATTGACAAAACTAATAAAAATAATTATTCTTAGTCCCATTAGTAAGATTTAAAACGTAAATTTTACAAATGGGGCTAGGAGAAATTGTTTTATTCCTTTTGCCCTAATTTAAATCGTGGTATATTATAAAATTTTTTAGTAATGCATGTGCGAAATTTTGCAATCCATTTTATTGGCACATCTTGTTAAGAAATCTCCACCAATCACACATAACTTGAAGCCTAGCTATGAAATTGTTTAGGAAGTTAGACATTAATCCGTAATCATCTCAGAAATTTCGAAAAATACATTTCAATATAGCAATTATTTATTTTTGTTAGATTTTATTTGTTGATTGTAGGGTATCAAAGCAATTTCCCAAAATGTGGCGTACATATATCAAAATTTTCTCGAGGTCGAGTAGAATCGATCGGTATACAACACAGTATCGAATTCTTCGAGGAGCTGAGAAATTTGATTCATAAAATGTCTAATTTAAATATGTAATATTATTTACTATATTATCAAAATGTTTAAATACGTTGCAACTCCCACTTGTAAAAAAATAAAAATATTTGGATAACCACACACATGCTTATTACTTAAGGTGTGTTTACACATAGTATTTTCCATGTGTAAATTCAGGTTTACGATCCATACGTAATTCCGTATCTGTGCCAAAATTAGCGTTTTACATACGATTCATAACCTCTAAATGTAAACAACAGCTGATTTAATTTGTGAATTTACAAAAATTTATTGTTAAAAATAAAGTTATATATTTTATATATTTTTAAATTGTTAATTAATATTAAACAATTTATTTTTCTTTCAATATTAATCTTTATAATTTACTCTGTTTTTCTTTCGCCACAAGCAGTGTTGTATTTTCATATGTTTGTCTTGCCAAAATAGAACCTGCTCTAATTGAAAAATTTACATATGTATGTCTTGCAAAATGTGTTGTACATAAACAATGTTTGAAAGGGTTCACACTATGTGTACAAATTACACGTGCTAAAAAACTTAGAAAAACACAGGCAAAACACGTAGTGTGAACGCAGCTTTACTGTATTATGCAAATCTAACGAATTGTAATTTACATACATAAGTGCGTCTCATTCATTTCCCTACACTTTCATAACACAACACAGTAACCTTAGTTTTCCTTTTGTAGCTAAAATTTAAAAAACATATTTTTACTATTGAATTGTTAAAATGATATCAAGCAATTGATTGTTTTGTGTTTTTTTTAAGTGAAAAACATTCTGTTAACAATTCAATAAGTCGCAAAAGTATTGTCTATAGACGATTTCATTATTCAGTCTGGCATCACGTATTGTATAACTGTTATACATATTGTTGCTTTTAGATGGAGAAAACAAGTATACAAAATGTTTTTCCTTTGTCGGTTTAGGGTATGAGGAAAATATTCAACTGGAATATTAGTTCTATATAAATCTTATGGTATTACACCCACCCATATATGTACCATTTATAATGAATGTGCATTATAAAATATACACACAAAAATTTGAAAGCTAAGAACCTTCTAGAGGTTTTCTAAATAATGTGTATGTACATATATGTACATACATATGTATTTGTAACTAGAAGTGCAAAGCAAATTAAAAAATATAAATATACATACATACGTTTTATAATTGGCTAAAACTAATAAAATAATTACTCTTAGTCCTATTAGTAAGATTTAATTGTTTTATTCCTTTATTCCTTTTGCCCTAATTTAAATCGTGGTATATTATACATAAAATTTATTTAGAAATGCATGTGTGAAATTTTCCAGTATATTCTATCATTCTTGAAAACAAGTATACAAAATGTTTTTTTGTCGGTTTAGGGGATGGAGAAAATTTTCAACTGGAATATTAATTACAATACAAATCTTATAGTATTACACCCATATACCATTCAATTTATAATGAATGCGCATTATAAAAATACATACAAAAATTTAAAAGCTAAGAATCTTCTAGAGGTTTTCTAAATAATGTGTATGTACATACTTATATATACTTACACATTTATTTGTAACTAGAAAACAAATTAAAAAAAAATATATTAATATGCCACGTTTAATAATTGACTAAAACTAATAAAATAATTTATCTTAGTCTCATTAGTAAGATTTAAAACGTAAATTTTACAAATGGGGCTAAGAGAAATTGTTTTATCCCTTTTGCCCAATTTTAAGTCGTGGTATATTATAAAATTTATTAGTACCTAATGCATGTGTGAAATTTTGCAATTCATTTTATTGGCACATCTTGCTTTTCAATTTATCTACAAATAGGCTGAATCAGCCCAATTCTCAATAACAATTCCCTGGGAATTTTTTCCCTATTCCCTGTTCCCCTATTCTTAATAAAATCTCCTCGGGAATTTTTTCTCTTTTCCCTTTACCCTTATTCTAAAAGAACTTCGAAAATGGGAATCTCTTCCCCGGGAAAAAAGTAGCTATTCTGAATGTCAATAAAAGGGAGAATAATTTGGGAATAATTCCGCCAAAAAATTGAGAGGGAGTGCTGCGAAAAATGTAAGTATTTAATATTTTTATGAAAAATAGTAATATTATCATTTAAAATTGTGTATAATAATATTATTATGGCATTACTGTTGCTTTCAGGTCAAAAGCAACAAAAAAAAAAAAAAATTCATGTTCTTTTGAACACAATGCAAGCCAACCCTGATGTTGCATGCGGGATGTTCAAAGGAAGCAAGGAGGAGCTAAGCCGGGTATGGCGCAATTTGGAGTGGAAATTAAACTCAGCAGGCAATTCAAGTGGGTTGCTGGCATCACGTAGCTTTCTTCTTGCCATGCTTTGCTCCGTCATGTCCTGCTGATGCTCTTCTGCTTCAGCTACCATCAGAAACGCTACACTGAACATTTTTTGTATTTATTTTAATTTATTAAAGATTTTAAAAAAAGTTTTACTATTAATTCCCACAAAAATTTTTAAATTTGTAAACAAAACAAAACAACTGAAGCAAAACAGCTGTCTTCGAATGATCGAAATTCTCTCTCCCATATTATTCCTCTCCCCGCCTGTTTAGAATAGGAGGATTTATTCTCGGGAAAAATTAATTGCCCGGGAACTCCCCGGGAACTCATTTCCCTGGGAATATTTAGAATTGGGCTGATTTTCTTCAGCCTTAACACTTTTCTAGAAGTATTTTATAAATAATTATTTTACTTTCCACCCATTCTTTACCTTACGAGGTGAAATTTTTTAACATCTAGGAAGAGGTGATAGTAAATTTTACACTGTTTTTAAGTATTACTAGAGGACCCCTGCTGCTCCGCAGCATTATATTATATTAATTTTTTTAATATAATACTAAAATTTTCCAAGAGAAGTTAACGTACAGTAAAAGTAAAGTTGATTGTCCACGCATAACTTTCCTCAAACCCAACGAATTTAAGCAGTTAATAGCTCAAAAGAAAGAGCTTGATCCACTGAGTGTTCTTAGACTTATGTCAACAGCTCTAGTTATAGAGGTTTGAGTGAAGGAAAATATTGAAACAATCTTGAAAAAAGTATAACTTGAGTAAGGTGGGAGTTGAGTAAATTCCAATGCTTGATGACATATCTGTGTCTAAATACCTTTCATTAAAAAAAAAATGAAGGAAATTGGCCGGATAGAAAGGCCTGACTTTAGTTTTCATAAATTCTTTTAATATATAAGATCATTAGCGTTTACATGTTATACCAGTTTCGTACTTACATTACTTAATGTTAACTACTAGATACATATGTACTTCAGAATACAGATTTAGGAAAAAGAAAACAAAAAAATTTTGGATTTTTTGAAAAACTTGCTGTTTATTTCAAAGGCCTTTTTTATATGAACAAAAAAAATAGGAAAAAATAAAAAACAGTGCCAAATTTACTACCACGTTACAAGTCACATATCTCAATAACTTATTACTCCAGATGCCTGCATAAATATCTTCAATTAAAAATGTTATTTCTTTAATAAAAAATGTCATGCAGGTAATAGGGCCATTTTATGCCGAACATGGGTAAATGTGTCCTTACCACTGGAAAAATACGTACCTACAATCAATTTATTTTATGCAGGACAAAAATTCAACTTTATCGTACATAAACTTCTACGCCAAATACGATACCGAAAAAATTTTAACGCCATTTTAAAAAGTAAATGTTTTTCTTTCAAAATAATGTTTCAAATATTTCATTCATTTTAAATAAAATAAGTAGAACATTCTATATTTCTACATTGATCAGCTTATTTGATGCAGTCGAGTTGTAGGCTTTTTTTTAATTGTATTTATGTATAAAATTGTCATTTCGTGAAAAAATAAATATTTTTAAAATTAACATTCGAAAACGAATGCACTGCGTTTTATTTATAAAAACTTGAAATATGGGCCGACGCACAACTATTGAGCAACGGGAGTTGGTCATCCTCCACTATAAACAATTTAAGTCAGCGTGAAATTGCTAAACAAGTGAATATACCGTCGTCTACAGTTCAGCACATTACAGAACCGTTTTTGGGAGAAAATTTAGTAAAGGACAAATAAATAAAATTCTTACTGCAAACGACGAAATATGGATTATAAGGAAAATTTATGAAAACCCAAAGTTATCGGCACAAAAATTGGCTGATGAGGTGCACAATTCTATTGGCAAGGCCTCTAGTGGTCGAGTACCATTAAACAAGCGCTACATAAACCAAAAAGATAAAATATGCCGGTTGAATTCCGCAAAAAAAAATTTTTTTAAGGATTCGGAATTTTGGAGAACTGTATTTTTTCAAATGAATCGGATGGTAGGACGATGGTGTGGTGGCAAATCCAATACACAGCCCAATACACATTTGGTCCGTGATACAACACACCCCAAATGATTAAAAACCTTTCGCAAAGTCCCAATATGAATCCTATTGTCAAAACTTTTGTAATAAATATCAGCTCCAAAGATTTTCCAATTTTTGGAACAAGTCTAGTTTAGTGGCTATACACCGATTTTTTTAATTTTTTTTTGTAGGGGATAGGGGCTTTTGGTGTGATTTAGAAAAAATAGTTTTTTTCGGTCGGAACTATTTTCGGAGTTATGGACCGACAAGCTTTGACCTTGATTTGTACATAACTTTGTTAATTATTATCGGATTTCAGCAATATATATATCATTGGAAATCTTACTTGAGTCCCTCTCATTTGGTGTTTCAAAATTTTAAATCCATTAACCCATTATGAACCGATTGAATTTTTTGTATTTTTTTTAAATTTTATTTCGGAAACGTCCCATTACCTCATAAAATGATCTATATAATGTTGGTTTTTACACTACAACTGTGTGATAGGTGGGTCCACTAGGCCCTCTTTGGACCGGAGATATTAGGGATTTACCTACACTTTTTATTTTTTTTTTCGCGAAATTAACCCATAACATATTATACTATTATTCTACTCTTATTTATTCAGCCTGTTATGAAAATTTTTGCAAATAAAACATTTTTCCTTTTTGTTGGAATTATAACAATTATTATTATATTTTTATTTTTTCCGCCAGCGGCACTTTTTTCAAACAATAAAAAAAAAACACAGTGACGAGTCTGAACTATTTTCAGAATCCAGTTCTTCATCCGCAGCTAAATTTTGTAATTCTTCATGATTTGTTGACGGTTTCATGGGATTATACAATTCTCCAGCAAAGTTTAAAAACTTTTTAAAGGCGGGGGTGTTAGGCTTACACCATCTCATAAGTATGAATTTTTGGACATACCCGTTGAAAAACTTCTCTCTATTAGAAGACGGTACAGAATCTTTTAGAAGGCGCCACAAGCCTTCAATAGTATTTGTGTGTTGACCGGTGGTAAGGTCCTTAAAATGGAGGGAGTGATTAACGCGGATATGCTCGTACCCATCTAGCGGCAAACTATCATATGCCTACGAATTTAAGAGTTTTAGTGAATTATACTATACAATTTTCAATTTTTTTCAATTATATATTCATCCTTTATTTACATATTTTAACAAATTTGATATTCACATATGAGATCTTATCTTTACATATAGATATTGCAACAAATAATATATAGGATCTAAAGACATTAAATAGTTTTTATTTTATTTTTTAATGATTTTTAAAGGAAAATGGGAGGAAAAAAACCTTTATATGATTTAATAAATTCAAATACTATCTGAAAATATTTATATGATTATAGAAGGTTTATTAGAAATAATAGACCTCTATAAGCATATAATTTTCAATTTGGTGATTTCTTTTTAATTTTACGTTATTTCTCTACATTCTCTTATCAGTGGGTAAGAGGAATTTTCAATTTTGGCAAAGTAATTATTGTTAATCCTTGTTATGAAATCGATAATTTTTTCATAACCTGTTTCTTCATGAAGAAGATTTGTAGGATACCTCCAGGGCTT
Source organism: Cordilura impudica (assembly GCA_963682025.1). NCBI lineage: Eukaryota > Metazoa > Arthropoda > Insecta > Diptera > Scathophagidae > Cordilura > Cordilura impudica. The sequence goes on from OY821517.1 coordinate 31,783,259, forward strand.
TTTATTTATCATTTTAAGACATTTGTTTTGTATAATTTGTAAGCGTTTTAGGTGGCAGTTGGCAGCGTCACTCCAAATAGGACACGCGTATGTTAATATCGGCCTTATAACACTTTTGAAGAGTAGATTTTTGTTTTTGGGGTTTAGAAATGACCTTCTATTTAGTAGTGGCCATAATGCTTTAAATGATTTTATAGCTTTTTGACACGTAGCCATAATATGTTGTTTAAAAGTAAGCTTTTTGTCCAAGACAACTCCGAGATATTTGACATGATTAAGTACATTTATGGTATTATTTCCAATAAGAAGATGACGTCTTGGCAGTCTTTTGGGAGATTTGTTGAATGGAAAAATTATTGCTTGGGTCTTGTTTGGATTAATTTTGATTTTCCATTTGTGAAAATATTTACTGCAATTAACAAGTCCCTTTTCCATTTTCTTCAGGAGTGCACTTGTAAGTTTGTTTGAAGAAATTAACGCAGTATCATCTGCGTAGTAAGCAACTTTCATATATTTCGGGACTTTGAAATCAGATGTATATATCGAGTAAAGCAATGGCGACAAGACTGATCCTTGAGGTAACCCTGTGGTAATGGTTTTTGGAGATGATGTTTCATTATTAATCGCAACTTTAAAGTTTCTGCCGTGAATGAAATCTGAAATTAGTTTGCATAAATATTTTGGTATATTTGCATCAAGAAGTTTAAATACTAGGCCATTATGCCAAACGGTGTCAAACGCTTTTTCAATATCTAACAATATTACACCCGTTGAACGTTTATAGCTTTTATTGCTGATTATTTGATTTTTAATTCTGTTTATTTGGTGAGTAGTGCTATGTCCTTTTTTAAATCCAAATTGTTCTTTAGCAACAATAGAATTGGTCGTTACAAATTCACTAAGACGAGAATGTAGAATTTTTTCAAATATTTTACCAAAGTTACTTAATAGACTAATAGGTCTATAGCTATTTGGGTTAATTTTTGGCTTGCTAGGTTTGTTGACAGCTATAACCTTAGCATTTTTGAAATGGTCTGGGAAATAGTTGAGTTTGATGCAGCTGTTAAATATTATAACCAGTAATTTTAGAGCTTTGAGTGGTAGTTTCTTTAAGAGCAGGTTGGGAACATTGTCAAAACCAGGGGATTTTGAGGGTTTTATTGATGAGACAATATTCATTACTTCTTCAAGAGATGTATAAATTGCAGATTCAGAACTGGGGTTTTCCTTCTTAAAATTATTAACTGTTGTATTTATTAGTGTATCTGCCGAGTGGTTATAGTTCGAAGTGAGGTTATTTGCTTGGACAAATGTATTTGCCAGGACTTCAGCCTTGTCCTTATCAGATGTTATTTTTGTATTTCCAACTTTAAAGTGAGCAATTTGATTTTTTCCTTTTCCTCGCAAGTTCCTGCTTATTTTCCAAAATGATTTATCACCTGGTTTTAAATTGGATAATAATTGAGACCATTTCTTATTGCGCTCCGAATTAATACTTTTATCAATCATGTTGCTTAGAAACTTAGTACATTGATTATAAAAAGTTTGCTCGGCTATATTTGAAGATCGTTGGCTTTTTCTTTTAAAGCTTCTTCTTAGTTTTATATATTTCACAGTACTTTCTGGTAATGTGTAATTATTTTGTTGAGTTATTTTAGGTGTAGACGCATCCCTTGCTTCGAAAACTACATTTATAAATTTTTGGATTTCCTGATCAATTACTGCCTTGGTATTGTATATATCGGAAAATAATGTAATTTTATTGTCTAAAAAATTCATATAAATGTTCCAGTTGGTTGCACTATAATCATAATAATTGAGGTCAACCTGCAAGGCCATTGATCTTTTAAGTGTACATATAATGGGTCGATGGTCTGATGGTATTTCGTAATCCATTGTTTTTACGTCTATATTTAAAGTGGAGTTGCTTAAAATAATATCGACTGTGGATGCTTTGCGATTTTGTTGATGGGGGAATAGGGTTGGACTATTAGGATAGTGTATGAAAAAATTGCTTGATTGATGTAGATTGTTCAGTGCGATTCCTGCCGTATTATTTGAACGGCAATTCCAAGAACAATGTTTGGCACTTAGGTCACCAAAAACTATATATTCTTTGGTGGAAGGTGTTAGGTTCAAGATATCAGCACAGAAGTTATGGGTATATCTTGGTGAATATAACGAAGATACAACAATGGGTCTATTATTTATAATAACTTCAATTGAGATGTTTTCGATTGATGAAGTGTTTGATATAAAGAGGTTTTTATGAGCGACAGATTTATGAATTAACAGAGCTACTCCTCCTCCTCTTGCATCTGTTCTGTCACTTCTATATAAATAATAATTTTTAAAATAGGGTCTATGATTTTCTGAAAAAAATGTTTCATTCAAAGACGCTATTTTAATATTTTCTCGTTCAATTAGTATCTCAAATTGTTTTAATTTAGAAAAGTTTGAAATGCCATTAGCATTCAAGTGAAGCATTTTGAATTCGTTTAAATTATTAGTATAATCCATGGACGTATTTTACCATTGACATTACAACTTTGATTTGTTGTACTTTTGAAGTGCACCTATGCAAATCATCCATAGCTGTAGTGAAAATGTCAAAAAGCTCATCAATGCTAAATAAATCGTTGTTTGTTTTCAGCTGGTTATCATATGTAGCTTTGCTGTTATTATTAATGTTATTGTTACAATTTGTGTTGTTGTTACTTAAATTTGGGAAATCAACCTTTGATTGAAATGAAAAATTTTGTTGTTGCCTGCTGTTGTTATGACTTTTGGAAGTTACTTTTGATCTAGTTTCCAAATAGAGAGAACGTAACGGACAATTGATGTCGTTTGCAGAGTGATCAGTTCTCTCTTTTCCATGTTTTTTGCAATTAAAGCATGTAAAAACAGCTGGTCTTTTTTCATTAGTGTTAAACGGACACACACTTGTATGATGTTGTTCATCACATATCATACATGCAGCACTACGATGACAATGTTCACCCCCATGGCCATACATTAAGCAGTTCCAGCATTGAGTTGGTCTGCTCCTGGATTTTGATTTGTATTTTTTCCAAGAAATTATAATATTGGAAATTGTTCGTACATGTTTTAAGGCAGTTGGATTAAAATTTTTACGAACAAATTGAACTTTATAAACTGCATTATTGTTTGAACTGAATTTGGTGACTATTTCAGTTACGGAAGAAGGGGATAGGTTGTAGTTTTTTAACTCGTTGGAGATTTCTTCAGAGGTTATGCGGGGTAAACCGTGTAAAAAGGTTGTATATAACCTATTTTCTTTGGAGCCATAAGAATGAAACTCCATCTTATTCTCTTTAAGTATTTGTTTGTAGCATTCATACATTTTATTACTTGGAGCGAAAATTTTGGTACCAATTGAAGTACGTTTGAAAATACAGTCCTTACCAAGCAGCTTTTGTATTTCTGTAAATGAAGCGTTAGCTTCTACAACAATGGGTGGAGGTTTGTGTTCCTTAACATCGTTAATATTTGATACGGGAGTTACGTCCATATCATTGAGGCCAGCAAGCAGGCTAAATCTGTTGCTTGAAGTTGACGCAATGTTCGGGTTAACAAAACCCGGAGGAAGTTTTGTCATCTTCTTGTTCAGAAGCTTTCTTTTTGATGAAGATTTGGCCCCTCGGGCCATCGCTAAATTCTTATTCCTGTTTTAAGCTGGATTGTCTACCACGTGAGTTCAAATGAGATCAAGAATAGGCAATTGCAAAAACAAAAATATACACTTGTTTTTAATTTTAAATAGTTGTACTCTAAGCGCTTTAATTTTTTACACGACCGTTCGTAAAGAGAGTTAGATTCGAACTTGAATTATACTATACATATGTATGCATATATAGAAAGAAATACCTTCCAAAAATCAGACACTATTATAGACTCTGCATATATATATTTCTTAATTAAAGGTATCAATTCTTCACGGCTGCGATTTTTAAAAGGTAAAATGAAGCATTTACCGCTTAGTCGTTCAACACCTCCAAAAACCCACGTACCTTTTATCAAGTGACCCCGATGGTACTTTCTTTTTCCAACTTTGGACTCATCGATTTCTACAATGATTCCAGGCACACTGATTTTGAAATTGGTTTGGAACGAGCCGTAAATAACCACCTCGCGACAGAATGAGTTCCAATCGAAGGCAGTCTGATGTTCTATTCCAATTTATTTTTCAATGAAACAAAGTGGTGTGTTGGAAATAAAAAAGTATGCGAATCCTAGCACTAGCACTAAATTTTGGCATTCCAACAATTTCATTAGATGTCCATGTGGACAGCTATATTCCCCTTCTTTTGGGATCAAACCCCATTCATTTAAATAATTGATCATTTGACGAGTAAGATTGCCATCTTCCTCGCTTCCGAAAGCACTTAATAACTTAACAATTTGATTAATTTCCATATTAAAATCGTTTACAGAATCACAATGAATAAATTTGACAAATTTCAATACAAAGAAAACGGTAATAATAAAAAATTACCAATTTCTTGCCATATTTTTGCATTGAAAATTTGAATTAATAAAAAAAATAACATAGCCTACTCTTCAATTTAATTTATGTACCAGCTAAAGAGTAAATAACGTGGTTGCCATATAAAAATCGCGCGATCTTTTCAAAAAAATTTTCATAATAGGAGGGATAAGTAAAGTTGCGTTCAGACTACGCAAATATTTGACCAAATAAACGTAACCCCTAAATAATGTATAATTTTCCTTGTATAATTTTCATTAAGTTATACAATATATGATATAGAATATAGTTAAATATATTAAATATTACTAATGTAATAAAACATAACTTAATTTTGTCTTTTATATATCATGTAAGATTGAATAAAACTTTCATAAAATTAGGGGTTACGTTTATTTGGTCAAATATTTGCGTAGTCTGAACGCACCTTAAGAGTAGAATAATAGTATAATAAATTATGGGTTGATTTGGGCATAAAAACAGAAAATGTATTATTTGTAAATTTTTAGCGCGATTTTTTCAAAAAATTTTTCATAATAGGACGGATACTAGAACGAATAAATAAAAGTAGAATAATAGTATAATATATTAAGGGTTAATTTCGCGAAAAAAAATTTAAAAAGTGTAGGTAAAATCCCTAATATCCTAAGAGGGCTAAGAGGTCAAAACATACATCGAAATAAAGCTAATGGACCCAGCTATCACACAGTTGATGCAAATACCAACATTATATAGATCATTTTAAGAGATAATGGGACGTTTCCGAAAAAAATTGCAAAAAAAAAATACAAAAAATCAATAGGTTCATTGGTTAATGGATCTAAAATTTTGAAATACCAAATGAAAGGCACTCAAGTAAGCTTTCCAATGATATATATATTGCTGAAATCCGATAATTAACAAAGTCATGTACAAATCAAGGTCAAACTTCTGTCGGTCCATAACTCAGAAAATAGTCCGACCGAAAAAAAAACTATTTCTCCAAAATCGCACCAACAGCCTCCAAAAAAATTAAAGAAATTGGGGAGTAGCCACTAACTAGACTTAAGCCGAAAATATTTTTTGCTTAATTACTCATATATCTTTGGATTAAATGAACAGTTTTAATTTAACTTGGGTACTATGTGTTTTGCTTGTAAAAATTTGTGTATGCTTCGCTGATAACAAAAATGCTTTTAGGTATGTATGTATGTACAATGTATTTACATTTTTGCTCATTGCATTTAATAATTGCTTTCATTTAAAAAAGCACGAAAATTCCTAACATTTTTGTTAATAATCTAATCAAATTTAAACATTACTTTAAAAAATCTACTGATTTGAATTTGAAATCTTAGTTTGTTCTCGCTTAGTATTGTCAACCTTGGTTATAATATTGTGATTAGAGCACGGGTTCAGGGCATCAAAGATTGGCACTTTCGAATTTAACACTAGTTAAAAATATAAATTAAGAAACAAAAATTTCACGAAATAAAACACCAAAAGATTGCATATAATATATAAGCGGTATTCACTCTTGGTGTTAAATTTACAACCCTGTTATAGTTACAACGATTTTATATTACAAAGTCTGGGTTCAGACAAGGCAATTTTTATTGCGGCAATTTTTTGCCATTCTCTTTTAAAGTTGCCTTAATGTTCACACAGAGAAATTTGTTGCCGCAACTTTTTGTTTTCTTTTGCTTTCAAATTCTTACATTTTTGACAGTTTATTTTATTTAGTTTGTGTAAAAAGAATTTATTATTGGTTCAATGTGAAAAATCATTTTTGTTTGAAAAAATGGAAGTCAAAGAAAAAAATGAAATAATCGAATCTATAATTGACTGCATTGAAGTGGCTATAGATTTTTCAAACAAATTTAATACATTTAGTACTAATTAAAAAATATTTTTCCCCTGATTGTTCTAGATGCATAAAGTAAGACTTTATATCACAAAAATAATGTCTTGCCTCTTTCCTTCTGTGAATACTTAACACCTTTCATATAATTTTGACATTACCTTATGGAACCGTATCATCACCTGTTCTTTTATTTTGACACAAAACAATCCAGTAAATTACTTGACTTTGAAATATATTTTTAGTTTCAAATATTTTTTATATATGTATGTACATATAAGTTTGTTAAATAAATGCAGTATTCAAATATTTATTACTTACACACATATAAACATAAATTCCCATACCAATAAAACAAAAAAGAAAAATGAGAAATTAAAAAAATATATTTGTACTTTTTTTTCTGTCCGAAGAATAAGGTAACTTTAAATAATATTAAAAAAAAAAAACAATTCAAAACAATAACTTATTTCTATTTGCACTTTCAGTACGAAGATAACTTTAAATAATAAAAAAAAACAATTCAATATAATAACTTATTTCTAGTTGCAATAAATTAACTAAAATCCTCTTCATCAAATACTCCCTCCATTGATAGCTCAAGAATGTTTTTAGCTGAAGAGGAAGTACAGGGATCATGCTGTTTTGAAGATTGCCTTGTGAGTTTTCGCATGAGACATTGTACTTGCCAGGCTGCATCATCCTGCAATTCGGGACTAATCTTATCCATTTGTTCGGTGACAAGGTTACCCAACCACGCGAATTGTTTCACAGGTTTTTTTTTGGGTTAGGAGGGTTTTGAAATCTTCAATTTTTTTATGGAAACCACTGACTGCGCTCGACCTCTACCAAACGAGAAATAATTAGTCACTTTATTTCCTGAACAAACCTCGTATGATATAAGAATCTGTTCGATGTAATAACATCATAATTTGACCTCTCGATCAATAAAAACTCATACACATACCTTATGTCTTTTTCTTAAAGGCTCCTCGCATGAACTGCCTTCCTCCTCTAGGCTGAATATTGCGCTTTCCTTGTCCTGAGTAGCCATTGCACTTTCGTTATCCTCAGTTGCATTTTCTTTATTATGAGTGGTGTCCTAGTGAAATAATAAGCAACATCAAAAATTATTAAAAAATATTGTTGCCTTTTAATTTATATGTACTTACCTCTTTCGTGTTGTCTTTGCTGTCTCTAATTTTTGCATGAGATCTAAGGAAATGTAGGTATTCAAAACACCAAAGCTTGGGAACGTACAAATCGCTTCTTCCAGAACCACTTTTTTTGGATTGTTCCATATGTCGTACTTCTTTCATATATTGTGTCCGCAAATTTTTCCATTTTCTTTTTACTTCATCAACATTAATTGTGCTATCTATTTTTTGCATTTCTTCCGTAATGGAATTGAATGCTTCAGCTCTCTTGTCTCTGTTTAAATATTCTTCTGATCTTATGTTGTAAATACAAGTATTTTCTTCCACACACATTATTAATTTTTCTGTAAGCTGCCGATTCCATATAAATGACATTTTTATTTAATTATTATTAATTGCACTACTTTGCTTATAAAATAAACACTTATTTAATTTTATGTATCTTTATTATCTAGAAAAATTGTGTAAAATATAAATAAAATCTGTTTTTAAATTTTTTTAAATTGAGCGCAAATTCAAACAAGGAAGCACAGAATGAAAAGAAATGTCAAATAATAACCTGCAGCTAACTTCGTGTTTATAATAACGAATTGCAGAACAAAACGAGTTGCCGAGTACAAGCAACTCCGTACCAATTACCACTCTTCTTTCCCCTCTCTCCTACAAACTCAAGAATTGCGCAACAAAAGTTGCCTAGTGTGAACTCGGACAAAGCGTGAACGTCTTTTCCGTGTATATTGTATTATGTATTGTAAATTTTTGAATTAGCTGATTTTTGTTTTGTTTTCCATCAATTTGAAAACTAAAAAATATCAAAAAGCATTTGAAGATTAGAAAAATGCCTAAAATGCTAAATTTATCTATCGGCCCATCTTTATTATTAATTTATTTATTATTTTGATCCATTTTTTTATTATTTATTTTAATAGTGACCATAAAATGAACAATAAAATTAAACAGTTGTTTTGGCAGCTCAACGATCAGCTGTTTTAGTCTTGTAAATGTTTAGTCTTGTTAATGTACTATACCTTTTACCCTTGTACTTTAACCACAGCGTAGTAAATTTTCATTTCATACATATTGCTGTTGCGGTGTTGTAAATAATAGTACTTTTACTATATCTACAACATTTACAAGGGTTACAAGGGTACTTTACTACCAAGAGTGAAAACCCTTATAGTTTTTGGAACTGCCTGCTTTATATGTCATCAGTATGTATAATTAATTAAATTGATACGCCCTGTCATACTCATTGAAACATAATGGTCAACAAAATTTTATCTGAGTCGCCTTGTTGTATTTCTATTTGCTTGTTTTCATTTTATGGTAAAGGTGGCCTTACACGACATGTATATGTAAGTCAAGATGCTATCACACGACGTATTTTCTTGTGTCTTTTCTTATGTTTTTAGCACATGCAATTTGTACACATCGTGTGACCCCTTTTAAACATTGTTTATGTACAATGCGTGTGCAAAGTTACATGTAAATTTTTCAATTAGAACAGGTTCTATTTTGACATGACAAAATATATGAAAATACACCACCGCTTGTGGCGAAAGAAAAACAGAGTAAATTAATATTGAACGAAAAATAAATTGTTTAATATTAATGAACAATTAAAAAATATACAAGTTTACTTTTAACAATTAATTTTGTAAATTCACAAATTAAAAAATCAGCGTTTGAGGTTATGTCATACGCAAATACATATGCAAGTGTGATAGCAAAAATTATGAATCATATGTAAAATGACAATTTTGACAGACATACGTAATTTTTAAGGGCACTATACATATATCAAACGCTTGACATCAAGCTCGTGTACGTGTGCTTGACGTTAGCATATACAATTTGCTCTACGAAGTGTCAACAGCGGGAGAAACAGAATAGAAAAAAAATGAAGTGTTAATTTTAATGTGATTTCAAACTTGTACGTGACATTTGTGAACAGCTGATAAAGCTTGGTTAATTTTAAACAGCAATATGCTGGTTCGTTTTTTACGTTCTGTAATTGCACTAAATGCCAACGTTACGAAACGGTCACATTTTAACAACGTGTGTCTAAAGGCCTAATTACCCACACGTTGCTAAAATGTACACATGTTACGCTGTGAGCCGTAAGACAAATCGGTGTGACTTATGATTGTATTGGTGAAAAAAATTATGATATAAAATTGTTTCAGCTAAATCAACAACCCTTTACTGTAAAATGTAAGATATACATAATTCAACAACCCCGCAAATTTGCTATAAGTGATACGCTTTCTGTTTGATTTTAAGTTTTGAAAGTGACGATTTTTCATAGTTAAAATTTTTAAATATTAACATATTCCACTTTTCTCCTAAGCCCATATAGGCTATTGAATTTGGAAGAGAATAATAATAAATTCGTGGCGACTTCGACGGACAATGCCACAAAAATTTGAATCATGCAATTAAAAAGCCTTTTATTCATTAAAAATTTGTATGTTTTATTTATTTAAAAAACTAACCCATAAACTCCCTTTATTTGTAAATTAATTTACCATCATGTAATTGAATCGGTTATTTCAAGACCTCATATGTCACTCGATTAGAATTTTTCAGGAATCAATAAAAACTGTTTCATACACAAACAAATGAGTTTTAAAAGACTTTTTAAGCTTAATTAAGTATTTGAGTAGTAAAAAATGAAAATTGCGAATAACCTTCACAGTTTATTCATAGCAATAACGGAAAAAACCTGAAAAACGGTTCTTGACTTATTTTGATTGGCGAGAAATACGGTTAATGATATAAAACTAGCAGATTGCAGAGCCCTCGAAATCAGAGTGCAAATTCTAGGATATTTTATTTTTTCATTAAAAAAAGACCCTAAAGGTATGCTAATCAATTATAGCCAATTCACAAATCAACACAAAAAATAAACTAATTTTCATTACAAACACATTAACAAATTTAATAAACACACACATAGCATTGTATAATTTTATGTATGTGTAAGTAGAAACTTTAAATGCAATTTACTCAAAATAAAGAAAAATAAATAAAAATCTGTAAATCTGGTGAACAGCTATAAAGAAATACCCTTCAAATAATATATGTTTGGTCAAAATCGGGATAAAACGGTAGAACAAAACATTGGCCACAAGAAATCGCTTAGCCTATTAATATTATTGTAGATAAGGTACATAGTCATATTTTCTATCATTCTCATCTGGATTATCTTCAACATTTGTAGTTGCCAGCTAAAAATGTTGCTATAAAATGGCATATGCTCTTCCAGAATGCTATCCTGAACTTGTTTTATATCATCTATATTTTTTTTATTGATAGGTACTTTTAAATCATATGCTTTAGCTAATGGAAGTGAAACAGAAGTGTAATTTTTTTATTAATAAGAATGAATGTTTAATTAATCCATCAACATATTCCTTGACTATGATAGCTCCTTTTTGATCTGAATTACACTGAAAACTCATGTATGTCGAAGGTGCGAATGACTTTTTCTGGTCCTTTGGGACTTTTTTTCTATAAGATTCAGTTGACAAACATGTTTTTTTATACAAATTGGGCCACCATTTCTTAAATTCCAAAACATCTTCAGTTTTAGCTCTATGTTGTAAATGTTGAGCTGGAGTTCGAAACCAAATCAATGTATTCTCCTGGGACGTAGATACGTTCTCTTCTTTTTCGGCTCACCGTCACTCAGTTTCACTTGAAGAAATTTTTCAAACTAAAATTACTTTTCCCACAAAATAGTTGAGTAAAAGGCAAGTGAAGTTAACGAATCTACAAATATGACATTAATGGCGATTGTTGTCAAATTGAAAGGTTGACATATTGTTGAACCAATTAGAACAAAGCAAAATATGCTTAAATTTGATTTAAATCTATAATATTAACGGGCTAGGCGATTTCTTGTGACCGATGTTTTGTTCTACTGTTTTATCTCGATTTTGACCAAGCGTATATTATTCAAAAGGTATTTCTTTTTAACCGTTTTGCAGATTTACAGATTTATAAATTTGTTCCTTTATTTTGAGTAAAATGCATTTAAAGTTGCTACTAACACATACATAAAATTATACAATGCTATGTGTGTGTTTATTAAATTTGTTAATGTGTTTGTAATAAAAATGAGTTTGTTTTTTGTGTTGATTTGTGAATTGGCTATAATTGATTAGCATACCTTCAGGGTCTTTATTTAATGAAAAAATAATGTTTCCTAGAATTTGCACTCGAATTTCGAGGGCTGGAATCTGCTAGTATAATTTAAAACGTCAAACTCAGTCATAAACTACTCCCGCCATCTAGGAGTGCATTCAAAAACCTCTTAAGTCACTGACTAATGTTGTTTATGTAATGAACGTCTTTCACGCAGTATTATTGAAAGAGGAAGGAATGTATCGACTTAAGGTACCGTACCATTTTCAGCAAAAAAAGCATGTTGGGAAAAAATGTGAGGTTTTTAAAATGACCGATTCAATTAAATAATTGATAAATTTTTGCAAAAAAAAAATTTGCTAGGTCGCCACGAGTCTGTCTGTAAAGATTCAGCTCGATTGGATCACGGGAAGAGGGTTAAAAATCGATCCAAAGTTTTGTCGACACGCAGATTAGCAGACACTATGAGTTAATATAAAGGGAGTAAAAAAAAAAGATATCTATAATAATAATAGGCTAGGCGATTTCTTGTGACTGATGTTTTGTTCTACCGTTTTATCCCGATTTTGACCAAATGTATATTATTTGAAAGGTATTTTTAAAATTTTCCTTTATACAATGCTATGTGTGTTTATTAAATTTGTTAATGTGTTTGTAATAAAAATGAGTTTGTTTTTTGTGTTGATTTGTGAATTGGCTATAATTGATTATCAACTTTTAGGGTCTTTATTTAATGAATTTCGAATTTCGAGGGCTGGAATCTGCTAGTTAACATAAAAAAGCTTATCTACAGAAATAATAACAATATTTAAAAGTTTTTCCTTTGTTTTTGGCTTCAATATTTTGTTGGGTATCCATTACTTTCACAACGCCGAGCCAATTAAATTGTTGATGATATCCCTTGCAATATTTTGACACTTTGAATTAACTGGCGTATTTTTTCAGGTACAATTTCCGATATGATTGAAATCTAGTGATTGGGCGGATCATTCCAAAACAGTAACTGCATTACATTGCAGCCATTCGGTTCCAATCATTGTCATGTTGGATACATTACGTCATTTAGAATTTTCCTGCATCCACTTCCAGTTATAATATATTTTACTACATAAATTGGTCTCATTCATTGGCCTGAAAAGAAACTCCATACCATAATATTTCTACCGCCCAACTTAAAATTGCAAGTGCAAAGGAATAGCATTTTTGTTGGATCGTTGTGGAACATTAAATGATAAGGTGTTTATGAGGAAATCAGATCAAACTTCTTCATTAATCAAACTAATTAAAAACGACACATATTTCTTCGGCTTTCTTGAGTAGGAAGTTTAATTATAGCAAGCCTAGTTGCATAGCATGGTAATTCCGTAATATTGTTCTGACAAAATAGTAGAAATTGTTTTCGGACTGATTCAATTTTATTGCAGTGTACATTGTATTGAGGATCCCACATGATAAACCGAATTCTATAATCGGCCTTACAAACAATGTGTAAAGTTGTTTAGTGATTTGATGTGGTTGTAGTATGTTGAACGAAATTTAATTTACCCAAATTTAAATCCATTATGTTTGAATTGCACCATTTAAAGAATTGTACCATGTTGTTTCAGCTCAGAAAAATTTTACATATGTATGTATTAGAAAATTTCAAAATACATATTCAGCAGCCTGTATCTTTTGCAATTTTTAACCGATTGCAGAATTTTAAAATGGAAATGGAAGCTAGACATCTTGAGATCTAAAAAATTCCTAACAATAGTGGTTTCTGAACTAAAGAACTTTTTTTGAGCAATTTATAAAAAAAAGTCCAAAAATGTGCTATTTTTTATACCCTATACCACTATGTGGTTTGGGTAAAATGACTTTGTGCTGCTGTTTGTAACAACCAAAAATATTTGACCTAGACCCATCTTTTTTTATACCGATCGAGTCAGAATCACTTTATGAATCGATTTAACTATGTCCGTCCGTCCGTCCGTCTGTGTGTCCACGTAAACCTTGTAATCAAACTGCAGGTCGCAAATATGAATATATTTTGATGAAACTTGGTATATAAGCTTTCGTCGGCCATGGAATGAACGCTGTTGAAATTGGTGAAAATCGGTCCATGTTCAGACCTAGTCCCCATACAAATGACCCCTATGAAATCGACATGAATTGCCATAAGATCCAAATGATCGCATAGATCTTAGTCAAATTAGGTTTATATGAGTCCATTGTATCCATTAATCAGTTTTCCAAACATAATCCCTGTAGGACAATTCTTAGTCATAGGCCCCATATAGAGCTGCTTCCCGATCTTCACTTAAATCTATCAAAAAACAAAAATATTGCACGGATTTTTCTCAAATTTGGTTTGTGTATAGTTTTCCAAAATATAAGTGACTCAACCAAATATAGTCAGGATCAGTCCATTTTTCGACCTAGTCCCCATATAAATATAGCACCCGATATGAACTTTTTCATATCTGCAGCCAAAAAAGTTAATAACAATGGCACTCAAATTTGGATTATGCTTATTTTCTATATCCAATTAGTTGGACCGAAGAGATAGGTTCTTATTTATACCCTATACCACTATGTGGTTTGGGTATAATGACTTTGTGCTGCTGTTTGTAACTACCAAAAATATTTGACCTAGACCCATATTTTGTTATACCGATCGAATCAGAATCACTATCTGATTCGATTTAACGATGTCCGTCCGTGTGTCCGTCCGTCCGCCCTTCCGTCCGTCTGTGTGTCCATGTAAACCTTGTAATCAAAATGCAGGTCGCAAATATTAGTATATTTTGATGAATTGTGGTATATAAGCTTTAATCGACCATTGGATGAACGCTATTGAAATTGGTGAAAATCGGTCTATGTTCAGACCTAGCCCCCATACAAATGACCCCTATGAAATCGACATAAATTGCCATAAGATCCAAATTATCATATAGATCTTACTCAAATTGGGTTTGTATGCGTTTATTACATCCATTAATGAGTAGTCCAAAAATTATACCTATGAACAACCCTTACTCATAGGCCCCATGTAGAGCTACTTCCCGATCTACAATTAAATCTATCAAAAAACAAAAATATTGCACTGATTCTTTTAAAATTTTGTTTGTATATATTTTTGCAAAATACAATACTTTACCAAACATGGTCAGGATCGGTCCAATTTTAGGCCTAGTGCCCAAATACATAGATATAGCATCTGATATGAACTTTTTCATATCTGCAGCCAAAAAAATTAATAAAAATCCCACTCAAATTTGGTTTATCTTATTTTCTATGTCCAGTTAGTTTGGCCTAAGAGGTAGGGTCTCTAAACGCATAGTATAGGGTATCGTATAGTCGGTCTAGACCGACTATAATTTTCTTACTTGTTTTTTATTATTTTTAAAGTAAGCGATGATTTTTTGTAGGGAGCGTTTGCTTATTACAATTTATTACATCCTAATCATTTTACGAGTCAAAACGTGGCTAAACAAAAAATTTTAAATCTATCGGAAAAACTGAAATCAATGTTTACCGTTCTGAAGAATATTCTAAACGCGCTAAAAAAATTGGACGAAGCCCAACAGTTGTCGATAATTACATCAAGGACCCCGAGGGTTATGGAAAAAATTTTAAAGGAAGGGTTTCATTGTCTTTATCTACGTATGAGAAAAGAAAAATCATTAGAATTGCTTCTAATTCTGCCTTATCCTTGTCAAAAATAAGAGCTCAAGCTGGAGTGCAAGCGAGCAAGTCATCAGTACGCAGAGAAATTAAGAGCTGTGAGTATCTTAAATACCTGAAATTACAAAAAAAGCCGCCACTTAATGCTCCTCGCAAGGAAAAGCGGCTTCAATTCGCAAGAGACTAACATGGTATGGGATGTGCAGCAAAGAGGTCATGTAAATGACTGGAGAACCGTTGTATTTACGGATGAGAAAAAGTTTAGTTTGGATGGGCCTGATGGCTACAACTATTATTTCCATGATCTGCGCAAAGAAAAGCGATTTTTGAACCGACATCACAGCCGAGAGCGCGGGTGGGTGGGGTGCTATTACGTACTATGGCACCATCGATCTTGAATTTAAAAATGCAAAAATGACTGGTGCAAGCTATAAAACGTTATTGGAATCGGCTTTTCCGAAGTTCAGTGAAATATTTGGTCCCATATCTTGGATATTGCAACAATATAATGCCCCTATACATAACGCCAGAGTAGTAAAGGAGTCCATTGCAAGCCAAAATGTTAATAATCTTGACTGGCCACCCTATTCGCCAGATCTAAACATTATGGAAATGTCTGGGGTTGGTTATCTCGTAAGGTCTATGAAGGAGGTAGACAATTTGATGACAAGCAGTCACTAATGCAGGCCATTAAGGATGCTTGGAATTAAATTTCGTTGGATTACATAAATTATATATTTAAAGTTATTGAAAACAAAGGGGGTTGTACCCATTACTAATAGTTCTTAAATAAAGTAAAATAAATTTAAAAAAAAAAACACGAAAAACTGTTTTTCATTCAAATTAGTTAAAGTGCCTTTATTCAAGTGAACCAAAAAAAAAAAAAATAGCACATTTTTGGACTTTTTTTTATAAATTGCTCAAAAGAAGTTCTTTAGTTCAGAAACTACTATTGTCATGAATTTTTTTATATCTCAAGATGTCTAGCTTCCATTTCCATTTTAAAATTCTGTAATCGGTTAAAAATTGCAAATGAGACAGGCTGCTGAATATGGAATTTTTAGTGCCTTTAAATAAGTGAACCGGAGTGTATTTGGTAGATCATTGATATAAAGCGAGAATAAAATTGGACAAAGAAGGTTACCTTTAATAGTAGGCATAAAAAAAATTTGTCCTAATAATTTTTAAATTTTCTAGATGCTAAAAAAATAATCAAAACTATTAGGGACTTAAAGGACAAACATATAAGGAGTAAGATCGAATAAATCTTAACATACATAAAATGTAATAATAAGGAAACCATTGAATCAAGTTTTGAACTTTTTATTTAACTGAAATTATATTAGAGCTTATAACAAAATATTACTTTTATAGTTTTAATCACTTCTTATGAACCTTTATCGGAAAACCTTCCACCTTCCTTCATTTAAAATCTTCCACATTTTGGGACACCTTTGTTGTGCTTTTCTTAACAATCTTAGCACGTACTTTCATCACTCATTTTAATCAAACAAACTAAATGAAAAGGGTTGTCATGTGACATATTTTTATACCCTATACCACTATGTGGTTTGGGTATAATGACTTTGTGCTGCTTTTTGTAACTATCAAAAATATTTGACTTAGACCCATCTTTTATTATACCGATCGAATCAGAATCACTATCTGATTCGATTTAACGATGTCCGTCCGTCGGTCCGTCTGTGTGTCCATGTAAGGCTTGTAATAAAACTGCAGGTCGCAAATATGAATATATTTCGATGAAATTTTGTATATAAGCTTTTATCGGCCATAGGATGAACGCTATTGAAATTGGTGCGAATCGGTCAATGTTCAGACCTAGCCCCCACAGAAATGACCCCTATGAAATCAACATAAATTGCCATAAGATCCAAATTATCATATAAATGTTAGTCAAATTGGGTTTGTATGTATTTAATTCATCCATTAAGCACTAGTCCAAAAATGATCCCTATTGGACAACTCTTAGTCATAGGCCCCATATAGAGCTGCTTCCCGATCTTCACTTAAATCTATAAAAAAAAAACAAAAATATTGCACTGATTCTTCTCAAATTTTGTTTGTATATGTATATTTTTGCAAAATACAAGAGACCTTACCAAACATGGTCAGAATCGGTCCATTTTTGGGCCTAGTCCTCATATAGATATAGCATCCGATATGAACTTTTTCATATCTGCAGCCAAAAAATTAATAAAAACCCCACTCAAATTTGGTTTATGCTTATTTTCTATCTCCAGTTTGTTGGGCCTGAGAGATAGGGTCTCTAAACGCATGGTATAGGGTATCGTATAGTCGGTCTAGACCGACTATAATTTTCCTACTTCTTCAAAGATAACTTGATTAAAAAATAATTTAAATGCTTGCGAAAAAAGTTAACAGAAAAAACGTGTGTAAAAGATTTCTTCGATCTCACTCCTTATAAGGTGTTTTAAGTTCTAAATAAAAGTGAAGAAGAACGGAAAGTGTTTTAAAAGTTACTACTATTAAAAATTGAGCTTATGAAATCGTGTATCATTAAAATTCAAATAAATCATTTTTTCAGCTCTTTTGATATTGGGTAATTTTGACCTCTAGAAACCGACAATTTTAAAATGTGTGCTTCACACAATGCATACCAAGAAACGAGATTTCAAATTAAATTACGACCAACAACGTTATACTCATTATTTTATCTTAATGTGCCGCGGATAAGAATACCCGTTTGGCATTTTTTTTTTTATTACTTTTGAAGATCTGGTGCCAAATCACCGCATTCGATATCGAATAAAATCAATCGAAATTCCATACATATTTTGGTTTATTATTTGAATAAGACGGACAAACGCTCGACCACGATTCGCTTTTCTTCTTAATCAGAGGCTATAATTCTTCAAGTTTGAAAAAGAAAAATTATTCTCAGCATTTTATTTTGGGAAATAAAAAAATGATTTCGATCGAGAAATTTCGTTAACGAATGCGGTGATTTGGCTCCTGGTTCCATTAAATGGTTAATTAAATTGGCGCCCTTCTTATACAGAAACAAAAACAAACTTTTGTCTTTACTGATACTTACCAAATTCGAATAGCTCTATGATCTTAAATTGTTAGCTCTTGTCTGTTTTTGCAATAAGTTATATTCTCGTTCTACAATTTCTTCAAAATTAAAATTACCTCTTTTGAACTATAAAAGCAGACTTTTAAGAAGCTAGTTAATGGAAACGTTTGGATTTGAAACTACTTTAAAGTTATTTATGCAATTGTCAGATTCAGATATAAAAAAGCTCGACGAAAAATTGTATTAATACATAAAGACCATCAATTAAAATCTGGTGTCATATACAATCATTCTCTCTGAACCCGGAATTCAGGGGCCACATCACGCATTCGATATTGAGTAAAACGAATTGAAATTCCACAATTTGGAAGACGGACAAACATCAGCCCTCATTTCACTTTTATACTTAACTAGGGGCCATAATTCGTTAACTGTGACAGTTAAAAAATCACCGAATGCGGTGATTTGGCCCCAGATATCGATCCGTATACCATTTCCAATTGTATTACATAAATTCTCAAATGATTTTCAACATTTCGGAAATGAAATTGGAATTAGTTTGGATTCACATATAATATTGAGTTCGAAAGAAAAAATAGGGATTTATTGTTTATTTATAATATTTTGGTCTATCTAAAAAGGCTAACAAAACGGTTGAGTTTAAAAATATTTGGTACCATCTTTTGGGACAAAAATTACGAAACAAACAAACGTTTGAGAGTTAAACAAAGATGTGATATCTTTTTTTTAGTAATGAATTCCTAAAGCTAAATTGTCAGCACATTTTTTCTATAAAAAACATGAACGTAAAAAAAAAATTATTTGAAGAGAGAATCGATTTCATTTCATATCAACGAAGTATTTCTAAAGCATTAAGCTTAAATTTTAAATAAAATAGAATTTTTAGTTTTTTTTTTTTTTTATTAAATAATTTTATTGTATAATTGCTTTTATATTAAATGTGATAAAAAAAAAACAGGAGTATAATCAAATATTATATTTTAACATACAAGTAGCCAAGCAATATTATGAAATATTTTAATTTTACATATTATTTTATATTATAATTTTTTTTTTTAATAAATAACAAGCTCATAATTTATTAATTACTGCTGTCTACACAAAAAGATGTAAATTATTTATATATTATTCTTAAATTCCTTAAATGTTTTAATGCAACAAATTTATTTTTTAATCATCTCATCTTATTTATTCTTCTATTTTGTATAATGTGAAATATAATAAAAAAAATTTTAATAACAATATAATTCGTTTTATTTAAATAAAAAAATTTAAATAAGCGTAATTTCAGCCAGACGTTTTCACCAGTTTTTATAAATTCCGTTGTTCATGTTGTCGGAGTGTAGTGGTGGCTGATCACAAAATCTGCTTAGAATTTTTCAAAACCATTATTTAATAATATGGGCCGGTCCTGTGTTTGCAGCATTATTTTCTATTCCTTGTAGATTATGTTGTTGCAGAGTTGCAAAGTTTGTTAAATTTGTCCAAGGCGCTAAATTGATAGTTTAGTCTTCACAATAGAGTTCGAAATTCAAAATTAGTAATCGCTCAATTTTCTAAAGTAGTAATCTGCCGAAATTAAAAAAATCTGAAAAAAGAAAAGCATAATCGACGGCGAAGCCAACCAATGTATTTATTAATATTGCATGTTTCAAATATTAAATTTAAAATTGTAATTAGTTAACTACAAAGTACAGTTACAAAAAAGATTAATGAGTCAGATTTATTAAGCTTTTGGGCGATTCTTTTTTCTCCAAATAATAATAAGTGTAATTAAAGATCAAAAGAAAATATTGTCAAAATGCATTTGAAATATGTATATCCATCGTCGTCGGCATCGCCTCAAAGTTAAATCGGCATTTACTAATGCTATGTTCACACGGACAGCAAGATTCGCGGTTCGTTCTCTCATTCACGGTTTGCGTCCGAATCATGATTGAATCTACATGATTCGCCATACAAAATTTTGAGAGCGAACCTACTTGGTTCATTTTGAACCTAGTTGCGAAACTAGAAAAATTGAGTGTCATCTCCAATTTTCATAAAAAATTATCGCTAGTTTATCTGAACTAGCTGTCAAAAATATATAAACAAAGATAAAACAAATAAAATAATTTGTGCAATAAAATAAATGGAAACATTTAACAAATAAAAAATATATATTTACATATATGTATATATTCAAATAAAAATGGAAAAAATGAAATAGTGAAACGTAAAGTGTAGATGGATGTTTCCAAATCTTTGTACAAAAAATATAAACGTCAAAATGAAACAAGAACACTCGTCTGAACACCAAGGTTCACAATCATGATTCAGAGAGCGAATCAAGTGGTTCATTTTGCCGTACGAACATGCTATAAAAGTGTTGTGTTCAGGTAGACATATTATCGATAATTAAAAAGAAATAAATATCACCCGTATATAAGAGTATTTAACAACTATTTTTTTTAATGCAATTTATGTTTTTATGTCGGATTCTAGTGAAAGTTCTAATGATAACAAGTAAGTACTCATGCCAATTAATTGTTGGAAATAATTTTTGTCTAGGATTATCACAATACACTGTGCATCTATAATTTTGGAGGATAAACTCGATGTAGAACCATTTGCGACTTTTTATTATATGTTCAATGACAGAAGAAGAGAAGGTGGAATCTAAGTTGAATTATGCCAACCATCACTATAATATAATATTATGTTATTGGCGTTGCCCACCCAGTCTTAATCCAAATTTTTGGGAGAGTTGATCCTCTATGAAACAGTTTAACTAAAGTTCCGCAACTAATAATTCCAAACATTTTTAATCTTAAATAATTTTTATGGTCTAACGACAAAAAATTTTATTTGAGTCGTTGTCAAAGATTGTATCGATAAAAACAGAGTCACTTCAATACGACATCTGAAAGTCGCCTTCAAAATAACAAGTGCCTAAAGTAGTAATCGATATCTGTCAGTAATGACTGCGA
Source organism: Cordilura impudica (assembly GCA_963682025.1). Classification (NCBI taxonomy): domain Eukaryota; kingdom Metazoa; phylum Arthropoda; class Insecta; order Diptera; family Scathophagidae; genus Cordilura; species Cordilura impudica. The sequence goes on from OY821517.1 coordinate 31,804,629, forward strand.
CAATGCCATTATTGTGCCGTCGACATGACTTATAGCATGTTCAGACGGCAAAACGAACCACTTGATTCGCTCTCTGAATCATGATTGTGAACCTTGGTGTTCAGACGGGTGTTCTTGTTTCATTTTGACGTTTATATTTTTTGTACAATTATTTTAAGACATCCTTCTACACTTTACGTTTCACTATTTAATTTTCTCCATTTTTATTTGAATATATATATTTAAATATATACTTTTTATTTGTTATATGTTTCTATTTATTTTATTGCACACATTAATTTTTTGTGTTTTCTTTGTTTATATATTTTTGACAGCTAGTTCAGATACACTAGCGATAATTTTTTATCAAAATTGGAGATGACAGTCAATTTTTCTAGGTTCACAACTAGGTTCAAAATGAACTAAGTAGGTTCGCTCTCAAAATTTTGTATGGCGAATCATGTAGATTCAATCATGATTAGGGTGCGAACCGTGAATGAGAGAGCGAACCGCGAATCTTGCTGTCCGAGTGAACATAGCATTATATCGACGGCAACATACATAATAGGGGTAGATAAATTTTTCAGTTTTAAACTTTTGTTTAATCTATGGCTTTCTCATCAGCTCTCTTTTTGACCTTATATTTCTTTCTACATTGTCAGCTTTTCGTACGACTTTCAATGACAATATTAATGTACAAAATAAAAAAAAACATTTAAATTACCTGGCATTGGTGCAGTTCGGCATAAAAAAACACGTGGCCATTTAGTTACTCCAGCGTTTGGCATTTTTGAACAGTTGATCGTCTCCTCTCTGTTTAAAGCTCTTCATCTCTCTTCTCAGCTATGGTCTGATGTACTCTCTTCCTTGCTTAGGGCTGATCATAATTTCTCTTAGACTCTGTGCTGTTTTCATCTCATATTTGTTTGGAGATGATCAAAATCTCTCTTTATGATTTTGTCATTTTCTTTTGTGTATATATAGTTTGAAACAAATATCGATCTCTTTTTAAAAATATTTGGCGGGTGAGGTTTTTGTGTGTGGTAAAGAATACCAAAAAAGTAGTGTAATTGTAAATTACATTTTTATTTAAAAAAGATAGTATTTTTTTTTTAACAAAACCTCACCCTTGAAGCTAAAAAAAGTTTAATGCATTAAACAAAATGTGAACATGGGACAGAAATGATTTACAAATTATTGAAACATTTAAATTACCTATATGAAGTATTAAAATCTGCAGATAATTGGTGTATTATTACTGATAGTTGCAGGAATAGAAAAGTTTATGAAGTTCACAATAAAAGCTGTGGTTAGAAAAATGAATAATAGCCACATAACAATATGTTAAGAAGACGAAGTTCCAATTAGAACTCCAGTGAAGATTGGCTATTACAAGTTTTTATTTTTTTTTTAGATTAGAACTAATAAACAAGGACCAATTTATTATTGGCAACAGTTAACAATTATGATATTTAGAAATGATTTTAAGTATTTTTAAAAAATGTACCAAACATATTTTATATTAAATTTGTTAACGTATCGCATTATAAACATAACATTTGTATTAAATAATAAATACATAAATAGTAGTTTAATAAAAACATAATTGTAATTGTAATAAAATAATTATTATGAAATTTTATCATACGTGCGCTTTTCAGAACGAACTCATGCTACATACAAACATTTTTTGTAATGTTTTATTTTTGTCTCTGTAAATTTTTACAGTTTTTGCCGCCATAATTAAGAAAATCAAAATAATACCCAACACCAAACGAAAGAATAATAATATAATTTAAATAATGCATCTTTCAACAATACTACATAAAAAATAGGTTGCTTTTATTTATTTGTTAATCATTTCAGAAAAAAAAATTTTTTTTTTTATTTTTGAATCAAGCATTTAGACATATTGTTAACCTTTATATAGGTTTATTAATAAAAATAAACTTTTTGAAATATACTAGGATAATAGAGATAAACTTTGACAAAGATTTGGTAAAATTTTCGCTTTTATTCTCTTTATATATTTAATTGGGTTATATTTTATCACATTATTTAATTTTTGGCATACTTCTTACACTTGCCATTACTTTTTGTAAATACATTTCTTTTTTTTTTTGTTTTAAGTTTTACTTATAATAATTCGTCCGTTCTCACTTGAAACAAACTTTTTCATAACATTCTGGTTATTTGTTTTTTTTTTCTTTACCTATCACATTCATTGGGCTATATTTTTCTCACTTCCAAAACTCTTTTAATCGCTCATTTCTTTCAATACTTTTTTGGCACACGCTTAACATAATTTTAACTTGAATTCTATTCATAATATCTCTCTAAGTTTTCTGACAAATAAAATTGTTTTCATTATGGTTCTTTTCATTCTCTATAGCTCATTCTTCGAAGATTTTCTCACATGCTCGTAAACAAACGCAAAGACAACAACACTCCCATACTTTTTGTACTCCCAAGCTCTCTGATTCATTCGTGAGGGTTCTCATTACATACTTTTACATAATTTACATTCTCATATTTCATCATGGTATCTCGCATAAAATGATCATAACTTTCGCATCATACTTTCTTGGCTTCGAAGGCTTTTGGGCCAATAGAACTCTTTGGGCAAAATACCTATTACTCACATATTCGCTCACAGTATTTTAACTTGATCTTAACATTTATTTTTACGCTCTACATTTTTGCATTCTCAAACTCTCAGATTCAATCGCGGGGTTTTCTAATATAAATAACATCGCATACACATAACTGACAAACCTTCGCATCGTACTTTTACATTATTTACATTCTCATATTTCAATCACATTGCCTCGCATTAAATTATCATAATTTTTGTATTTAACGTACCGATTCATATTTTTGTTTTCCTATACTCTCATACGTTCACACATCTGGCAAATTTTCGCATATAACTCTTACATTTTCATGTTTCGTCTTGGTATCTCGCATAAAGCTAACAAATTTTTTAAGCATACTCTCTTAGATTTAAAAACCATTTAGCACTACAGCACCCTTTGGAGAAAATTCATGGTATTCTCATACTCACTCGCACTATTTCGAGAAATATTCTATATAATGGTCATTTATTTAGATATACACTCGTATCATTCTTCAGGTTTAATTCTCACATGCTTGTTAATACTAATTTTTAGCATACATTTCTTCAAATATATAAAAATCTAATATATGTAAATAAGATCATTCCGTAAAAAAATTTATTAAATGTATAAGTACCAATTATTTACTTATAGTATAATAGAGATCAATTCTAGTATTTCGTGAGTTATATGTATATATTTTTTTTAATAATTTATATTCCAATTTAGCCATATTGGAAAATATGTTTGTTATCATTGTTGAAATTATAATATAATCTTAATTTTTTTTTAAACTTATTAAGCAAAGTACTTAAAAAACGTCCCTACTACTGTGTTCAGAGTATTGAAGCTTATTCATGTGATAATTGGATGTAATATCAATGAATTTTGAGATAAAAATTTCAATTCTTTTTAAATTATTAAATTCTTTGTGAATTATGTTGATATGATTTTTGTGCGTAATTTCGTGTTTTTATTGTTGTCTCTGTATTTTTGTTTTGAAATTAAATTATTAAAATTATATAAGTAAAAACATTTTTTTTTATTAAATTATTCGAAAATTCTTTAAATTCAAGGTTGTTTTTTATATGGAAGTGTTTTTTCTTTACTTTTCTTTCGAGTTGCGCATTATAAATATGATCAAAGTGTTTCGGTATATTATATAACCATTTGCGTTGATATAAAAAAATAATATTCTACGTTTATAACGTGGATAAAAGTGGAGACTGAAGGTATCATCCGTTTTTTTTTGTTAAAAATATATATTATTTTGTAAATAAATAATATTTTATAAATAATAATAATAAAAATATAATTGATTTTGCAAATATATAATATTATATAAATATTATAATAAATAAAAAAAAGTATAATTTATTTTGTCAATAAATATTATATAAATTACATTATAATAAATAATAAAATAATAATAAAAATATAATATATTTAATAAATGATCTTATAAATAATATTATAATAAAAGTATAATTTATTTCGTAAATAAATACTATTATATAATAATAATAATATTATAATTAAAATACAATTTATTTTGTAAATAAATAATATTCTATAAATAATAATGGTATAATAAACAATATTGCAAAAATAATATTATAATAAAAAAATATAATTTATTTTGTAAATAAATATTATATAAATAATATTATAATAAACATATAATTTATTTTGTAAATAAATTTATATAAATAATATTACAAAAATAATAAAATAAATATATAATTTATTTTGTAAATAAATGTTATATAAATAATATTATAATAAATAATATTATAACAAACATATAATTTATTTTGTAAATAAATATTATATAAATTATATTATAATATATAATATTGTAATAAATAATATAATTAATAATATTATAATAAATAATATAATAAATATAATAAATAATAATATTACAAAAATATAATTTATTATATTATAGTAAAAATATAAATATATAAATAATATTATAATAAATAATATTATAATAAACTTATAATTTATTTTGTAAATAAATATTACATAAATTATATTATATAATATTGTAATAAATAATATAATAAATAATAATGTTACAAAAATAGAATTATAATAAAAATATAATTTATTATATTATAATAAAACTATAAATATTATATAAATAATATTATAATAAATAATATTATAGTAAACATATAATAAATATTATAATAAATAATAATATTACAAAAATATTATAATAAAAATATAAAATATTTTGTAAATAAATATTACATAAATAATATTATAATAAATTATATTATAATAAATAATATAATAAATAATATTACAAAAATAATATAATAAAAATATAATTTATTATATTATTATAAAAATATAAATATTATATAAATAATATTATAATAAATATTATAATAAATAATAATATTACAAAAATAATATTATAATAAAAATATAATTTATTTTGTAAATAAATATTATATAAATAATATTATAATAAACAATATTATAATAAATAATATAATAAATAATAATGTTACAAAAATAATATTATAATAAAAATATAACTTATTATATTATAATAAAAATATAAACATTATATAAATAATATTATAATAAATAATATTATAGTAAACAAATAAATTGTAAATAAATATTATATAAATTATATTATAATAAATAATATAATAAATAATAATGTTACAAAAATAATATTATAATAAAAATATAATTTATTATATTATAATAAAAATATAATATATTATATAAATAATATTATAATAAACATATAATTTATTGTGTAAATAAATATAATATAAATTATATTATAATAAATAATATAATAAATATAATAATAAATAATAATATTACCAAAGTAATAAATATTATAATAAAAATATAAATATTATATATATAATATTATGATAAATAATATAATAATATTACAAAAATAATATTATAATAAAAATATAATTTATTTTGTAAATAAATATTATATAAATAATATTATAATAAAAATAGAATTTATTATATTATGATAAAAATATAAATATATAAATAATATTATAATAAATAATATTATAGTAAACATATAAATTATTTTGTAAATAAATATTATATAAAATATATTATAATAAATAATATAATAAATATTATAATAAATAATAATATTACAAAAATAATATTATAATAAAAATATAATTTATTTTGTAAATAAATATTATATAAATTATATTATAATAAATAATATAATAAATATTATAATAAATAATAATATTACCAAAGTAATAAATATTATAATAAAAATATAAATATTATATAAATAATATTATAATAAATAATATAATAAATAATAATATTACAAAAATAATATTATAATAAAAATATAATCTATTTTGTAAATAAATATTATATAAATAATATTATAATAAATAATATTATAATAAATAATATAATTAATATTATAATAAATAATAATATTACATAAATAATATTATAATAAAAATATAATTTATTATATTAAAATAAAAATATAAATATATTAATAATATTATAATAAATAATATTATAGTAAACATATAAATTATTTTGTAAATAAATATTATATAAAATATATTATAATAAATAATATAATAAATATTATAATAAATAATAATATTACAAAAATAATATTATAATAAAAATATAAATATTATAAAAATAATATTATAATAAATAATATAATAGTAAACATATAATTTATTTTGTAAATAACTATATTATAAATTATATTATAATAAATAATATAATAAATATTATAATAAATAATAATATTACCAAAGTAATAAATATTATAATAAAAATATAAATATTATATAAATATTATAATAAATAATATAATAAATAATATTACAAAAATAATATAATAAAAATATAATTTATTTTGTAAATAAATATTATATAAATAATATAATAAACAATATTATAATAAATTATATTATAATAAATAATATAATAAATATTATAATAAATAATAATATTACAAAAATAATATTATAATAAAAATATAATTTATTATATTATAATAAAAATATAAATATTATATAAATAATATTATAATAAATAATATTATAATAAACATATAATTTATTTTGTAAATAAATATTATATAAATTATATTATAATAATTAATATAATAAATATTATAATAAATAATAATATTACCAAAGTAATAAATATTATAATAAAAATATAAATATTATATAAATAATAATATTACAAAAATGATATTATAATAAAATTATAATTTATTTTGTAAATAAATATTATATAAATAATATTATAATAAATAATATATTAATAAATAATATAATAAATATTATAATAAATAATAATATAACAAAAATAATATTATAATAAATAATATTATTGTAAACATATAAATTATTTTGTAAATAAATATTGTATAAAATATATTATAATAAATAATATAATAAATAATAATATTACAAAAATAATATTATAATAAAAATATAATTTATTATATTATAATAAAAATATAAATATTATAAAAATAGAAATTATATTATAATAAATAATATAATAAATATTATAATAAATAATAATATTACCAAAGTAATAAATATTATAATAAAAATATAAATATTATATAAATAATATTATAATAAATAATATAATAAATAATAATATTACAAAAATAATATTATAATAAAAATATAATTTATTTTGTAAATAAATATATAAATAATATAATAAATAATATTACAATAAATAATATAATAAATATTGTAATAAATAATAATATTACAAAAATAATATTATAATAAAAATATAATTTATTATATTATAATAAAAATATAAATATATAAATAATATTGTAATAAATAATATTATAGTAAACATATAAATTATTTTGTAAATAAATATTATATAAAATATATTATATTAATATTATAAATATTATAATAAATAATAATATTACAAAAATAATATTATAATCAAAATATAATTTATTATATTATAATAAAAATATAAATATTATAAAAATAATAATATAATAAATAATATAATAGTAAACATATAATTTATTTTGTAAATAAATATAATATAAATTATATTATAATAAATAATATAATAAATATTATAATAAATAATAATATTACCAAAGTAATAAATATTATAATAAAAATATAAATATTATATAAATAATATTATAATAAATATATAATAAATAATAATATTACAAAAATAATATTATAATAAAAATATAATCTATTTTGTAAATAAATATTATATAAATAATAGTATAATAAATAATATTATATAAATAATATTATAATAAATAATATTATAATAAATAATATTATAATAAATAATATAATAAATATTATAATATATAATAATATTACAAAAATAACATTATAATAAAAGTATAATTTATTATATTATAATAAAAATATAAATATATAAATAATATTATAATAAATAATATTATAGTAAACATATAAATTAATTTGTAAATAAATATTATATAAAATATATTATAATAAATAATATAATAAATATTATATTATAATATAATATTACCAAAGCAATAAATATTATAATAAAAATATAAATATTATATATATAATATTATAATAAATAATATAATAATATTACAAAAATAATATTATAATAAAAATATAATTTATTTTGTAAATAAATATTATATAAATAATATTATAATAAATAATATTATAATAAATAATATAATAAATATTATAATAAATAATAATATTACAAAAATAATATTATAAAAAAAATATAAATATATAAATAATATTATAATAAATAATATTATAGTAAACATATAAATTATTTTGTAAATAAATATTATATAAAATATATTATAATAAATAATATAATAAATATTATAATAAATAATAATATTACAAAAATAATATTATAATAAAAATATAATTTATTTTGTAAATAAATATTATATAAATTATATTATAATAAATAATATAATAAATATTATATAAATAATATTATAATAATATAATAAATAATAATATTACAAAAATAATATTATAATAAAAATACAATCTATTTTGTAAATAAATATTATATAAATAATATTATAATAAATAATATTATAATAAATAATATAATAAATATTATAATAAATATTATAATAAATAATAATATTACTTAAATAATATTATAATAAAAAAATAATTTATTATATTATAATAAAAATATAAATATATAAATAATATTATAATAAATAATATTATGGTAAACATATAAATTATTTTGTAAATAAATATTATATAAAATGTATTATAATAAATAATAATATTACAAAAATAATATTATAATAAAAATATAAATATTATAAAAATAATATTATAATAAATAATATAATAGTAAACATATAATTTATTTTGTAAATAAATATATTATAAATTATATTATAATAAATAATATAATAAATATTATAATAAATAATAATATTACCAAAGTAATAAATATTATAATAAAAATATAAATATTATATAAATATTATAATAAATAATATAATAAATAATAATATTACAAAAATAATATAATAAAAATATAATTTATTTTGTAAATAAATATTATATAAATAATATTATAATAAACAATATTGTAATAAATTATATTATAATAAATAATATAATAAATATTATAATAAATAATAATATTACAAAAATAATATTATAATAAAAATATAATTTATTATATTATAATAAAAATATAAATATTATATAAATAATATTATAATAAATAATATTATAATAATTAATATAATAAATATTATAATAAATAATAATATTACCAAAGTAATAAATATTATAATAAAAATATAAATATTATATAAATAATATTATAATAAATAATAATATTACAAAAATAATATTATAATAAAATTATAATTTATTTTGTAAATAAATATTATATAAATAATATTATAATAAATAATATATTAATAAATAATATAATAAATATTATAATAAATAATAATATAACAAAAATAATTATAATAAATAATATTATTGTAAACATATAAATTATTTTGTAAATAAATATTGTATAAAATATATTATAATAAATAATATAATAAATATTATAATAAATAATATAATAAATATTATAATAAATAATAATATTACCAAAGTAATAAATATTATAATAAAAATATAAATATTATATAAATAATATTATAATAAATAATATAATAAATAATAATATTACAAAAATAATATTATAATAAAAATATAATTTATTTTGTAAATAAATATATAAATAATATAATAAATAATATTACAATAAATAATATAATAAATATTGTAATAAATAATAATATTACAAAAATAATATTATAATAAAAATATAATTTATTATATTATAATAAAAATATAAATATATAAATAATATTGTAATAAATAATATTATAGTAAACATATAAATTATTTTGTAAATAAATATTATATAAAATATATTATATTAATATTATAAATATTATAATAAATAATAATATTACAAAAATAATATTATAATCAAAATATAATTTATTATATTATAATAAAAATATAAATATTATAAAAATAATAATATAAATAATATAATAGTAAACATATAATTTATTTTGTAAATAAATATAATATAAATTATATTATAATAAATAATATAATAAATATTATAATAAATAATATTACCAAAGTAATAAATATTATAATAAAAATATAAATATTATATAAATAATATTATAATAAATATATAATAAATAATAATATTACAAAAATAATATTATAATAAAAATATAATCTATTTTGTAAATAAATATTATATAAATAATATTATAATAAATAATATTATATAAATAATATTATAATAAATAATATTATAATAAATAATATTATAATAAATAATATAATAAATATTATAATAAATAATAATATTACAAAAATAATATTATAATAAAAGTATAATTTATTATATTATAATAAAAATATAAATATATAAATAATATTATAATAAATAATATTATAGTAAACATATAAATTAATTTGTAAATAAATATTATATAAAATATATTATAATAAATAATATAATAAATATTATATTATAATATAATATTACCAAAGCAATAAATATTATAATAAAAATATAAATATTATATATATAATATTATAATAAATAATATAATAATATTACAAAAATAATATTATAATAAAAATATAATTTATTTTGTAAATAAATATTATATAAATAATATTATGATAAATAATATTATAATAAATAATATAATAAATATTATAATAAATAATAATATTACAAAAATAATATTATAAAAAAAATATAAATATATAAATAATATTATAATAAATAATATTATAGTAAACATATAAATTATTTTGTAAATAAATATTATATAAAATATATTATAATAAATAATATAATAAATATTATAATAAATAATAATATTACAAAAATAATATTATAATAAAAATATAATTTATTTTGTAAATAAATATTATATAAATTATATTATAATAAATAATATAATAAATATTATAATAAATAATAATATTACCAAAGTAATAAATATTATATAAATAATATTATAATAATATAATAAATAATAATATTACAAAAATAATATTATAATAAAAATACAATCTATTTTGTAAATAAATATTATATAAATAATATTATAATAAATAATATTATAATAAATAATATAATAAATATTATAATAAATAATAATATTACTTAAATAATATTATAATAAAAAAATAATTTATTATATTATAATAAAAATATAAAAATATAAATAATATTATAATAAATAATATTATGGTAAACATATAAATTATTTTGTAAATAAATATTATATAAAATATATTATAATAAATAATAATATTACAAAAATAATATTATAATAAAAATATAAATATTATAAAAATAATATTATAATAAATAATATAATAGTAAACATATAATTTATTTTGTAAATAAATATAATATAAATTATATTATAATAAATAATATAATAAATATTATAATAAATAATAATATTACCAAAGTAATAAATATTATAATAAAAATATAAATATTATATAAATATTATAATAAATAATATAATAAATAATAATATTACAAAAATAATATAATAAAAATATAATTTATTTTGTAAATAAATATTATATAAATAATATAATAAACAATATTGTAATAAATTATATTATAATAAATAATATAATAAATATTATAATAAATAATAATATTACAAAAATAATATTATAATAAAAATATAATTTATTATATTATAATAAAAATATAAATATTATATAAATAATATTATAATAAATAATATTATAATAATTAATATAATAAATATTATAATAAATAATAATATTACCAAAGTAATAAATATTATAATAAAAATATAAATATTATATAAATAATATTATAATAAATAATAATATTACAAAAATAATATTATAATAAAATTATAATTTATTTTGTAAATAAATATTATATAAATAATATTATAATAAATAATATATTAATAAATAATATAATAAATATTATAATAAATAATAATATAACAAAAATAATTATAATAAATAATATTATTGTAAACATATAAATTATTTTGTAAATAAATATTGTATAAAAGATATTATAATAAATAATATAATAAATATTATAATAAATAATAATATTACAAAAATAATATTATAATAAAAATATAATTTATTATATTATAATAAAAATATAAATATTATAAAAATAGAAATTATATTATAATAAATAATGTAATAAATATTATAATAAATAATAATATTACCAAAGTAATAAATATTATAATAAAAATATAAGTATTATATAAATAATATTATAATAAATAATATAATAAATAATAATATTACAAAAATAATATTATAATAAAAATATAATTTATTTTGTAAATAAATATATAAATAATATAATAAATAATATTATAATAAATAATATAATAAATATTGTAATAAATAATAATATTACAATAATAATATTATAATAAAAATATAATTTATTATATTATAATAAAAATATAAATATATAAATAATATTGTAGTAAATAATATTATAGTAAACATATAAATTATTTTGTAAATAAATATTATATAAAATATATTATATTAATATTATAAATATTATAATAAATAATAATATTACAAAAATAATATTATAATCAAAATATAATTTATTATATTATAATAAAAATATAAATATTATAAAAATAATATAATAAATAATATAATAGTAAACATATAATTTATTTTGTAAATAAATATTATATAAATTATATTATAATAAATAATATAATAAATATTATAACAAATAATAATATTACCAAAGTAATAAATATTATAATAAAAATATAAATATTATATAAATAATATTATAATAAATAATATAATAAATAATAATATTACAAAAATAATATTATAATAAAAATATAATCTATTTTGTAAATAAATATTATATAAATAATATTATAATAATATTATAATAAATAATATTATAATAAATAATATAATAAATATTATAATAAATAATAATATTACAAAAATAATATTATAATAAAAATATAATTTATTATATTATAATAAAAATATAAATATATAAATAATATTATAATAAATAATATTATAGTAAACATATAAATTATTTTGTAAATAAATATTATATAAAATATATTATAATAAATAATATAATAAATATTATAACAAATAATAATATTACAAAAATAATATAATAAAAATATAATTTATTTTGTAAATAAATATTATATAAATAATATTATAATAAACAATATTATAATAAATTATATTATAATAAATAATATAATAAATATTATAATAAATAATAATATTACAAAAATAATATTATAATAAAAATATAATTTAATATATTATAATAAAAATATAAATATTATATAAATAATATTATAATAAATAATATTATAGTAAACATATAATTTATTTGTAAATAAATATTATATAAATAATTTTTATAATAAATAATATAATAAATAATAATGTTATAAAAATAATATTATAATAAAAATATAATTTATTGTATTATAATAAAAATATAAATATATAAATAATATTATAATAAATAATATTATAGTAAACATATAATTTATTTGTAAATAAATATTATATAAATTATATTATAATAAATAATATAATAAATAATAATGTTATAAAAATAATATTATAATAAAAATATAATTTATTATATTATAATAAAAATATAAATATATAAATAATATTATAATAAATAATATTATAGTAAACATATAATTTATTTGTAAATAAATATTATATAAATAATATTATAATAAATAATATAATAAATAATAATGTTATAAAAATAATATTATAATAAAAATATAATTTATTGTATTATAATAAAAATATAAATATATAAATAATATTATAATAAATAATATTATAGTAAACATATAATTTATTTGTAAATAAATATTATATAAATTATATTATAATAAATAATATAATAAATAATAATGTTATAAAAATAATATTATAATAAAAATATAATTTATTATATTATAATAAAAATATAAATATATAAATAATATTATAATAAATAATATTATAGTAAATATATAAATTATTTTGTAAATAAATATTATATAAAATATATTATAATAAATAATATAATAAATATTATAATAAATAATAATATTACAAAAATAATATTATAATAAAAATATAATTTATTATATTATAATAAAAATATATATATTATAAAAATAATATTATAATAAATAATATAATAGTAAACATATAATTTATTTTGTAAATAAATATATTATAAATTATATTATAATAAATAATATAATAAATATTATAATAAATAATAATATTACCAAAGTAATAAATATTATAATAAAAATATAAATATATAAATATTATAATAAATAATATAATAAATAATAATATTACAAAAATAATATAATAAAAATATAATTTATTTTGTAAATAAATATTATATAAATAATATTATAATAAACAATATTATAATAAATTATATTATAATAAATAATATAATAAATATTATAATAAATAATAATATTACAAAAATAATATTATAATAAAAATATAATTTATTATATTATAATAAAAATATTAATATTATATAAATAATATTATAATAAATAATATTATAATAAACATATAATTTATTTTGTAAATAAATATTATATAAATTATATTATAATAATTAATATAATAAATACTATAATAAATAATAATATTACCAAAGTAATAAATATTATAATAAAAATATAAATATTATATAAATAATATTATAATAAATAATAATATTACAAAAATAATATTATAATAAAATTATAATTTATTTTGTAAATAAATTTTATATAAATAATATTATAATAAATAATATATTAATAAATAATATAATAAATATTATAATAAATAATAATATTACAAAAATTATATTATAATAAATAATATTATAGTAAACTTATAAATTATTTTGTAAATAAATATTATATAAAATATATTAAAATAAATAATATAATAAATATTATAATAAATAATTATATTACAAAAATAATATTATAATAAAAATATAATTTATATTATAATAAAAATATAAATATTATAAAAATAGAAATTATATTATAATAAATAATATAATAAATATTATAATAAATAATAATATTACCAAAGTAATAAATATTATAATATTATTTTTGTAATATTATTATTTATTATATTATAATAAATAATATAAATAATAATATTTCAAAAATAATATTATAATAAAAATATAATTTATTTTGTAAATAAATATTACATAAATAATATAATAAATAATATTATAATAAATAATATAATAAATAATATAATAAATAATAATATTACAAAAATAATATTATAATAAAAATATAATTTATTATATTATAATAAAAATATAAATATATAAATAATATTATAATAAATAATATTATAGTAAACATATAAATTATTTTGTAAATAAATATTATATAAAATATATTATAATAAATAATATAATAAATATTATAATAAATAATAATATTACAAAAATAATATTATAATAAAAATATAATTTATTATATTATAATAAAAATATATATATTATAAAAATAATATTATAATAAATAATATAATAGTAAACACATAATTTATTTTGTAAATAAATATATTATAAATTATATTATAATAAATAATATAATAAATATTATAATAAATAATAATATTACCAAAGTAATAAATATTATAATAAAAATATAAATATTATAAAAATATTATAATAAATAATATAATAAATAATAATATTACAAAAATAATATAATAAAAATATAATTTATTTTGTAAATAAATATTATATAAATAATATTATAATAAACAATATTATAATAAATTATATTATAATAAATAATATAATAAATATTATAATAAATAATAATATTACAAAAATAATATTATAATAAAAATATAATTTATTATATTATAATAAAAATATTAATATTATATAAATAATATTATAATAAATAATATTATAATAAACATATAATTTATTTTGTAAATAAATATTATATAAATTATATTATAATAATTAATATAATAAATATTATAATAAATAATAATATTACCAAAGTAATAAATATTATAATAAAAATATAAATATTATATAAATAATATTATAATAAATAATATAATAAATAATAATATTACAAAAATAATATTATAATAAAATTATAATTTATTTTGTAAATAAATATTATATAAATAATATTATAATAAATAATATTATAATAAATAATATAATAATAAATAATATTATAATAAATAATATAATAAATATTATTATAAATAATAATATTACAAAAATAATATAATAAAAATATAACTTATTATATTATAATAAAAATATAAAATAATATTATAATAAACATATAATTCATTTTGTAAATAAATATTATATAAATTATATAATATTGTAATAAATAATATAATAAATAATGTTACAAAAATAAAATTATTATAAAAATATAATTTATTATATTATAATAAAACTATAAATATTATAATAAATAATAATATTATAAAAATATAACTTATTATATTACAATAAAAATATAAATATATAAATATTATAATAAATAATATTATAATAAACATATAATTTATTTTTTAAATAAATATTATATAAATTATATAATATTGTAATAAATAATATAATAAATAATAATGTTACAAAAATAATTTTATAATAAAAATATAATTTATTATATTATAATAAAACTATAAATATTATATAAATAATATTATAATAAATAATATTATAATAAATATTATAATAAATAATATTACAAAAATAATATTATAATAAAAATATAATTTATTATATTATAATAAAAATATAAATATTATATAAATAATATTATAATAAATATTATAATAAATAATAATATTCCAAAAATAATATTATAATAAAAATATAATTTATTTTGTAAATAAATATTAAATAAATAATATTATAAAAAATAATATTATAATAAATAATATTATAATAAATAATATTACAATAAATAATATAATAAATATTATAATAAATAATAATATTACAAAAATAATATTATAATAAAAATATAATTTATTATATTATAATAAAAATATAAATATATAAATAATATTATAGTAAACATATAATTTATTTTGTAAATAAATATTATATAAATTATATTATAATAAATAATAATGTTACAAAAATAATATAATAAAAATATAATTTATTATATTATAATAAAAATATAAATATTATATAAATAATATTATAGTAAATAGTATTATAATAAACATATAATTTATTTTGTAAATAAATATTATATAAATTATATTATAATAAATAATATAATAAATATTATAATAAATAATAATATTACAAAAATAATATTTTAATAAAAATATAATTTATTATATTATAATAAAAATATAAATATTATATAAATAATATTATAATAAACATATAATTTATTTTGTAAATAAATATTATATAAATAATATTATAATAAATAATATTACAAAAATAATATTATAATAAAAATATAATTTATTATATTATAATAAAAATATAATATAAATAATATTATAATAAATATTATAATAAATAATAATATTACAAAAATAATATTATAATAAAAATATAATTTATTTTGTAAATAAATATTATATAAATAATATTATAATAAATAATATTATAATAAATAATATTATAATAAATAATATTATAATAAATAATATTATAATAAATAATATTATAATAAATAATATAATAAATATTATAATAAATAATAATATTACAAAAATAATATTTATTATAATAAACAATATTATAATAAACATATAATTTATTTTGTAAATAAATATTATAAAAATTATATTATAATAAATAATATAATAAATATTATAATAAATAATATTACAAAAATAATATAATAAAAATATAATTTATTATATTATAATAAACATATAAATATTATATAAATAATATTATAATAAATAATATTATAATAAAAATATAATTTATTTTGTAAATAAATATTATATAAATAATATTATAATAAATAATATTATAATAAATAATATTATAAAACATAATATTATAATAAATAATATTATAATAAATAATATTATAATAAATAATATAATAAATATTATAATAAATAATAATATTACAAAAATAATATTATAATAAAAATATAATTTATTATATTATAATAAAAATATAAATATATAAATAATATTATAATAAATAATATTATAATAAATAATATTATAGTAAACATATAATTTATTTTGAAAATAAATATTATATAAATAATATTATAATAAATAATATAATAAATATTATAATAAATAATAATATTATAATAAATAATAATATTACAAAAATAATATTATAATAAAAATATAATTTATTATATAATTATAAAAATATAAATATTATATAAATAATATTATAATAAATAATATTATAATAAACATATAATTTATTTTGTAAATAAAGATTATCTAAATTATAGTATAATAAATATTATAATAAATAATAAAATACCAAAGTAATATTATAATAAAAATATAATTTATTATATTATAATAAAAATATAAATATTATATAAATAATATTATAATAAATAATATAATATACATTATAATAAATAATATTACAAAAATAATATTATAATAAAAATATAATTTATTTTGTAAATAAATATTATAATAAAAAATATAATAAATATTATAATAAATAATAATATTTCAAAAATATTATAATAAAAATATAATTTATTATATTATAATAAAAATATAAATATATAAATAATATTATAATAAATAATATTATAATAAACTTATAATTTATTTTGTAAATAAATATTATATAAATTATATAATATTGTAATAAATAATATAATAAATAATAATGCTACAAAAATAAAATTATAATAAAAATATAATTTATTATATTATAATAAAACTATAAATATTAATAAATAATATTATAGTAAACATATAATAAATATTATAATAAATAATAATATTACAAAAATAATATTATAATAAAAATATAATTTATTTTGTAAATAAATATTATATACATAATATTATAATAAATAATATTATAATAAATAATATTATAATAAATAATAATATTACAAAAATAATATAATAAAAATATAAATTATTATATTATAATAAAAATATAAATATATAAATATTATAACAAATAATATTATAATAAACATATAATTTATTTTGTAAACAAATATTATATAAATTATATAATATTGTAATAAATAATATAATAAATAATAATGTTACAAAAATAATTTTATAATAAAATATAATTTATTATATTATAATAAAACTATAAATATTATATAGATAATATTATAATAAATAATATTATAATAAATATTATAATAAATAATAATATTACAAAAATAATATTATAATAAAAATATAATTTATTATATTATAATAAAAATATAAATATTATATAAATAATATTATAATAAATATGATAAATAATATTACAAAAATAATATTATAATAAAAATATAATTTATTTTGTAAATAAATATTATATAAATAATATTATAATAAATAATATTATAATAAATAATAATATTACAAAAATAATATTATAATAAAAATATAATTTATTTTGTAAATAAATATTATAATAAATAATATTATAATAAATAATATTATAATAAATAATATAATAAATATTATAATAAATAATAATATTTCAAAAATATTATAATAAAAATATAATTTATTATATTATAATAAAAATATAAATATATAAATAATATTATAATAAATAATATTATAATAAACTTATAATTTATTTTGTAAATAAATATTATATAAATTATATAATATTGTAATAAATAATATAATAAATAATAATGCTACAAAAATAAAATTATAATAAAAATATAATTTATTATATTATAATAAAACTATAAATATTAATAAATAATATTATAGTAAACATATAATAAATATTATAATAAATAATAATATTACAAAAATAATATTATAATAAAAATATAATTTATTTTGTAAATAAATATTATATACATAATATTATAATAAATAATATTATAATAAATAATATTATAATAAATAATAATATTACAAAAATAATATAATAAAAATATAAATTATTATATTATAATAAAAATATAAATATATAAATATTATAACAAATAATATTATAATAAACATATAATTTATTTTGTAAACAAATATTATATAAATTATATAATATTGTAATAAATAATATAATAAATAATAATGTTACAAAAATAATTTTATAATAAAATATAATTTATTATATTATAATAAAACTATAAATATTATATAGATAATATTATAATAAATAATATTATAATAAATATTATAATAAATAATAATATTACAAAAATAATATTATAATAAAAATATAATTTATTATATTATAATAAAAATATAAATATTATATAAATAATATTATAATAAATATGATAAATAATATTACAAAAATAATATTATAATAAAAATATAATTTATTTTGTAAATAAATATTATATAAATAATATTATAATAAATAATATTATAATAAATAATAATATTACAAAAATAATATTATAATAAAAATATAATTTATTTTGTAAATAAATATTATAATAAATAATATTATAATAAATAATATTATAATAAATAATATAATAAATATTATAATAAATAATAATATTACAAAAATAATATTATAATAAAAATATAATTTATTATATTATAATAAAAATATAAATATATAAATAATATTATAATGATTATAAATAATATCATCATGTTGAAACAAAGGGTTTTTGGATACATACAGTCCGTGTCCTTTTCCTGTTTATAGAAAGCTCTATATAGTTGAAAATATATGTTGATATGAGGTAGAATTGAATGGATTGAAGACACCTGAAGATCTCAGAATATTTATATTAAATAGGTGGTTTCATGATTGATGAAGGTTGTTGTGAAAGTCGAGTAGAGGAAATTCTGTTAAGAACTGTAGAGTTGCTTCGCAGGTTTGGGTTGCTTTGATGTATATCCGTTGTGTACGTGTAAAATTTAATTATGAGTGGTAAATTTATGAAATGTTATCGTTTAAAAATGATGTCGCTTAATATTTTTGAGGAATTGAAGTCATGTATAGAAATCATGGATTTTCTGTTGTAATGATGTGCTACATGTTGAAACAAAGGGTCCTTGGGTGCATACTGTCCCCATTGCGAGTTTTTAGTTTATGTCCTGTTAATAGAAGCTCAAACATCTTCTGGGATTTGTGTTGATGTGATGAAAAGTTGACTGGATTCAGATACCTGAAGATTTGAGATTATTTATCTTAAGTTGGTAGGTTGATTGATGATTGTGACTTTGAGAGGCGAGTAGAGTAAATAATGTTGAGGTGTAATTTTGAGAGATTTGTTGAGAATGAAGAAGAGTTCCTTCATAGGGTTGGGTTGCTCTGAAGTATATGCATTGTGCTCGTATAAAATTGCAGGAGATTCTTTAAATATGAGTGGCAAATTTTGAAAATGATGTCTTATGTTGAAGTAGAGACTTGATGAGGTTTTCGCTAAATATGGATGTAATGTTGTGCTACATGTTGAAAAAATTGTTTTTGGAGCATACGGTTAAGAATTTGCGTCGATATGGTGTAAAATTGATTAGTTTGAAGACACCTAAAGATTGATGATGGTGGTTGTGAAAGTCGAGTAGAGTAAATACTGTTGCGAAGGTAAAATTTTTATTAGAGTGCTTTAAATATGTTTACTTTGTTGGGGAGTGTATGTGGTATTGTTCTGTTATATATTTGTATATATCGAGGAAGAAAGTTTTTGTCTAAAAATTTATATGTAAATAACTTAAAGAAATCTCGCTATCGCTTGTTTGAGGTTGAAAATATAGTTATAGTTAATGATTTGTTTTTGAGTTTTGTATAAAATTGTGGGTGATTCTTTAAATATGAATTTATGAAATGTTTAGTTTCTCGTCAAAACATTTTAGAATTTTTATGTTTACAGTTGGTGGGTTCTGATTGATGATGACATTTTGAGAGTCGATGGAAGCGAATGTTGTTGAGAGAAGGTGGAATTTTTAGATTAAAATGAAGAGTTCCTTCATAGGGTGGGTTGATGTTGTTCTGTTTTATAATATGTTAATATTATCGCTACGTATTTGTATTTTATACAGAATTTATTATTTGTTTTATGATGTTAATTTGAATCGTTGACTTGGTGGTTAGTTGATTGATGAAAGTTGAATTTTGTGTAGAGGAAATATTCTGTTCAAAACGTAGAATTTGTTTTAAAGTAATGCTTAATGCTTTTTATATGTTTACTTTGACAGAAAATGTTCGTGTTCTACATGTATCGCTTATGTATTTGTAAATATTAAGGAAAGAAAATAAATATCGTCATGATTATATATTTTAAATCGAGTTAATGGGAGCTCTAGTATCTTTCGCATTTTTTAACGCAGATATTTTTAATAATTTATGCAGAGATGGAGTGGGGTGTAAATTCTGTATGGTTTGAAGAAGGTGTTGAAAGTAGAGGGATATAAAGTTGAGAAGAATTTTGTATTAAAGTGAACAGTTTCTTAATGTTATTTAAACATACTTTTATAGCAGGTTGTATAGGTTACGAGGAATGATAATTTTTTTCTTTTTTCACAAAATTTTTAATATCCTCGCGATATATTTTGCATTTTTAAAGCAATGGTTTTAATGATTTTCGTTGAGATATTGTATATTGAAATAGTGTAGGTGTTTTAGATATTGATATTCGAGTAGAGCAGAATAATTATGAGAAGGCAGAATTTTATAATAAAATGTTCAAAAGAACAATTAGCATTGTTTAGCTTTATTTATGACGAAAATAATTTTTCTGTACCATTTTTAGGCGCTATTTTTTTGTTTAAATTTGATTATCATATGAAAAAAATTTTCTGTTATATTTCTTTATTAAGTTGGTTTATTTTTTATTTTAGAGAATTTTTGTTGGATTCGCTTTATGTGTTATTCGCTTGATGTTTCATATATTTTTATTCCGCTTGATTTTTATCATATCTGCTTTATCAACTTTTTAGTTGCATATTTTTATATTTGTATAGTTTGTCGTGCCTTAATTATATTGACTAATTTTGTTGATATTTTGCTGTATTTCGTGTTTAAATTTGAAAATTGTTGGCTTAAGTAAAAAAATCAATGTTGTTGATATGTTTGATATTACGATGTGTTTTTACCAAGGAAAGGGAATATAATTTCTGATTAATTTGGTAGAGTTATGATTCATGATGTTGGGTCGAAAATAATAGCGTTGCGCCTTGATGTTGTTGACATATTAATAAAAATTTATAAATTTCGTGAGCATATTTGGAATATAACCAGACAATATTGATCGATATTTTCTTTATATTTTCCTATTTATTTTATGACATACTTTTTTCTGTGATATTAGTTTAAGTTTTGTGTATTTATTTAAATTCATATTTTTATGTTTTTTGTTTTATGTACGTACAATTCTGTTCCAATGTGAAGTAAAAAGAGTTTCATATTGTAAGTTTAATTGTATTTTGGTGTATTTTATTAAATTAATGTATTGTTTTTATCATTAAATAGACGACCCTTGATAAAGTCTACAAATATAGACGAAACTTCGGAAAATATGTAAAGAAACGTTGTTTTATTTACACTAAACACTTTAGACCATGTTAGCTCAATTAAATTAATCAATTTAAAATATTTCAAAATAAGATAATATTTTAAGAAAAAAAAAAAATAAACTACTAATGATTATTCCGTTTAAGAATTATATTTAAGATATTATGTATAAAGGATGTAAATTTTATTATGAATTATTTTTGAAGATTTAAATATTTAAAATATTTGTTTTGCTTTATTACTTTATAATTAAATAAATATTTAATTTATTTTTGTTAAATCGCATTTTAAATCATAATAGATTTATGTATGTCTACCATTATATAGAAATAAAGAAAAAAAAATATGCATTCTTATTCTATCGATGTTAATATTTATTATATTATTAGGACTGATTTATTATATAGGTATTTATGAAAGGATGTGACGATTTTAATAAAAATTATATTAAATAAAAAAATTTTGATTATTCAAAAATAATTTGAATATATTGTAGTATTTGTTTAAATCATATTTATATTTTGGACTTTTATAGTTTTTAAATGGTTGAGTTGAGATGAGTTACTTGCAGTAAAATAAAGATTTTTAAAATTTCCTATTTATTGTTTATAAAAGTAAAAATATTACGTATTATTCATTATTTTATCGACGTAAAGAATTATTATATTATTATGACTGATTTATATATTTATGAAAGAATGTGACGGTTTAAATAAAAATTATGTTATGTTATAAATAATATTAATTATTTGAAAAAAAGAAAAAAAAAAAAATTAAAATCATCGAATTATTTATTGTTTAAATTATAATTATTTTTTGGACTTTTATAGTTTTTAAATGTTTGGAGTTGGAGTGTGTTTTATTTGGCTTACTTTTCAGAATAATATTATGGATTTTTTAAATTCTCTATTTATTATTTTTGTAAAAAAATATTTTTTATATAGTTGAAAATATATGTTGATATGATGTAGAATTGAATGGATTGAAGACACATAAAAATTTCAGAATATTAATATTAAGTTGGTGGTTTCATGATTGATGAAGGTTGTTGTGAAAGTCGAGTAGAGGAAATTCTGTTGAGAAGGTAGAATTTTGAGATTGATGGAGAATGAAGTGAAGAGTTGCTTCGCAGGTTTGGGTTGCTGTGATGTATATCCGTTGTGTCGTGTAAAATTATAGTAGATTCTTTAAATATGAGTGGGAAATTTATGCTGAAGTAGAGACTTGGAGAGGTTTTCTCTTAATATTTTGTGAGAAATTGAAGTCCTGTATAGAAATCATGGATATAATGATGTGATACATGTTGCAAAAATTGTTTTTGGAGCAT
Source organism: Cordilura impudica (assembly GCA_963682025.1). Classification (NCBI taxonomy): domain Eukaryota; kingdom Metazoa; phylum Arthropoda; class Insecta; order Diptera; family Scathophagidae; genus Cordilura; species Cordilura impudica. Next base: position 31,829,892 of record OY821517.1, read on the forward strand.
ACGGTCCGAAGAGAAGGATTAGTTTTTTGAAAAATATTATAGATTTTTTAAATTTTTTATTTATTTATTTTATAATTTATCTAATTATGAAGGATTGAAACGGTTTAAATAAAAATTATGTTAAATAAATAATATAGAAAAAAATATATTTCATATATTATATAATATTAAAAAAAAACAAAATTTATCATATTATTTGTTTTAATTATAATTATTTTTTAGACTTTTATAGTTTTTAAATGTTTGGAGTTTATTTAGCTTATTTATTTGGCTTAGTTTTGAGAAAAATATTTTGGATTTTTAAAATTTTCTATTTATTGTTTATTTTTTCGCATTATTAATTTATTTTATCGACGCAAAGATTTATATTATGACTGCTTTTCATATTTATGAAAGAATGTGACGGTTTAAATAAAAATAATGTTAAATAAATAATATTGGTTATTTGAAAATAATATAAAAAGTATTGTTTGTTCAAATTATAATTATTTTTAGGATTTTCGTAGTTTTTAAATGGTTGAGGATTGTATTTGATTTAGTTTTCTTAAAGATATTATAGAATTAAATTTCCTATTGTTTATAGAAGTAAAAAATACTTTTTCGCATTATTAATATATTTTATCAACGCAAAGAATTATTATATTATTAAGACCGATTAATATATTTATGAAAGGATATGACGGTTTAAATAAAAATTATTACAAAAAAAAATATATTTTAAAAAGAAGTTAAAATTATCGCATTATTTGTTTAAATTATAATTATTTTAAGGACTTTCGTAGCTTTTAAGTGGTTCCATTTATGGTTTATAGAAGTTAAAAAACCTTTTTTCGCATTATTCATTATTTTATCGAATTAAATACTGCGTTTTATATTATTGTTTCATTTGTTTGAATTATAATTATTCTTACGATTTTTGTTGAAATGGTTGAGTAGAAGACAAGGCTTAGTTTTTAGAAAAATAATATAGATTTTTTAAATTTCCTATTTAATGAGTGTAGACGTAAACAATTTATTTTTATTTATTTTATGATTCAGGAAGTATTGAAACGGTTTAAATAAAAGTTATGTTAAATAATATTGATTATATAAAAAAAAAATAGTTAAAATTATCGTATTATTTGTTTTAATTATAATTAGTTTTAGGACTTTTATAGTTTTTAAATGTTGGAGTCGGAATGGGTTTTATTTACCTTAGTTTTCGGAAAAATATAAGATTTTTGAAATATCCTATTTATTGTTTATAGAAGTAAAAAATATTTTTTCGCATTATTATTTTATCGACGCAGAGTTATTATATTATTAAGATTGATATATATAGTTATGAAAGAATGTGACGATTTAAATAAAACTTATGTTAAATATATAATATTATTTGAAAATAAGTTAAAATTATCGCATTATTTGTTTAAATTATAATTACTTTTTCGACTGTCGTAGTTTATAGTTTATAGAAGTAAAAAAAAACCTTTTTTCGCATTATTTATTATTTTATCGAATTAAAAAATTTTATTATTAAAGACTGAGTTTTATATTATTGTTTCATTTGTTTAAATTATAATTATTCTTAAGACTTTTGTTGAAATGGTTGAGTAGAAGACGAGGCGTAGTTTTTAGAAAAATATTATAGATTTTTTAAATTTCTTATTTATTGAGTGTAGAAGAAAAAAAATAATTTTTTTTATTTAAATAAATAAAAATTATGTTAAATAAATAATTTTGATTATTTGAAAAAAAAAAAAATAAAAAAAAAGTTAAAATTATAGTATTATTTGTTTTAATTATAATTATTTTTTGGACTTTTATGTTTTGAAATGTTTGGAGTTGGAGTGTGTTTTATTTAGCTTAGTTTTCAGAAAAATATTATGGATTTTAAAATTTTCTATTTATTGTTTATTTATGTAAAAACATATTTTTTATATAGTTGAAAATATATGTTGAAATGATGTAGAATTGAATGGATGGAAGACACCTAAAAATTTCAGAATATTTATATTAAGTAGGTGGTTTCAAGATTGATGAAGGTTGTTGTGAAAGTCGAGTAGAGGCAATTCTGTTGAGAAGGTAGAATTTTTAGATTGAAGTGAAGAGTTGTTTTGCAGGTTTGGGTTACTCTGATGTATATCCGTTGTGTACGTGTAAAATTTAATAAAATTGCAGAAGATTCTTTAAATATGAGTTGGTAATTTATAAAATGTTATCGTTTGAAAATTATGTCTTAATGTTGAAGTAGAGACTTGAGGTTTTCGCTAAATATTATGTGAGAAATTGAAGTCCTGTATAGAAATCATGGATGTTCTCCTGTTGTAATGATGTGCTACAGGTTGAAACAAATGGTTTTTGGTTGCATACGGTCCGAAGAGGATTTTTAAAATTTTCTATTTATTTATTTTATGATTTATTTATTTATGAGGATTGAAATGAAAAATTATGTTAAATAAATAATATTGATTATTTGAAAAAAAAAAAAAAGTTAAAATTATCGTATTATTTGTTTAAATTATAATTATTTTTTGTATTTTTATAGTTTTTAAATGGTTAAGTTGAGATGTGTTAGTTGCAGTAAAATATTTTTAAAATTTCCTATTTATTGTTTATGAAGCATTTTTATTATTTTATCGACGTAAAGAATTATTATATTATTATGACTAATTTATATATTTATGAATGTGACGGTTTAAATAAAAATTATATTATGTTATAAATAATATTGGTTATTTAAAAAAAAAAAAGTTAAAATTATCGTATTATTTGTTTTAATTATAATGATTTTTTGGACTTTTATAGTTTTTAAATGTTTGGAGTTGGAGTGTGTTTTATTTAGCTTAATTTTCAGAAAAATATTATGGATTTTAAAATTTTCTATTGTTTCTTTTTGTAAAAAAAATTTTTTATGTAGTTGAAATTTCAGAATATTTATATTAAGTGGGTGGTTTCATGATTGATGAAGGTGGTTGTGAAAGTCGAGTAGAGGAAATTCTGTTGAGAAGGTAGAATTTTGAGATTGTTTGAGTTTGATGAAGAGTTCCTTCGTAGGGTAAGTTGCTCTGATGTACATATATCCGTTTTGTTCGTATAAAATTTCAGGCGATTCTTTAAGTATGAGTGGCAAATTTATTAAATGTTATCGTTTGAAAATGATGTCTTAATGTTGAAATAGAGACTTGATAAGATTTTTGTAAATATTTTGTGAGGAATTGAAGTCATGTATAGAAATCATGGATGTTCTGTTGTAATGATGTGCTACATGGTGAAACAAAGGGTTATTGGTTGCATACGGTCCCCTTTGGGAGTTTTTAGTTTATGTCCTGTTAATAGAAGCAAGCTCCAACATCTTCTGGGATTTGTGTTGATGTGATGAAAAGTTGACTGGATTCAAGATATCAAAGTTGGTGGGTTGATTGATGATTGTGACTTTGAGTCGAGTAGAGTAAATAATGTTGAGATGGTGTAATTTTGAGAGATTTTTTGAGATTGAATTCAAGAGTTCCTTTATAGGGTTGGGTTGCTCTGAAGTATATCCATTGTGTTCGTGTAAAATTGAATAAAATTGCAGGCGATTCTTTGAATATGAGTGGGTAATTTATGAAATGTTATCGTTTGAAAATGATGTCTAATGTTGAAGTAGAAACTTGATGCGGTTTTCGCATAATATTTTGTGAGAAATTGAAGTCCTGTATAGAAGTCATGGATGTAATGATCTACTATATGTTGAAAAATTTGTTTTTGGAGAAGGATTAGGTCTCTGAAAAATATAGATTTTTAAAATTTCCTATTTATTTATTTTATAATTTATTTATCTAATTATGAAGGATTGAAACGGTTTAAATAAAAATTATGTTAAATAAATAATATTGATTATTTGAAAAAGTTAAATTTATCGTATTATTTGTTTTAATTATAATTAGTTTTAGGACTTTTATAGTTTTTAAATGTTTGGAGTTGGAATGTGTTTTATTTGGCTTAGTTTTCAGAAAAATATTTTGGATTTTTAAAATTTTCTATTTATTGTTTATTTTTTTCGCATTGTTAATTTATTTTATCGACGCAAAGATTTATATTATGACTGCTTTTCATATTTATGAAAGAATGTGATGGTTTAAATAAAAATAATGTTAAATAAATAATATTGGTTATTTGAAAATAATATAAAAATTATTGTTTGTTTAAATTATAATTATTTTTAGGATTTTCGTTGTTTTTAAATGGTTGAGTTGAGATGGATTATATTTGACTTAGTTTTCGGAAAAATATTATAGAATTTAATTTCTTATTTATTGTTTATAGAAGTAACAAAATACTTTTTCGCATTATTAATTTATTTTATCGACGCAAAGAGTTATTATATTATTATGACTGCTTTATATATTTATGAAAGAATGTGACGGTTTAAATAAAAATTATGTTAAAAAATTAATATTGATTATTCGAAAATAAGTTAAAAATTAAAAAATCTCATTACTAATTTATTTTATCAACGCAAAGAATTATATTATAATATTATGATGGATTTATATATTTATGAAAGGATGTGACGATTTAAATAAAAATTATGTTCAATATATAATATTGATTACTTGAAAATAAGTTAAAATTATCGCATTATTTGTTTAAATTATAATTACTTTTTCGACTGTCGTAGTTTTTAAGCGGTTCCATTTATGGTTTATAGAAGTAAAAAACCCTTTTTCGCATTATTTATTATTTTATCGAATTAAAAAATTTTATTATTAAAGACTGCGTTTTATATCAATGTTTCATTATATTTATTCATTTTATATATATTTATTATATTTATATTTTATATTTATATTTTATATTTCATTATATTTATATTTATTTTGTTGAAATGGTTGAGTAGAAGACAAGGCGTAGTTTTCAGAAAAATATTATAGATTTTTTAATTTCCTGTTTATTAAGAGTAGAAGTAAAAAAAAAAATTATTTAAATAAATAAAAATTATGTTAAATAAATAATATTGATTATTTGAAAAAAAAAAAAAAAAAAAAACAAGTTAAAATTATCGTATTATTTGTTTAAATTCTAATTATTTTTTTTTATTTTTATAGTTTTTAAATGGTTGAGTTGAGATGTGTTAGTTTCAGTAAAATATTTTTAAAATTTCCTATTTATTGTTTATGAAAGTAAAAAAAATCGCATTTTTATTATTTTATCGAAATAAAGAATTATTACATTATTATGACTAATTTATATATTTATGAAAGAATGTGACGGTTTAATTAAAAATTATGTAATGTTATAAATAATATTGGTTATTTGAAAAAAAAAAGTTAAAATTATCGTATTATTTGTTTTAATTATAATTATTTTTTTAGACTTTTATAGTTTTTAAATGTTTGACGTTGGAGTGTGTTTTATTTGGCTTAGTTTTCAGAATAACATTACGGATTTTTTAAATTTTCTATTTATTGTTAATTTTTGTAAAAGCATATTTTTTATATAGTTGAAAATATATGTTGATATGATGTAGAATTGAATGGATTGACGACACCTAATAAATTCGGAATATTTCTATTAAGTTGTTGGTTTCATGATTGATGAAGGTGGTTGTGAAAGTCGAGTAGAGGAAATTCTGTTGAGAAGGTAGAATTTTGAGATTGTTTGAGTTTGATGAAGAATTCCTTCGTAGAGTTAGGTACATATATCCATTTTGTTGGTATAAAATTGCAGGCGATTCTTTAAGTATGAAAATGATGTCTTAATGTTGAAGTAGAGACTTGATGAGGCTTTCGCCAAATATTTTTTGAAGAATTGAAGTCATATATAGAAATCATGAATGTTGTCCTGTTGTAATTATGTGTAACATGTTGAAACAAAGAGTTTTTGGGTACATACTGTCTCCGTTGGGAGGTTTTGGATTTCATGTCCTGTTAATAGTAGCAAGCTCAAACATTTTCTGGGATTTGTGTTGATGTGATGAAAAGTTGACTGGATTCAAGATATCCGAAGATTTGAGAATATTTACTTTGAGTTGGTGGGTTGATTGATGATTGTGACTTTGAGAGTCGAGTAGAGTAAATAATGTTGAAAATTATTTCCTATTGTTGAAGTAGAAACTTGATGAGGTTTTCGCATAATATTTTGTGAGAAATTGAAGTCCTGTATAGAAGTCATGGATGTAATGATCTACTATATGTTGAAAAAATTGTTTTTGGAGAAGGATTAGTTTTCTGAAAAATATAGATTTTTAAAATTTCCGATTTATTTATTTTATAATTTATCTAATTATGAAGGATTGAAACGGTTTAAATAAAAATTATGTTAAATAAATAATATTGATTATTTGAAAAAGTTAAATTTATCGTATTATTTGTTTTAATTATAATTAATTTTAGGACTTTTATAGTTTTTAAATGTTTGGAGTTAAAATGTGTTTTATTGACTTAGTTTTGAGAAAAATATTTTGGATTTTTAAAATTTTCTATTTATTGTTTACTTTTTTGCATTATTAATTTATTTTATCGACGCAAAGAATTATATTATTACGAATGCTTTATATATTTATGAAAGAATGTGATGGTTTAAATAAAAATAATGTTAAATAAATAATATTGGTTATTTGAAAATAATATTAAAATTATTGTTTGTTCAAATTATAATTATTTTTAGGATTTTCGTAGTTTTTAAATGGTTGAGTTGAGATGGATTGTATTTGACTTAGTTTTCGGAAAAATATTATAGAATAAAATTTTCTATTTATTGTTTATAGAAGAAAATAATATTTTTTCGCATAATTTTTTATTTTATTAACGTAAAGAATTATCATATTATTGAGACTGATTTATATATTTATGAAAGGATGTGACGGTTTAAATAAAAATTATGTTATGTTATGTTATAAATAATATTGATTATTCAAAAGGAATTCAAAATTATCGCATTATTTGGTTTTTGAATGTTTGAGTTGAGATGGCTAAGTTTTCGGAAATATATAGAGTTAAATTTCCTATTTGTTGTTTATAGAAGTATCGATGTAAAGAATTATATTATATAGTTATGTAAGGATATAATGACGGTTTAAATAAAAATAACATAAAATTATCGTATTATATGTTTAAATTATAATTATTTTTAGGACTTTCGAAGTTTTTTAATGGTTGAGTGGAGATAAATTTGTTTTCAGAAAAAATCATAGTTTTTAAAATTCCTTTTTATTATTATTTATTTTATGATTTATTTATTTATGAAAGATTGAAATGGTTTAAATATAAATTATGTTAAATAATACTGATTATTTGAAAAAAAAAACAAGTAAAAATGATCATATAATTTGTTTTAATTATAATTAGTTTTAGGACTTTAATTGTTTTTAAATGTTGGAGTCGGAATGAGTTTTATTTGGTTTAGTTTTCAGAAAAATATCATAGATTTTTTAAATTTCCTATCTATTGTGTGTAGAAGTAAAAAAAATTTTTTTTTACATTTGTCATAATTTTATCGATGTAAAGAATTATTACTACGACTGATTTATTTATTTATGAAAGATTGAAAACGGTTTAAATAAAAATTATGTTAAATAAATATTAGAATTATCGCATTATTTGTTTAAATTATAATTATTTTTGGACTTTCGTTGTTTTTATGTGGTACCATCCATTTATTGTTTATAGAAGTAGAAAACTTTTTTCTCATTATTCATTATTTTATCGATGTGAAAAATAATATTATTAAATATTGCGTTTTATGTAGTTATGCAAGGATGTTATGACGATCGAAGTAAAAATTATGTTAAATAAATAATATTGGTTAAGTTAAAATTATCGTATTATGTGTTTAAATTATAATTATTTTTAGGGATTTTATAGTTTTTAAACGTGGGAATGGGCTTTATTTAGCTTAGTTTTCAGAAAAATATTATAGATTTTTGAAATTTCCTATTTATTGTTTATAGAAGTAAAGGAATTTTTTTTTGCATTATTAATTAATATTTTATCGACGCAAAAAAGTATATTAATAAGACGAATTTATATATTTATGAAAGGATGTGACGGTTTAAATAAAAATTGTTAAATAAATAATATTGATTAATTGAAAATAAAATAAAATTATCGTACTGTTTGTTCAAATTATAATTATTTTTAGGATTTTCGTAGTTTTGAAATGGTTAAGTTGAGATGGGTTGTATTTGGCTTAGTTTTCAGATAAATATTATACATTTTTAAAATTTCCTATTTATACGATTCCACCCTGTTACTAAATATTTGTTTTTTAAGTTTTATTGTTTGAAAATGTAAAATTTTACGCAATTCATTTCGATTAATTTGTCAAATTCCTGTTAAAATATTAAATTATATAAATTTTGGGAAAATTATTTCCGACAATTTATTATATCAAAAAGTAAAATTAATTTTGTATATTGTATTATTTTTGAAACTCTGCCTTATTATTCTCCATTATTGATTTAAAATTATATTATTGATATATTTAGAAAGAGAAAGGAACATGTTTAAAGCTCGATGATTCGTTTGAAACGCTTTCAGCATTATTTTTTTAATTATCATAAAAATGAATAAATTTTATTTCTTTTATAATTTTAAATTATAAAATTCAGTAAAGACGCAAAATATTATTTGTATTTTCAAAAAATTCATTTTATTAAAATTTCATTGATTTTTGCGTTATGTTTATTTATGTATAAATTAAGGCGATGTTTTTAAATACAGCCAATGGGCTGGCATTACGACCCATTTGGATTTTTTATACCACAGATCTAATATTATTGTCAGTTTATGTATTACGCTCTTTATAAAAAAAAAATGGCTTCGTGACATTGACTTTTTTTTATAATTCTACAGAGGGCCCAAGGTCGTATGATATGTGGTTGGTTCAAAATCTTTACGAAAAGGGGTTAATAGTAATTTAGACTGTCTGAAACGCTTTGATAACATGATCAATAGTCTGTCTAACTATAGTTTAGCTCGTTTTTCATTTTTTTCATTTTTTTTTTTTTTTTTGTAAATATTTATTACCAATTATAATTTTTTAAGGTTTGAAACCCAATTTTTTATAGATTTGTGATCAATTTATCGATTGACTTTTCTCTGAATTTTGCTATTTATATTTATATAGTTTTTTTTTTTTTTTTAATATAATTTGTTTAAATTATTTAATTTTAAGTGTTGAGTAGTTCGTGTTCTATAATTTGATAATTGTTGGTTTTTATTGGACACGCAAAATGTGCATTGCAAAAAGTTTTATCGAAATATGGTAATTTACAATAAAATATTTTCGAAATTTTAAAATTCGTTAAAACGAGTTTAGTCGCTATATTGTGAAATATATAAAAATATTTTTTTAGTTAGTAATAATAATTAACTTTAAACGACGCTTTTTTAAAAAGTTTAAGAGCTTGCCATGGTAAATGGTAAAATGTTTTTTTTTTTTAAATAAAATTATATGAATTGGTTAAACATACATACATATATTTTAATTGTATTTGTGATTGAGTAATAAATAAATATATTAAAAAAGAAATATATTAAAAAACAATATCATTATTGTATATTCAAGATTAACAGAGTATTTAGAAGATATGTTTACAAAATGCGATAATAAAAGTTTGAGAGCCTTTAAATTAGTTAAATGATTAAATTAAGTGATTTGGTCTATAAATAACAATCGAAGTTGCTAAAGATTGGTTAAAACTTCATATTCATATATTTATATATTTTTTAACAAAGATTAATTAACTATATTTTTACAAATGTTGTATATTTGAAATATCGTGATCATGATCATATGGTAGAATTGAATAGGTAGAAAATTTAATTGGCGACAAATTTTTAGTATCTAAAGAAATATGATGGTGAAAAAATGTTTACATAATTAGAAAAAAGTTTATAAATCCACAAGGATTTCAAAGTACATATTTACAGTAAATCAATCAATCACATTTTGTGAATTCGATCTTTCAGAAAACTACAAGTACATCTAATTTAATTTCTATTAAGAAATAATTTTTCTGTTTATTTAAGATGGTTTTCTTTTTTTATTATATGGAATTTAAACAATTTTTTGGTAAAATATTGGAAGTTTCCAATGTTATGGTTATTATTTATAAAATTATTTTCACACAGTTTAGAAATAAATTAAAATCGACAGATTTTTGGGAAGAAGTCATAACAAAATTGAACGTGGGAAAAGTAATGTTTTTCATAAATCTTGCAAACAGATTTGAAAATATTTTTTGAAATATTTTAATCATAGGTTATTCTAGAATTAGGTGAAATAGATTTCTTTATTAAATTGCTGGTAATAAGTCATTTTTGGTATACAAAAAAAAAAAAAAAAAAAAAAAAAAATCGATAACATTGATTGTTGACAATTACAAATATTTGTGTTACACAAAACATGAGCAAATTTTGATTTTCTACAAAAGTTTCAATTTCAAAAGAGATTGAACATAAATCTTTCAATGTGTGATGGAATGGTTGAGGTGCTTTATAAACGAAATATAATCTCATATTTATTATACATGGCGAATAAATACAGATTGATAATTATTTTATAAATGTGTATGTAGAACTCGCATTAATATTAACCATGCAACATTATAAAGGAGGGCAAATACAACTCTGCGATGTTTTATAAATTTTGTAGAAATAAAGCAAATTATATAAAATAAAACATTTCTGAAAAATTAAAATTTCTTAATTAAATAAGTTTGTTGTTAAATATTATTTAATTATTGATTCAACATTATGGACATTTTTTATTGATTTTAATATTCGCTTGAAACTAAAAGAAGAAAAATACATACAAAAAATAAGAATTCAAAATCAAATCAATATACATGAGTTATTGTTTAAAATTGTATATAAATATATTTTAGTATGCATAAATAATCAAGTGTATATTGAAAGTATTTTTGCGGCATAAATTGTAGAGTAGTAATTTGTTAAAAAATACAATAAAAAAATTTTTGTACAAAAAAAGTTAACAAATTTTACGATTAATTATTAATTATTATTAATTACGATTAATAATATTTTTTGTTTAAAAACAATTAAATAAAAGAAAAACGTAAAACATAAGCATAATAGACGAAACATAATAGAAAAAAATTATTTAAAGTACCCCAAAAAAAAAAAAACAACTTAAAACATTCACTATTTTCCATTATAAACAAATAAAATTAAACAACAACAACAAAAATATAAAGGCTGAGAGAGATCCAATCACTTTAAAATATAAAATTTCAGTTATAAACATGAACTAGATGAATATTAATTATAAATAATGCATGGTTTATTTTGTAAAATAGTTTTTGAGTATAATAACAATATTGTATAGCAATGTTTTAAGGATTAATATTTTAAATAAAATATTTAACTATAAACAGACCAACCAACACACATTCTATATATGCATTTTATATAAATTTATGATTTTGTTGACATTTTTAAAAAATTTTGTTTGAAATTATTAAAAAGCATACAAAGCTCATTATTTATTTAAACATAATCAATTTTAACATGATTTTAATTACATTAAGAAGTTTGTAATTAATTGTTATAAAATTAACAATTTTATGATTATTTAATATATTTAATAGATTTATTTAACAAAACATTCATAACCCCTTTTTGCACCACCTTTCGCTCTGTATACATTTTGACTCATATGCTTCATTCCCTCGTAATTGATAATACCATTTTTTTTCGCACACTTTCATAAGCTCTCATCAAACTTTCATAAACTCAAAAATTTTTCCAAAAAAAAAATACTTCGCAATTACTCGCATACTTGCATCACCCAAATAGTATTTTTAAATTTCTTCCATATTTTTTTTTTTTTTTATATATATAAAATTCAATTGTAGTGCATTCGCAAAAATCATTTTTAAATATCAGTCTTGACTTTTCTCAACGCATTCAATAATCTTAAAGTTTTAGAAGATCGCATTCATCGCATCAAATGTATACAATTTCGCATAATTTCTCAATAAAGATACAAACATATCGCATTCATTAAATTAAGTAAAAATGTTCGCATGTCACAAATGATAAATGTGTAATTTTATGTTTTCAACATTTCGCATAAAAAACTATCTCCATTCATAAAAAAACAAAAACGTAATAAGTTATGTACACTTATGACAAATTGCTCACACACACTCACAGAATTTTAATTATTTCTCATCGCATTTTTTCACCTCTGTTACACTGTTTTGTATCGCAAATTTTCCAAACTTTTCAATTATATTTGTTTAACTTTTAACACTTCTTCATTCACTACACATAAGCTCGAAGAACTAAACGTAGTTTAATAAATTTTCTGACGTAGCGTAAGGAAGAACTATACGTAGTTTAATAAATTCTTTGTCGTTGTGCAAGGAACAACTCATACGTAGTTTAATGAATGAAATTAAATTTTATGCATATTTAAATATTTTTGGAATAGGGAATAACCATACGTAGCTAATAAATTCTTACGTAATTTAATAAATTTTCTGACGTAGCGTAAGGAAGAACTATACGTAGTTTAATGAATGAAATTCAATTTTACATACTTATATTAAAATACTTTTAGAGTTTCATACGTAGTTTATTGAAGAACCTTACGAAGTTTTATGAATTTTCTTACATGTTTCATTTTAACGTAATTTAAGAATAATATATTCCAAGGACTTTTACGGTAGTTTAAATTTTTACCATAGAATTTTTTAAGAAAGAAAACATACGTTTTGGTATATCGTAAATAAAAAATATACATATATTTATAAATTGACTCTAACGTCGAAATAAAATTAAAGAAATTATATTGCTTGAATTATATTATTCTCTTTTTAAATTCATACGAATTTTATTGAAGAACTATACGTAGTTTAATAAATTCTCTGACGTAGTGTAAGGAATAACTATACGTAATTTAATGAATGAAATTCAATTTTATATATATTTAATTACTTTTGGAGTTTCATACGTAGTTTAGTAAATAACCTTATAATATTCTCTATTTAGTTTAAATATTTCATAAAAAGGAATTCATAGGTAGTTTATGGCAGAACTACATTTAGTTTATGGCGTAGTTTATGGAGGAACTACATGTAGTTTAATACAATTTTTGACGTAGTTTATGGAGGAACTACAGGTACTTTAAAAATGTAATTAATTTTTTTGCATATTTTAAGAATTTTGGAATAAGGAATAATTATACGTAGTTTAATAAATTCTCTGACGTAATATAATGAATAACTATACGTAGTTTAAAAAAATTCTGACGCAGTATAAGGATTATTATACGTAGTTCAATAACTATATGTAATTTAAAAAATTCTCTGACGTAATGTAAGGAATAACTATACGTAGTTAAAAAAATCGCTGGCGCAGCATAAGGATACGTAGTTCAATAACTATACGTAGTTTAATGAATGAAATTCAATTTTACATATATTAAAATGCTTTTAGAGTTTCATACGTAGTTTATTGAAGAACCTTACGAAGTTTTATGAATTATCTTACATATGTAGTTTCATTCAACGTAATTTAAGAATAAAATGTTCCAAGGACTTTTACGTAGTTTAAATTTTTTCCATAGAATTTTTTAAGAAAAAAAACATACGTTTTGGTAGATCTTAAATAAAAAAATATATATTTATAAATTGACTCTAACTTCGAAATAAAATTAAAGAAATTGTTTTGTTTGAACTATATTATTCTCTATTTAAATTCATACGTATTTTATAGAAGAACTATACCTAGTCTAATAAATTCTCTGACGTAATGTAAGGAATAACTATACGTAGTTTAATGAATGAAATTCAATTTTACATATATTAAAATACTTTTGGAGTGTCATACGTAGTTTATTGAAGAACCTTACGATGTTTTATGTATTATCTTACATGGTTTCATTGTAATATAATTTAAGAATAAAATGTTTCAAGGACTTTTACGTAGTTTAAATTTTTTCTATAGAATTCTTTAAGAACCTATTATAGAAAGAAAACATAAGTTCTGGTATATCGTAAATTTAAAAAAATATATAAGTTGACACTAATGTTTAAATACAAGTAAAGAAATAGTTCTGTTTAAAATATAATATTCTCTATTTAGTTTAAAGATTTTATAAAATGGAATTCATTGGTAGTTTATGGCAGAACTACACGTAGTTTATGGAGGAACTACACGTAATTTAATACAATTTTTGACGTAGTTTATGGAGGAACTACAGGTACTTTAAAAATGGAATTAATTTTTTTTTTGCATATTTTAAGATTTTTGGAATAAGGAATAACTATACGCAGTTTAAAAAAAATCGCTGACGCAGTATAAGGATTATTATACGAAGTTCAATAACTATACGTAATTTAATAAATTCTCTGACGTAATGTAAGGAATAACTACACGTAGTTTAAAAAAAATCGCTGACGCAGTATAAGGATACGTAGTTCAATAACTTTACGTAGTTTAATGAATGAAATTCAATTTTATATATATTACGTAGTTTATTCAAGAACCTTACGAAGTTTTATGAATTATCTTACATAGTTTCATTGTAACGTAATTTAAGAATAAAATATTCCAAGGACTTTTACGTAGTTTAAATTTTTACTATAGAATTTTTGAAGAACTTTTATAGAAAGAAAACATAAGTTGTGGTATATCGTAAACTTAAAAAAATATATAAATTGACATTAACGTTTAAATACAATTAAAGAAATAGTTCTGTTTAAAATATAATATTCTTTATTTAGTTTAAATATTTTATAAAAAGGAATTCATGGTAGTTTATGGCAGAACTACACGTAGTTTATGGCGTAGTTTATAGAGGAACTACACGTAGTTTAATACAATTTTTGACGTAGTTTATGGAGGAACTACAGGTACTGGAATTAATTTTTTTGCATATTTTAAGATTTTTGGAATAATGAATAACTATACATAGGTTAAAAAAATTCGCTGACGCAGTATAACTATATGTAGTTCAATAATTATACGTAGTTTAATAAATTCTCTGACGTAATGTAAGGAATAACTATACATAGTTTAAAAAATTCGCTGACGCAGTATAAGGATACGTAGTTCAATAACTATACGTAGTTTAATGAATGAAATTCAATTTTATTATTAAAATATTTTTTTAGAGTTTCATACGTAGCTTATTGAAGAACCTTAAGAAGTTTTATGAATTATCTTACATAGTTTCATTGTAACGTAATTTAAGATTAAATGTTTCAAGGACTTTTACGTAGTTTAAATTTTTACTATAGAATTCTTTAAGAACTTATTATAGAAAGAAAACATAAGTTTTGGTATATCGTAAATTTAAAAAAATATATAAGTTGACACTAATGTTTAAATACAAGTAAAGAAATAGTTCTGTTTAAAATATAATATTCTCTATTTAGTTTAAAGATTTTATAAAATGGAATTCATTGGTAGTTTATGGCAGAACTACACGTAGTTTATGGAGGAACTACACGTAATTTAATACAATTTTTGACGTAGTTTATGGAGGAACTACAGGTACTTTAAAAATGGAATTAATTTTTTTTTGCATATTTTAAGATTTTTGGAATAAGGAATAACTATACGCAGTTTAAAAAAAATCGCTGACGCAGTATAAGGATTATTATACGAAG
The DNA here is from genome assembly GCA_963682025.1 of Cordilura impudica. Lineage (NCBI taxonomy): Eukaryota > Metazoa > Arthropoda > Insecta > Diptera > Scathophagidae > Cordilura > Cordilura impudica. The sequence goes on from OY821517.1 coordinate 31,845,499, forward strand.
TTCAATAACTATACGTAATTTAATAAATTCTCTGACGTAATGTAAGGAATAACTATACGTAGTTTAAAAAAAATCGCTGACGCAGTATAAGTATAAGTAGTTTATTCAAGAACCTTACGAAGTTTTATGAATTATCTTACATAGTTTCATTGTAACGTAATTTAAGAATAAAATATTCCAAGGACTTTTACGTAGTTTAAATTTTTACTATAGAATTTTTGAAGAACTTTTATAGAAAGAAAACATAAGTTTTGGTATATCGTAAACTTAAAAAAATATATAAATTGACATTAACGTTTAAATACAATTAAAGAAATAGTTCTGTTTAAAATATAATATTCTTTATTTAGTTTAAATATTTTATAAAAAGGAATTCATGGTAGTTTATGGCAGAACTACACGTAGTTTATGGCGTAGTTTATAGAGGAACTACACGTAGTTTAATACAATTTTTGACGTAGTTTATGGAGGAACTACAGGTACTGGAATTAATTTTTTTTGCATATTTTAAGATTTTTGGAATAAGGAATAACTATACATAGGTTAAAAAAATTCGCTGACGCAATATAACTATATGTAGTTCAATAATTATACGTAGTTTAATAAATTCTCTGACGTAATGTAAGGAATAACTATACATAGTTTAAAAAATTCGCTGACGCAGTATAAGGATACGTAGTTCAATAACTATACGTAGTTTAATGAATGAAATTCAATTTTATTATTAAAATATTTTTTTAGAGTTTCATACGTAGCTTATTGAAGAACCTTAAGAAGTTTTATGAATTATCTTACATAGTTTCATTGTAACGTAATTTAAGATTAAATGTTTCAAGGACTTTTACGTAGTTTAAATTTTTACTATAGAATTCTTTAAGAACTTATTATAGAAAGAAAACATAAGTTTTGGTATATCGTAAATTTAAAAAAATATATAAGTTGACACTAATGTTTAAATACAAGTAAAGAAATAGTTCTGTTTAAAATATAATATTCTCTATTTATTTTAAATATTTTATAAAAATGAATTTATTGGTAGTTAATGGAAGAACTACACGTAGTTTAATAAAATCTTTGACGTAGTTTATAGAGGAACTACAGATACTTTAAAAATGAGATTCAATTTTTTTTGCATACTTTATGATTTTTGGAATAAGAAATAACTGTACGTAGTTTAATAAAATCTCTGACGTAATGTAAAGAGTAATTATACCTAGTTTAAGAAATGTATGGAATTTTATGCGTATTTTTGGAATAAGGAATAATAAATTTTCTGACGTAGTGTAAGGAACCACTATACGTTGTTTAAAAAAATTCACTGACGTAGTATTAGGATAACTATACGTACTTAAATAAATTCTCGGACATAGTGTAAAGATAGCTATACGTAGTTTAAAAAGTTCTATGACGTAGTGTAAGGAATAACTATACGTATCTAAATATCTTTGAAATAAGGAATAACTTAACGTAGTTTAAGAAATTCTGGACGTAGTGTACGAAATAACTATACGTAGTTTAAGAAATTAAATTGAATTTTATGCGTATTTCGATATTTTTAGAATAGTAACTATACGTAGTTTAATAATTTCTCTGACGTAGTGTAATTTTAAAAAAATATATTATTGTACTCTCATAAATTTATTTCACTAATTTTCTCAACGCATTCATGTCTTCATTTTTAGAATTTCGATTTCGATCACATACCCACAATATCGTATAATAATGTTCTCATACAAAAATATAAATCTTTCTCAGTTTAAAACATTTAATTTTCGCACTCCCGCACATCAATCTAACACTCTAGACTCTCATTTCTGAAAACATTCCTTTCTTTTTAATTTCGCACTCTCACATCTTTAGTTTTAACACACAACACATAACAAAATTGCTATCACACAATTCAATTATTATTATTTTATTTTGATTTTTTATTTAATATTTTTATAACCGCTTTTGCAATTGTTCTTAATTTTTAGATGTTCTCATGAACTAAAATTTGTTATACTGTCGCTTTATTATCTCTATTCATATTTCTACCGTTTGGAAGCTATACGAGTGATAATTTTTCCATTCTTTTAAAAACGAATCGGAGTTTTCAAAACTCCGCACTAATTGTATCTTAAAAAAAAAAAAAAACTCGCTAATACTTTTTTTTTTGTTTTGTGTCACCATTAAACGCTTAATATACATTTTATCGTTTTAAATTCATTTTCCATTTTATTCCTAACAATCTCTGTCACAAACTTTAAACATTCAACGGTATCACAATCTTTCACATAACCGCTCGCCCTATCTTTTTCTCGACGCATTTAACAATTGTTTCAAACGCATTTTATTTTCATTCTTATTCAACCTTTCAAAGCAATTTTGTAACACTTTCACTAAAATCCACTCTCCTATAGATTCTCGTACACTTAATAAACACCATGCACCCCTCACAATAGCTACAACATCCAGAAACTATTCTCATGCTTCATAGTAACATATTCTTTAGTAATGCATCATTTAACATCTCTCGATTCGCTCTTATTATTTTTCATCATAAAATCGTATATTTCAATTTCACTCAAACTTAAAACTATCATACATTTTAAATGTCATTCGCTGCACAACTCCCACATTTTCTCCTCAAAGACATTCTCATAGATCATATTTCAGCGCATATAAATCTCTCACTCTATCTCCAACTCGACCTCTCGCTGCTCGCTCTCTCTCTCTCAATGCAATATTCCTCTCTCTCAATGCAATATTCTCTAATACAACATTTAATTTCTATTATTATTTTCCATTCCTCACATTTATACAATATAACTTCTCATTTCATTCCTGACAAAATCTGACACAAACTACACACGTCCAACAAATACCACAATCTTTTACATAGTCGCCCTAACTTCTCAACGCATTTAAGAATTCTTTCAAATTTTTACAACGCATTTTATTTTTATATTAATAAATCATATTGATTTTTACTACATCATTTTCAAGCATTTCTGTCACACTTTCGTTAAAATTCATTCTCCCATAACTATCAATCTCGCTCAAAGCTTTGCTACATATTCGCATACTTAAGTTTTCAACTTCGCATTTGTTCATTTATATGGACATTAAAAACGCAAATAAAACTCTCAGAAATACTTCAACTTTCAGAAAATTTTCAACTCCAATTTTGAACTCCTGTAATGCATTATTTTCAGCATCTTTCAATTCATTTTAAATATTATTCATCATAAAAATCATATTTCAGTTTCAGTCAAACTTATAATTATCGCACATTTAAATAAACAGGAAAAAGAAAAAATATTGAAATGTAAAATTTGTTAATGTTTTCACAAAGTTGCGTGCGAAGATTTGTAAAACAAAAAGAGATGTTTATGTTATAGATGAATTTAAATAACATTAATTAATTGAAATTATCAGTAACACACAAATTCTTTTCATCATTCGAATCTTTAATTATCAAAATTTTTCAATTTTCTCAATCGTATACAAAGTATTAACAAAATACGTACTCTCAAATCTATATGATGACAGACAGACATACATATTCTCAATAAATCTCTCTCTCTCTTCGTTCATAGCATACTCAAAATCTAAAGATTTATAATAATTACGTTGAAATTTTATATTTCTTGCTCTAATTTAAAGAATAGTATTTATTTTTAAGTTTATTTATAATAATTTTAATGCATTTGCCTTTTTAACATAATAATTTTTAAAATCTTTAATTCATTATTCTACGAAATTGTATTTATATTATTTTATTATTGTATATGTATGGCATTATATATTTTTCGCAATATATTTTCGCAAATATTTTTGTTATATTAAAATCGCTTATATCTTCATTATAAAATTTCTTCCTCTTCGCAATATTCTTGTAAATCATTAAAATCGCAAATATTTTTTTTTATATTTATATTTAACGCAATCAAATTATTTTATAATTGTTCGCATTTTTTGTAAATCATATAAAATCGTTATTATATATTTTCGCTTAAGTTTCAAACAGAATTATATTTAACGCAATCGAAATTATTTAAAATTTTTTCGCAATATGCTCGCTTCTTCCTAAGTAAAGAATGCAGCGTTCTCAAATTTTTTTCTTAGAAGTCGATATCGCTCAAAACATAACACTATTTAACGCTATCGCAATCATTTTAAAATTTTCGTATTTTTTGCATTTTGTATTTTCGCCGTTTCCATACAACTCAATAAATATTTAAAACCATAATTATTATGCTTGTTTTCATTAACTGCGTTTATCGCTCTCGTTGAAATCCAATTTTCTCGTCAATTATTTAATATAATTTTTAGCATTATTATTTAGACAATCGAAATCATTCTTGAATTCTTCGCTATTTCTTGTTAATCATAATATATTTTCTTTGTAAAGTCGTCTATCGTTAAAAACTGAACATTAAACGCAATCGCAATAATTTAAAAATTTTAGTAAATATTTAACGCCATAATTTTTCTTAGCAAATGTTTATCGTTTTGTTTATCATTTATATCTGAATAATATTTATCTCTTCATTATAAAATCCTTCAATATTTTTGTGAATCATTAAAATCGCATATATTTTTATCTTAGTCAAGTCGTTTATATTTCGCAGTTTCCTTAACAATGTTTGAAAATTTTAACGATTTTTAAAATGTAAAAAAATTTTAAAACTATTTTGTCCTTTTGGGGTTTTTTAGAATTTGGGGTAATTTTTTTTTGAAAATAACGCTTTATTGTAAATGTTTTTCATTTAACGTATGACAGATTATAAAGTTTTAGAATGTTAAATCAAAAAAAATCATTTTAATGAGTAATGAACAATGACGTAGGTTATATAAATATAGTAGGTTTTTAAATTTTAACGATTTTTAAAATCAAATTTAAAAATTTTTACATTTTTAATGAATTTTTATATAAAAAAAAACTAATTTGCAAATATTAATAACGGTGGAATTTTCCAAAATCTTGTTTATAAAACTGATTATTAATAATTTTTCCCATATTTTTAGTTCATATTTTTATATTAAATTTATATTTATTTATCTTTTTCGTATTATATTGTCATTTATCCGCATTTGTCATGTTAACGCATTTTCCAATATATTCAAATTTTATTTTACGCGATTCTGTATTTCTGAATAATGTGTTTTGGGAATAATGCTTTTTAAATTTCGTATCCCATTCCATACCATGAATTTCTTTATGAATTTTTTTCGCATTTTATTTTAGTTTTCAGTTTTTATTTTATTTTTCGGTTTTTATTTTATCTTCGCTTTTTAAGTTATTTTTTTACTGTACATCAAAACATTTCATTTCATATTTTTTATATATGTAATTTTTTATTTATACAGCGTTTTTTTCGTATTAATTTTTTGCTTATAACTTTCGGTTTTTTTATTGCATGTTATTGCAGATTAGTTAACGCATTTTTTAAGAAAAAATATATTTCACTGCTCGCAAATTGGTAATTTATATATATATTTATCGATGATCTTCTATTTTTAATATGACTGTCAAATAATTTTTGAATACAAACGCTTTTTTTTTTTATTAATTTCGCATGATTGATATACAATTTATGAATATTCTTCTACAATCGCATTTTTATTGATTTCTCATATTTCGTTCGTTTATTTATTTATTTTTTTGATTTATACTATTTTTAACTGTTTGATATAATGAGTATGTTCTACAATCGCAATTTCTTTTTTTGTTCGTCGAATTAAAACCATTTTTAAGGGATATTTATACGTATGTAGGAGACGAAGAACTATACGTAGTTTAATAAATTCTCTGACGTAGTGTAAGGAATAACTATACGTAGTTTAATGAATTAAATTTTATGTTATATATATTATATATTAAATTTCTTTTGGAGTTTCATACGTAGTTTAGAAAAGAACCTTTCGAAATTTTATGAATTATCTTACATAACGTAATTTAAGAATAAAATACTCAAAAATTTTGAAGAACTTCTATAGAAGCAAAACATAAGTTTTGTAATATCGTAAATTTAAAAAAAAAAAATCGAAATTGACAATAACGTCTAATTAAATAGATTTCTTTGAACTATATTATTTATTTTTGTAGTTTATAAAATGGAATTCATATATTATAATTATATAATATTATATTATATTTATATTTATTTATATATCTTATATTTTATTATACTTGATATTTTATTACATTTGATATTTTTTTATATTTGATATTTTATTATATTTTATATTTCATTATATTTTATATTTTATTATATTTGATATTTTATTATATTTTATATTTCATTATATTTTATATTTTATGACATTTTATATTTGATATTTTATTATATTTGATATTTTATTACATTTTATATTTTGTTACATTTAATATTTTATTACATTTTATATTTTATTATATTTTATATTTTATTATATTTTATTATATTTTATAATTTATTACATTTGACATTTTATTATATTTGATATTTTATTATATATTATACTTTATTATATTTGATATTTAAATATATAATATATTTTATTGTATTTGATATTTTACTATATTTTATTACATTTTATTATATTTTATATTTTTTATTATTTTATATTTTATTATATTTTATATTTTATTATATTTTATATTTTATTATATTTTATATTTTATTATATTTTATATTTTATTATATTTTATATTTTTTACATTTTATATTTTATTATATTTTATATTTTATTACAATTTATATTTTATTAAAATTTATATTTTATTACAATTTATATTTTATTACATTTTATATTTTATTACATTTTATATTTTATTACATTTTATATTTTATTATATTTGATATTTTATTATATTTTATATTTTATTATATTTTATATTTTATTACATTTTATATTTTATTATATTTGATATTTTATTACATTTTATTACATTTAATATTTTATTACATTTTATATTTTATTAAATTTAATGTTTTATTACATTTTATATTTTGTTACATTTTATATTTTATTATATTTGATATTTTATTATATTTGATTATATTTGATATTTTATTATATTTTATATTTTACTATATTTTATATTTTGTTACATTTTATATTTTATTACATTTCAAATTTTGTTACATTTTATATTTTGTTACATTTTATATTTTATTATATTTTATATTTTGTTATATTTTATTACATTTTATATATTATTGCATTTTATGTTTTATTATATTTGATATTTTATTATATTGTATATTTTGCTACATTGTATACTTTATTACATCTTATATTTTATTATATCTTATATTTTATTACATTTTATAGTTTATTATATCTTATATTTAATTATTTGATATTTTATTATATTTTATATTTTGTTATATTTTATTACATTTTATACTTTATTACATTTTATATTTTATTATATTTTATTATATTTTATATTGCATTACATTTTATACTTTATTACATTTTATATTTTATTATATTTTATATTTTATTATATTTGCTATTTTATTATATTTTATTTGTTATTACATTTTATATTTGAAATTTTTCTTGTATTATATATTTTGTTATATTCTATGTATTGTATATTTTATTGTATTTGCTATTTTATTATATTTTATTTGTTATTGCATTTTATATTTGATATTTTATTTTATTATATATTTTGTTATATTTTATATTGTATTACATTTTATACTTTATTACACTTTATATTTTATTATATTTTATATTTGGTTATATTTTATGTTGTATTACATTTTATACTTTATTACATTTTATATTTTATTATATTTTATATTTTATTATACTTGATATTTTATTACATTTGATAGTTTATCATATTTGATATTTTATTATGTTTTATATTTTATTATATTTTTTATTTTATTATTTATATTTCATTATGTTTTATGACATTTTATATTTGATATTTTATTATATTTGATATTTTATTATCTTTGATATTTTATTACATTTTATATTTTGTTACATTTTATATTTAATATATTTGATATTTTATTACATTTTATTATATTTTATATTTTATTACATTTTATATTTTATTACACTTCATATTTTTTAAGATTTTATATTATATTACATTTTATATTTTATTATATTTGATATTTTATTATATATTATATTTTGTTATATTTTATATTTTATTACATTTTATATTTTATTAAATTTCATATTTTATTACATTTTATATTTTATTACATTTTATATTTTATTACATTTTATTATATTTTATATTTTATTTCATTTTATATTTTATAACACTTCATATTTTTTAAGATTTTATATTTTATTACATTTTATATTTTATTATATTTGATATTTTATTACATTTAATATTTTATTATGTTTGATATTTTATTATATTTGATATTTTATTATATTTTATATTTTTAAATATTTTGTATTTAATTATATTTTATATTTTATTACATTTGACATTTTATTATATTTGTTATTTTATTATATATTATATTTTGTTATATTTTATATTTTATTACATTTTATATTTTATTACATTTCATATTTTATTACATTTTATATTTTATTATATATTATATTTCATTATATTTTATATTTCATTATATTTTACATTTTATTCTATTTTATTTATTTTTTATTACATTTAATATATTATTACATTTTGTTATATTATTATGTTTGATATTTTACTATATTTTATCACATTTTATATTTTATTACATTTTATTATATTTTTATTTTATTATATTTTATATTTTATTATATTTAATATTTTATTATATCTTATATTTTATTACATTTTATATTTTATTATATTAGATATTTTATTATATTTGATGTTTTTTTTACATTTAATATTTAGTTATTTTTTATATTGTATTATATTTTATATTTTATTACATTTTATATTTTGTTATATTTTATATTTTATTATACTTGATATTTTATTACATTTGATATTTTATTATATTTGGTATTTTATCACATTTTATATTTTATTATATTTGATAGTTTATCATATTTGATATTTTGTTATATTTTATATTTTATTACATTTTATATTTTATTAACTCTTATATTTTATTAAATTTTATATTTTATTACATTTTATATTTTATTATATTTGATATTTTATTACATTTTAATTTTGTATTTAATTATATTTTATTATATTTTATTTTATATATTATTCTATTTCATATTTTATTATATTTGATATTTTATTATATTTTATATTTTATTACATTTTATATTTTATTACATTTTATATTTTATTATATTGTATATTATATATTATTCTATTTCATATTTTATTATATTTGATATTTTATTATATTTTATATTTTATTACATTTTATATTTTATTACATTTTATATTTTATTAGATTTTATATTTTATTATATATTATATTTCATTATATTTTATATTTCATTATATTTTATATTTTATTCTATTTTATATTTTATTATATTTTATATTTTATTATATTTTATATTTTATTATATTTTATATTTTATTATATTTTATATTTTATTATATTTTATATTTTATTATATTTTATATTTTTTACATTTTATTACATTTTATATTTTATTACAATTTATATTTTATTACATTTTATGTTTTAATACATTTTATATTTTATTACATTTTATATTTTAATACATTTTATATTTTATTACATTTTATATTTTATTATATTTTATATTTTATTACATTTTATATATTATTTCATTTTATATTTTATTATATTTGATATTATTATATTTTTTATATTTGATATTTTATTATATTTGATATTTTATTACATTACATTTTTCATTACATTTAATATTTTATTACATTCTATATTTTATTATCTTTGATATTTTATTACATTTTATATTTTATTATATTCGATATTTAATTATATTTTATTTTTTTTTTTATATTTTGTATTTAATTATATTTTATATTTTATTACATTTGACATTTTATTATATTTGATATTTTATTATATATTATATTTTATTATATTTCATATTTTATATTTTATTACTTTTTATATTTTTTTACATTTTATATTTATATTTATACACTTCATATTTTTTAAGATTTTATATTTTATTACATTTTATATTTTATTATATTTGATATTTTGTTACATTTAATATTTTATTATATTTGATATTTTATTATATATTATATTTTTATTACATTTTATATTTTAATACATTTTATATTTTATTATATTTTATATTTCATTATATTTTATATTTCATTATATTTTATATTTTATTCTATTTTATATTTTATTCTATTTTTTTTTTTTTTTTATTACATTTAATATATTATTACATTTTATTATATTATTATGTTTGATATTTTACTATACTTTATCACATTTTATATTTTATTACATTTTATTATATTTTTATTTTATTATATTTTATATTTTATTATATTTAATATTTTATTATATCTTATATTTTTTATTACATTTTATATTTTATTATATTTTATGTTTTGTTATATTTTATGTTTTGTTACATTTTATATTTTATTACATTTTATATTTTATTTTATATATATATTTTATTACATTTAATATTTTATTATCTTTGATATTTTATTAAATTTTATATTTTATTACATTTTATATTTTATTACATTTTATATTTTATTATATTAGATATTTTATTATATTTTATATTTTATTATATTTTATATTTTATTAAATTTTATATTTTTTACATTTTATTACATTTTATATTTTATTACAATTTATATTTTATTACATTTTATACTTTAATACATATTATATTTTAATCATTTTATATTTTATTACATTTTATATTTTATTATATTTTATATTTTATTACATTTTATATATTATTTCATTTTATATTTTATTATATTTGATATTTTATATTTTATTACATTTTATATTTTATTATATTTTATATTTTATTACATTTTATATTTTAATACATTTTATATTTTAATCATTTTATATTTTATTATATTTGATATTTTATTACATTTCATATTTTATTACATTTTATATTTTATTACATTCTATATATTATTACCTGTGATATTTTATTACATTTTATATTTTATTATATTTGATATTTTATTATATATTTTTTTTTAATATATTTTGTATTTAATTATATTTTATATTTTATTACATTTGACATTTTATTATATTTGATATTCTATTATATATTATATTTTATTATATTTCATATTTTATTATATTTTATATTTTATTACGTTTTATTATATTTTATATTTTATTACATTTTGTATTTTATAACATTTCATATTTTTTTAGATTTTATATTTTATTACATTTTATATTTTCTTATATTTGATATTTTATTAAAATTAATATTTTATTACATTTTATATTTTATTATATTTGATATTTAATATATTTGATAGTTTATTACATTTTATATTTTATTACATTTTATATTCTATTATTTCTGTATTTTATTATATTTTATAATTTATTATATTTTATATTTTATTATATTTTATATTTTATTATATTTTATATTTTATTATATTTTATATTTTTTACATTTTATTACATTTTATATTTTATTACATTTTATTATATTTTTATTTTATTATATTTTATATTTTACTATATTTTATTATATTTTATATTTTATTACATTTTATATTTTTTACATTTTATATTTTATTACATTTTATATTTTATTACAATTTATATTTTATTATATATTTATATATAATACATTCAATATTTTATTACATTTTATATTTTATTACATTTTATTATATTTTATATTTTATTATACTTTATATTTTATTATATTTAATATTTTATTATATCTTATATTTTATTACATTTTATATTTTATTATATTAAAAATTTTATTATATTTGATGTTTTTTTTACATTTAATATTTAGTTATTTTTTATATTGTATTATATTTTATATTTTATTACATTTTATATTTTGTTATATTTTATATTTTATTATACTTGATATTTTATTACATTTGATATTTTATTATATTTGGTATTTTATCACATTTTATATTTTATTATATTTGATAGTTTATCATATTTGATATTTTGTTATATTTTATATTTTATTACATTTTATATTTTATTAACTCTTATATTTTATTAAATTTTATATTTTATTACATTTTATATTTTATTATATTTGATATTTTATTACATTTTAATTTTGTATTTAATTATATTTTATTATATTTTATTTTATATATTATTCTATTTCATATTTTATTATATTTGATATTTTATTATATTTTATATTTTATTACATTTTATATTTTATTACATTTCATATTTTATTATATTGTATATTATATATTATTCTATTTCATATTTTATTATATTTGATATTTTATTATATTTTGTATTTTATTACATTTTATATTTTATTACATTTTATATTTTATTAGATTTTATATTTTATTATATATTATATTTCATTATATTTTATATTTCATTATATTTTATATTTTATTCTATTTTATATTTTATTATATTTTATATTTTATTATATTTTATATTTTATTATATTTTATTATATTTTATATTTTATTATATTTTATATTTTTTACATTTTATTACATTTTATATTTTATTACAATTTATATTTTATTACATTTTATGTTTTAATACATTTTATATTTTATTACATTTTATATTTTAATACATTTTATATTTTATTACATTTTATATTTTATATTTTATTACATTTTATATATTATTTCATTTTATATTTTATTATATTTGATATTATTATATTTTTTATATTTGATATTTTATTATATTTGATATTTTATTACATTACATTTTTCATTACATTTAATATTTTATTACATTCTATATTTTATTATCTTTGATATTTTATTACATTTTATATTTTATTATATTCGATATTTTATTATATTTTATTTTTTTTTCTATATTTTGTATTTAATTATATTTTATATTTTATTACATTTGACATTTTATTATATTTGATATTTTATTATATATTATATTTTATTATATTTCATATTTTATTATATTTTATATTTTATTACATTTTATATTTTTTTACATTTTATATTTATATTTATACACTTCATATTTTTTAAGATTTTATATTTTATTACATTTTATATTTTATTATATTTGATATTTTGTTACATTTAATATTTTATTATATTTGATATCTTAATATATAAAAATGATTGTGCGTATGTACGTCTGACCATCACGGCTGAACCACTGAAGCTATCCACTTTATATTAACACCATGTGTACGTGTTATGCTCCGGATGGTTTTTTTTTGTGTTAGACCCCCGTAACCCCTCTGCGAGGGCGTGGTAAAAGAGGGGTGGTGGTCGAAAAATTTTCAAATATAGTCAATATGCGTGTCGTTTTTATATTTTTCGCGGTCGCTAATTCGAACGGTCATAATACCAGGTTGATATAACCACTGGAAATGAGCGGGGCGAGTGGGCGGAAGTAAAAAATTTAGAATAATGCCTGTATTAGTGTAATTTTAATACTGCCTAAGGTATGCTTGAGTTTTTGACATTTTTACTTTCCGAAAATTCCAACTGGGCGGGGTAAAAAGGCGGGGCAAAATCTCCTCCTTGCTTTGCTGTAGCGCCTTATAAAAAAAGTTTTAAATTAAAAAATCACAAAATTTTAAATTGAAATAAAACATGAATTTGTTCCCCCAAAAAACGTGAACATAGGGAATTTTTTCACCATGAACAAATTCCCCAATCCCATACAAATTTTTTGGAAGTTAATTTTTTTGAGGAATGGTTCATCGGGGACTTAGTACTCAGCGCCTGGTAAGCATAGTGAACCATTTTTCAAGTCAAAGCCCTTTGGATACCGGGCAAGCCCGGGTAAAAACAGCTAGTTTTATTATATTTGATATATTATTATATTTTATATTATTATATATTTTGAATTTAATTATATTTTATATTTAATTACATTTGACATTTTATTATATTTGATATTTTATTATATATTATATTTTTATTACATTTTATATTTTAATACATTTTATATTTTATTATATTTTATATTTCATTATATTTTATATTTCATTATATTTTATATTTTATTCTATTTTATATTTTATTCTATTTTTTTTTTTTTTATTACATTTAATATATTATTACATTTTATTATATTATTATGTTTGATATTTTACTATACTTTATCACATTTTATATTTTATTACATTTTATTATATTTTTATTTTATTATATTTTATATTTTATTATATTTAATATTTTATTATATCTTATATTTTATTACATTTTATATTTTATTATATTTTATGTTTTGTTATATTTTATGTTTTGTTACATTTTATATTTTATTACATTTTATATTTTATTTTATATATATATTTTATTACATTTAATATTTTATTATCTTTGATAAATTATTAAATTTTATATTTTATTACATTTTATATTTTATTACATTTTATATTTTATTATATTAGATATTTTATTATATTTTATATTTTATTATATTTTATATTTTATTAAATTTTATATTTTTTACATTTTATTACATTTTATATTTTATTACAATTTATATTTTATTACATTTTATACTTTAATACATTTTATATTTTAATCATTTTATATTTTATTACATTTTATATTTTATTATATTTTATATTTTATTACATTTTATATATTATTTCATTTTATATTTTATTATATTTGATATTTTATATTTTATTACATTTTATATTTTATTACATTTTATATTTTATTACATTTTATATTTTAATACATTTTATATTTTAATCATTTTATATTTTATTATATTTGATATTTTATTACATTTCATATTTTATTACATTTTATATTTTATTACATTCTATATATTATTACCTGTGATATTTTATTACATTTCATATTTTATTATATTTGATATTTTATTATATATTTTTTTTTTAATATATTTTGTATTTAATTATATTTTATATTTTATTACATTTGACATTTTATTATATTTGATATTCTATTATATATTATATTTTATTATATTTCATATTTTATTATATTTTATATTTTATTACGTTTTATTATATTTTATATTTTATTACATTTTGTATTTTATAACATTTCATATTTTTTTAGATTTTATATTTTATTACATTTTATATTTTCTTATATTTGATATTTTATTAAAATTAATATTTTATTACATTTTATATTTTATTATATTTGATATTTAATATATTTGATAGTTTATTACATTTTATATTTTATTACATTTTATATTCTATTATTTTTGTATTTTATTATATTTTATAATTTATTATATTTTATATTTTATTATATTTTATATTTTATTATATTTTATATTTTATTATATTTTATATTTTTTACATTTTATTACATTTTATATTTTATTACATTTTATTATATTTTTATTTTATTATATTTTATATTTTACTATATTTTATATTTTATTATATTTTATATTTTATTATATTTTATAATTTATTACATTTTATTATATTTTATATTTTATTACATTTTATATTTTTTACATTTTATATTTTATTACATTTTATATTTTATTACAATTTATATTTTATTATATATTTATATATAATACATTCAATATTTTATTACATTTTATATTTTATTACATTTTATTATATTTTATATTTTATTATACTTTATATTTTATTATATTTTATATTTTATTAATTTTTATATTTTTTTATTTTATTATATTTTATACATTTTATATTTTATTACATTTTATATTTTATTACATTTTATATTTTATTACATTTAATATTTTATTACATTTTATATTTTATTAAATTTAATGTTTTATTACATTTTATATTTTATTAAATTTAATGTTTTATTACATTTTATATTTTGATATAATTTATATTTTATTATATTTGATTATATTTTATTCTATTTTATATTTCACTATATATATTATATTTTGTTACATTTTATATTTTATTGCATTTTAAATTTTGTTATACTTTATATTTTATTATATTTTATATTTTATTACATTTTATATTTTGTTATATTTTATATTTTATTATATTTGATATTTTATTACATTTAATACTTTATTACATTTTATATTTTATTACATTTTATATTTTAAAACATTTTATATTTTATTACATTTTATATTTTAATCATTTTATATTTTATTACATTTTATATTTTATTATATTTTATATTTTATTACATTTTATATATTATTTCATTTTATATTTTATTATATTTGATATTTTATATTTTATTACATTTTATATTTTATTATATTTATTTTATTATATTTTGTATTTTATTATTTATATTTCATTATATTTTATGTTTTATGACATTTTATATTTTATTATATTTGATATTTTATTACATTTCATATTTTATTACATTTTATATTTTATTAAATTCTATATATTATTACCTGTGATATTTTATTACATTTTATATTTTATTATATTTGATATTTTATTAAAATTAATATTTTATTACATTTTATATTTTATTATATTTGATATTTATTATATATTATATTTTGTTATATTTTATATTTTATTACGTTTTATATTTTATTAAATTTTATATTTTATTACATTTCATATTTTATTAAATTTTATATTTTATTACGTTTTATATTTTATTACATTTTATATTTTATTACATTTTATATTTTATTACATTTTATTATATTTTATATTTTATTACATTTTGTATTTTACAACATTTCATAATTTTTTAGATTTTATATTTTATTACATTTTATATTTTATTATATTTGACATTTTATTACAATTAATATTTTATTACATTTTATATTTTATTATATTTGATATTTTATTATATTTGATAGTTTATTACATTTTATATTTTATTACATTTTATATTGTATTATTTTTGTATTTTATTATATTTTATATTTTATTATATTTTATTATATTTTATATTTTATTATATTTTATATTTTTTACATTTTATATTTTATTACAATTTATATTTTATTACATTTTATATTTTAATACATTTTATATTTTATTACATTTTATATTTTAATACATTTTATATTTTATTACATTTTATATTTTATTATATTTTATATTTTATTACATTTTATATATTATTTCATTTTATATTTTATTATATTTGATATTTTATATTTTATTACATTTTATATTTTATTATTTATATTTCATTATATTTTATGTTTTATGACATTTTATATTTTATTATATTTGATATTTTATTACATTTAATATTTTATTACATTTTATATTTTATTACATTCCATATATTATTACCTGTGATATTTTATTACATTTTATATTTTATTATATTTGATATTTTATTATATTTTTTTTTTTTTTTTTTATATTTTGTATTTAATTATATTTTATATTTTATTACATTTGACATTTTATTATATTTGATATTTTAGTATATATTATATTTTATTATATTTCATATTTTATTATATTTTATATTTTATTACGTTTTATATTTTATTACATTTTATACTTTATTACATTTTATTATATTTTATATTTTATTACATTTTGTATTTTATAACATTTCATATTTTTTTAGATTTTATATTTTATTACATTTTATATTTTATTATATTTGATATTTTATTAAAATTAATATTTTATTACATTTTATATTTTATTATATTTGACATTTATTACATATTATATTTTGTTATATTTTATATTTTATTACATTTTATATTTTATTACATTTTATATTTTATTACATTTCATATTTTATTACATTTTATATTTTATTGCATTCTATATATTATTACCTGTGATATTTTATTACATTTTATATTTTATTATATTTGATATTTTATTATATTTTATTTTTTTTATATTTTGTATTTAATTATATTTTATATTTTATTACATTTGACATTTTATTATATATTATATTTTATTATATTTCATATTTTATTATATTTTATATTTTATTACGTTTTATATTTTTTTACATTTTATATTTTCTTACATTTTATTATATTTTATATTTTATTATATTTTATATTTTATTACATTTTGTATTTTATAACATTTCATATTTTTTTAGATTTTATATTTTATTACATTTTATATTTTATTATATTTGATATTTTATTAAAATTAATATTTTATTACATTTTATATTTTATTATATTTGATATTTATTATATATTATATTTTGTTATATTTTATATTTTATTACATTTTATATTTTATTACATTTTATATTTTATTACATTTCATATTTTATTATATATTATATTTTATTATATTTCATATTTTATTATATTTTATATATATTACGTTTTATATTTTATTACATTTTATATTTTATTATATTTTATATTTTATTACATTTTGTATTTTATAACATTTCATATTTTTTTAGATTTTATATTTTATTACATTTTATATTTTATTATATTTGATATTTTATTACAATTAATATTTTATTACATTTTATATTTTATTATATTTGATATTTTATTATATTTGATATTTTATTACATTTTATATTTTATTACATTTTATATTTTATTATATATTATATTTCATTATATTTTATATTTCATTATATTTTATGTTATTCTTTTTTATATTTTATTACATTTTATATATTATTACATTTTATATTTTATTACATTTTATTATATTTTTATTTTATTATATTTTATATTTTACTATATTTTATATTTTATTATATTTTATATTTTATTATATTTTATAATTTATTACATTTTATTATATTTTTTATAATTTATTACATTTTATTATATTTTATATTTTATTACATTTTATATTTTTTACATTTTATATTTTATTACATTTTATATTTTATTACAATTTATATTTTATTATATTTTATATTTTAATACATTTAATATTTTATTACATTTTATTATATTTTATATTTTATTATACTTTATATTTTATATTTTATTATATTTTATATTTTATTACATTTTATATTTTAATACATTTTATATTTTATTACAATTTATATTTTATTAACTACATTTTATATTTAATTACATTTTATATTTTATTACATTTTATATTTTATTACATTTTATATTTTATTACATTTAATATTTTATTACATTTTATATTTTATTAAATTTAATGTTTTATTACATTTTTATTTTATTAAATTTAATGTTTTATTACATTTTATATTTTGATATATTTTATAGTTTATTATATTTGATTATATTTTATTCTATTTTATATTTCACTATATATTATATTTTGTTACATTTTATATTTTATTACATTTTAAATTTTGTTATACTTTATATTTTATTATATTTGCTATTTTATTATATTTTATATTTTATTACATTTTATATTTTGTTATATTTTATATTTTATTATATTTGATATTTTATTACATTTAATACTTTCTTACATTTTATATTTTATTATATTTTATATTTTATTGCATTTTATATTTATTACATTTTATATTTTATTATTTTTGATATTTTATTATATTTTATATTTTATTATATTTTATATTTTATTATATTTATTTTATTATATTTTGTATTTTATTATTTATATTTCATTATATTTTATGACATTTTATATTTGATATTTTATTATATTTGATATTTTATTACATTTCATATTTTATTACATTTTATATTTTATTACATTGTATATTTTATTATCTATGATATTTTATTACATTTTATATTTTATTATATTTGATATTTAATTATATTTTATTTTTTTTTTTTCATTTCATATTTTATTATATTTCATATTTAATTATATTTTATATTTTATTACATTTTATATTTTTTTACATTTTATATTTTATTACACTTCATATTTTTTAAGATTTTATATTTTATTACATTTTATATTTTATTATATTTGATATTTTATTACATTTAATATTTTATTATATTTGATATTTTATTATATTTGATATTTTATTATATTTTATATTTTATTATATTTTATATTTTATTATATTTATTTTATTATATTTTGTATTTTATTATTTATATTTCATTATATTTTATGACATTTTATATTTGATATTTTATTATATTTGATATTTTATTACATTTCATATTTTACTACATTTTATATTTTTTTACATTGTACATTTTATTATCTATGATATTTTATTACATTTTATATTTTATTATATTTGATATTTAATTATATTTTATTTTTTTTTTTTTCATTTCATTTTTATTATATTTCATATTTAATTATATTTTATATTTTATTACATTTTATATTTTTTTACATTTTATATTTTATTACACTTCATATTTTTTTAAGATTTTATATTTTATTACATTTTATATTTTATTATATTTGATATTTTATTACATTTAATATTTTATTATATTTGATATTTTATTATATTTTATATTTTTATATATTTTGTATTTAATTATATTTTATATTTAATTACATTTGACATTTTATTATAATTGATATTTTATTATATATTATATATTTATTACATTTTATATTTTATTACATTTCATATTTTGTTACATTTTATATTTTATTATAATTTGTATTTTATTATGTTTTATATTTTGTTACATTTGATATTTTATTACATTTTTTATTTTATTACATTTTATATTTTGTTATATTTTATTACATTTTATATATTATTACATTTTATATTTCATTATATTTTATATTTCATTATATTTTTATTTTATTCTATTTTATATTTTATTCTATTTTATTATTTTTTTTATTATTACATTTAATATATTATTACATTTTATTTTATTATTATGTTTGATATTTTACTATATTTTATCACATTTTATATATTATTACATTTTATTATATTTTTATTTTA
Organism: Cordilura impudica; assembly: GCA_963682025.1. Lineage (NCBI taxonomy): Eukaryota > Metazoa > Arthropoda > Insecta > Diptera > Scathophagidae > Cordilura > Cordilura impudica. The sequence continues at coordinate 31,866,410 of OY821517.1, forward strand.
TTATATTTTATATTTTATTACATTTTATATTTTATTATATTTGATATTTATTATATATTATATTTTGTTATATTTTATATTTTATTACATTTTATATTTTATTACATTTTATATTTTATTACATTTCATATTTTATTATATATTATATTTTATTATATTTCATATTTTATTATATTTTATATTTTATTACGTTTTATATTTTATTACATTTTGTATTTTATAGCATTTCATATTTTTTTAGATTTTATATTTTATTACTTTTTATATTTTATTATATTTGATATTTTATTACAATTAATATTTTATTACATTTTATACCTTATTATATTTGATATTTTATTATATTTGATAGTTTATTACATTTTATATTTTATTACATTTTATATTTTATTACATTTTATATTTTATTATTTTTGTATTTTATTATATTTTATATTTTATTATATTTTATTATATTTTATATTTTATTATATTTTATATTTTTTACATTTTTTTACATTTTATATTTTATTACAATTTATATTTTATTACATTTTATATTTTATTATATTTTATATTTTATTACATTTTATATATTATTTCATTTTATTTTTATTATATTTGATATTTTATATTTTATTACATTTTATATTTTATTATTTATATTTCATTATATTTTATGTTTTATGACATTTTATATTTTATTATATTTGATATTTTATTACATTTTATATTTTATTATATTTTATTATATTTGATATTTTATTATATTTTTTTTGTTTTTTATATTTTGTATTTAATTATATTTTATATTTTATAACATTTGACATTTTATTATATTTGATATTTTAGTATATATTATATCTTATTATATTTCATATTTTTTTAGATTTTATCTTTTATTACATTTTATATTTTATTATATTTGATATTTTATTAAAATTAATATTTTATTACATTTTATATTTTATTATATTTGACATTTATTATATATTATATTTTGTTATATTTTATATTCTATTACATTTTATATTTTATTACATTTTATATTTTATTACATTTCATATTTTATTACATTTTATATTTTATTACATTCTATATATTATTACCTGTGATATTTTATTACATTTTATATTTTATTATATTTGATATTTTATTATATTTTATTTTTTTTCTTATATTTTGTATTTAATTATATTTTATATTTTATTAGATTTGACATTTTATTATATTTCATATTTTATTATATTTTATATTTTATTACGTTTTATATTTTATTACATTTTATATTTTATTACATTCTATTATATTTTATATTTTATTATATTTTATATTTTATTACATTTTGTATTTTATAACATTTCATATTTTTTTAGATTTTATATTTTATTACATATTATATTATAATATATTTGATATTTTATTAAAATTAATATTTTATTACATTTTATATTTTATTATATTTGATATTTATTATATATTATATTTTGTTATATTTTATATTTTATTACATTTTATATTTTACTACATTTTATATTTTATTACATTTTATTATATTTTATATTTTATTACATTTTGTATTTTATTACATTTTGTATTTTATAACATTTCATATTTTTTTAGATTTTATATTTTATTACATTTTATATTTTATTATATTTGATATTTTATTACAGTTAATATTTTATTACATTTTATATTTTATTTTATTTGATATTTTATTATATTTGATATTATATTACATTTTATATTTTATTACATTTTATATATTATATTTCATTATATTTTATATTTCATTATATTTTATGTTATTCTTTTTTATATTTTATTACATTTTATATATTATTACATTTTATTTTTATTACATTTTATTATATTTTTATTTTAATATATTTTATATTTTACTATATTTTATATTTTATTATATTTTATATTTTATTATATTTTATAATTTATTACATTTTATTATATTTTATAATTTATTACATTTTATTATATTTTATATTTTATTACATTTTATATTTTATTACATTTTATATTTTATTACAATTTATATTTTATTATATTTTATATTTTAATACATCTAATATTTTATTACATTTTATTATATTTTATTATACTTTATACTTTATATTTTATTATATTTTATATTTTATTACATTTTATATTTTATTACAATTTATATTTTATTAACTACATTTTATATTTTATTACATTTTATATTTTATTACATTTAATATTTTATTACATTTTATATTTTATTAAATTTAATGTTTTATTACATTTTATATTTTGATATATTTTATATTTTATTATATTTGATTATATTTTATTCTATTTTATATTTCACTATATCTTATATTTTGTTACATTTTATATTTTATTACTTTTAAATTTTGTTATACTTTATATTTTATTATATTTGCTATTTTATTATATTTTATATTTTATTACATTTTTTATTTTGTTATATTTTATATTTTATTATATTTGATATTTTATTACATTTCATATTTTATTACATTTTATATTTTATTACATTCTATATTTTATTATCTTTGATATTTTATTACATTTTATATTTTATTATATTTGATATTTAATTATATTTTATTTTTTTTTTCATTTCATATTTTATTATATTTCATATTTAATTATATTTTATATTTTATTACATTTTATATTTTTTTACATTTTATATTTTATTACACTTCATATTTTTTAAGATTTTATATTTTATTACATTTTATATTTTATTATATTTGATATTTTACTACAATTAATATTTTATAACATTTTATATCTTATTATATTTGATATTTTATTATATTTGATATTTTATTACATTTTATATTTTATTACATTTTATATTTTATTATATTTGATATTTTATTATATTTTATTATATTTATTTTATTATATTTTGTATTTTATTATTTATATTTCATTATATTTTATGACATATTATATTTGATATTTTATTATATTTAATATTTTATTACATTTCATATTTTATTACATTTTATATTTTATTACATTCTATATTTTATTATCTTTGTTATTTTATTACATTTTATATTTTATTACATTTTATATTTTATTATATTTGATATTTTATTATATTTTATATTTTTATATATTTTGTATTTAATTATATTTTATATTTAATTTCATTTGACATTTTATTATATTTGATATTTTATTATATTATATTTTATATTTTATAATATTTATTTTATTATATTTTGTATTTTATTATTTATATTTCATTATATTTTATGACATTTTATATTTGATATTTTATGATATTTGATATTTTATTACATTTCATATTTTATTACATTTTATATTTTATTACATTATATATTTTGTAATCTTTGATATTTTATTACATTTTATATTTTATTATATTTGATATTTTATTATATTTGATATTTTATTATATTTTTATATATTTTGTATTTAATTATATTTTATATTTAATTACATTTGACATTTTATTATATTTGATATTTTATTATATATTATATTTTTATTACATTTTATATTTTATTACATTTTATATTTTATTATATATTATATTTCATTATATTTTATATTTCATTATATTTTATATTTTGTTATATTTTATATTTTATTCTATTTTATATTTCACTATATATTATATTTTGTTACATTTTATTTTTTATTACATTTTAAATTTTGTTATACTTTATATTTTATTATATTTGATATTTTATTACATTTAATACTTCATTACATTTAATATTTTATTATATTTTATATTTTATTGCATTTTATATATTATTACATTTTATATTTTATTATATTTTATATTTTATTATATTTTATATTTTGTTCATTTTTATATTTTATTATATTTGATATTTTATTACATTATATTTGATATTTTATTACATTTAATACTTTATTACATTTTATATTTTATTATATTTGATATTTTATTATATTTTATATTTTATTATATTTTATATTTTATTATATTTATTTTATTATATTTTGTATTTTATTATTTATATTTCATTATATTTTATGACATTTTATATTTGATATTTAATTATATTTGATATTTTATTACATTTCATATTTTATTACATTTTATATTTTATTACATTCTATATTTTATTGTCTTTGATATTTTATTACATTTTATATTTTATTATATTTGATATTTGATTATATTTTATTTTTTTTTTATATTTTGTATTTAATTATATTTTATATTTTATTACATTTGACATTTTATTATATATTATATTTTATTATATTTGATATTTTATTATATATTATATTTTATTATATTTCATATTTTATTATATTTCATATTTAATTATATTTTATATTTTATTACATTTTATATTTTTTTACATTTTATATTTTATTACACTTCATATTTTTTAAAATTTTATATTTTATTACAATTTATATTTTATTATATTTTATATTTAAATACATTTAATATTTTATTACATTTTGTATTTTATTACATTTTTAATATTTTATATTTTATTATACTTTATATTTTATTATATTTTATATTTTATTAATTTTCATATTTTTTTATTTTATTATATTTTATTACATTTAATATTTTTTACATTTTATATTTTATTTCATTTTATATTTTATTATATATTATATTTCATTATATTTTATATTTCATTATATTTTTATTTTATTCTATTTTATATTTTATTCTATTTTATTTTTTTTTTTATTACATTTAATATATTATTACATTTTATTTTATTATTATGTTTGATATTTTACTATATTTTATCACATTTTATATTTTATTACATTTTATTATATTTTTATTTTATTATATTTTATTACATTTTATATTTTATTATATTTGATATTTATTATATATTATATTTTGTTATATTTTATATTTTATTACATTTTATATTTTATTACATTTTATATTTTATTACATTTCATATTTTATTATATGTTATATTTTATTATATTTCATATTTTATTATATTTTATATTTTATTACGTTTTATATTTTATTACATTTTATATTTTATTACATTTTATTATATTTTATATTTTATTACATTTTGTATTTTATAACATTTCATATTTTTTTAGATTTTATATTTTATTACATTTTATATTTTATTATATTTGATATTTTATTACAATTAATATTTTATTACATTTTATACTTTATTATATTTGATATTTTATTATATTTGATAGTTTATTACATTTTATATTTTATTACATTTTATATTTTATTATTTTTGTATTTTATTATATTTTATATTTTATTATATTTTATATTTTATTATATTTTATATTTTATTATATTTTATATTTTATTATATTTTATATTTTATTATATTTTATATTTTATTATTTTTTACATTTTATATTTTATTACAATTAATATTTTATTACATTTTATATTTTATTACATTTTATATTTTATTATATTTGATATTTTATATTTTATTACATTTTATATTTTATTATATTTTATTATATTTGATATTTTATTATATTTTATTTTTTTTTTATATTTTGTATTTAATTATATTTTATATTTTATTACATTTTATATTTTATTATATTTTATATTTTATTATATTTTATATTTTTTACATTTTAAATTTTATTACATTTTATATTTTATTTTTTTTGTATTTTATTATATTTTATATTTTATATTTTATTATATTTTATATTTTATTATATTTTATATTTTATTATATTTTATATTTTATTATATTTTATATTTTTTACATTTTTTTACATTTTATATTTTATTACAATTTATATTTATTACATTTTATATTTTATTACATTTTATATTTTATTATATTTGAAATTTTTTTTACATTTTATATTTTATTATTTATATTTCATTATATTTTATGTTTTATGACATTTTATATTTTATTATATTTGATATTTTATTACATTTTATATTTTATTATATTTGATATTTTATTATATTTTATTTTTTTTTTATATTTTATATTTTATTATATTTTATATTTTATTATATTTTATATTTTATTATATTTTATATTTTATTATATTTTATATTTTATTATATTTTATATTTTTTACATTTTTTTTACATTTTATATTTTATTACATTTTATATTTTAATACATTTTATTATATTTTATATTTTATTACATTTTGTATTTTATAACATTTCATATTTTTTTAGATTTTATATTTTATTACATTTTATATTTTATTATATTTGATATTTTATATTTTATTACATTTTATATTTTATTATTTATATTTCATTATATTTTATGTTTTATGACATTTTATATTTTATTATATTTGATATTTTATTACATTTTATATTTTATTATATTTTATTATATTTGATATTTTATTATATTTTATTTTTTTTTTATATTTTGTATTTAATTATATTTTATATTTTATTACATTTGACATTTTATTATATTTGTTATTTTAGTATATATTATATTTTATTATATTTCATATTTTATTATATTTTATATTTTATTACGTTTTATATTTTATTACATTTTATATTTTATTACATTTTATTATATTTTATATTTTATTACATTTTGTATTTTATAACATTTCATATTTTTTTAGATTTTATATTTTATTACATTTTATATTTTATTATATTTGATATTTTATTAAAATTAATATTTTATTACATTTTATATTTTATTATATTTGACATTTATTATATATTATATTTTGTTATATTTTATATTTTATTACATTTTATATTTTATTACATTTTATATTTTATTACATTTCATATTTTATTACATTTTATATTTTATTACATTCTATATATTATTACCTGTGATATATTATTACATTTTATATTTTATTATATTTGATATTTTATTATATTTTATTTTTTTTTATATTTTGTATTTAATTATATTTTATATTTTATTACATTTGACATTTTATTATATTTCATATTTTATTATATTTTGTATTTTATTACGTTTTATATTTTATTACATTTTATATTTTATTATATTTTATATTTTATTGCATTTTGTAATTTATAACATTTCATATTTTTTTTAGATTTTATATTTTATTACATTTTATATTATAATATATTTGATATTTCATTAAAATTAATATTTTATTACATTTTATATTTTATTATATTTGATATTTATTATATATTTTATTACATTTTATATTTTATTACATTTTATATTTTATTACATTTTATTATATTTTATATTTTATTACATTTTGTATTTTATAACATTTCATATTTTTTTAGATTTTATATTTTATTACATTTTATATTTTATTATATTTGATATTTTATTACAATTAATATTTTATTACATTTTATATTTTATTATATTTGATATTTTATTATATTTGATATTTTATTACATTTTATATTTTATTACATTTTATATATTATATTTCATTATATTTTATATTTCATTATATTTTATGTTATTCTTTTTTATATTTTATTACATTTTATATATTATTACATTTTATATTTTATTACATTTTATTATATTTCTATTTTAATATATTTTATATTTTACTATATTTTATATTTGATTATATTTTATATTTTATTATATTTTATAATTTATTACATTTTATTATATTTTATAATTTATTACATTTTATTATATTTTATATTTTATTACATTTTATATTTTTACATTTTATATTTTATTACATTTTATATTTTATTACAATTTATATTTTATTATATTTTATATTTTAATACATTTAATATTTTATTACATTTTATATTTTATTACATTTTATATTTTATTAAATTTAATGTTTTATTACATTTTTATTTTATTAAATTTAATGTTTTATTACATTTTATATTTTGATATATTTTATAGTTTATTATATTTGATTATATTTTATTCTATTTTATATTTCACTATATATTATATTTTATTACATTTTATATTTTATTACATTTTATATTTTATTATATTTTATATTTTATTACATTTTATATTTTGTTATATTTTATATTTTATTATATTTGATATTTTATTACATTTCATATTTTATTACATTTTATATTTTATTACATTCTATATTTTATTATCTTTGATATTTTATTACATTTTATATTTTATTATATTTGATATTTTAATATATTTTATATTTTATTATATTTATTTTATTATATTTTGTATTTTATTATTTATATTTCATTATATTTTATGACATTTTATATTTGATATTTTATTATATTTGATATTTTATTACATTTCATATTTTATTACATTTAATATTTTATTACATTCCATATTTTATTATCTTTGTTATTTTATTACATTTTATAATTTATTACATTTTATATTTTATTATATTTGATATTTTATTATATTTTATATTTTTATATATTTTGTATTTAATTATATTTTATATTTAATTTCATTTGACATTTTATTATATTTGATATTTTATTATATTATATTACATTTTATTATATCTATTTTATTATATTTTGAATTTTATTATTTATATTTCATTATATTTTATGACATTTTATATTTGATATTTTATGATATTTGATATTTTATTACATTTCATATTTTATTACATTTTATATTTTATTACATTCTATATTTTATTATCTTTGATATTTTATTACATTTTATATTTTATTATATTTGATATTTTATTATATTTGATATTTTATTATATTTTATATTTTTATATATTTTGTTTTTAATTATATTTTATATTTAATTACATTTGACATTTTATTATATTTGATATTTTATTATATATTATATTTTTATTACATTTTATATTTTATTACATTTTATATTTTATTATATATTATATTTCATTATATTTTATATTTCATTATATTTTATATTTTATTATATTTTATATTTTATTCTATTTTATATTTCACTATATATCATATTTTGTTACATTTTATATTTTATTACATTTTAAATTTTGTTATACTTTATATTTTATTATATTTGCTATTTTATTATATTTTATATTTTATTATATTTTATATTTTGTTATATTTTATATTTTATTATATTTGATATTTTATTACATTTAATACTTTATTACATTTTATATTTTATTATATTTGATATTTTATTATATTTTATATTTTATTATATTTTATATTTTATTATATTTATTTTACTATATTTTGTATTTTATTATTTATATTTCATTATATTTTATGACATTTTATATTTGATATTTTATGATATTTGATATTTTATTACATTTCATATTTTATTACATTCTATATTTTATTATCTTTGATATTTTATTGCATTTTATATTTTATTATATTTGATATTTATTTATATTTTTTTTTTTATATTTTGTATTTAATTATATTTTATATTTTATCACATTTGATATTTTATTATATTTGATATTTTATTATATTTGATATTTTATTATATTTCATATTTTATTATATTTCATATTTTATTACATTTTATATTTTATTACAATTAATATTTTATTACATTTTATATTTTAATACATTTTATATTTTATTACAATTTATATTTTATTGCATTTTATATTTTATTACATTTTATATTTTATTACATTTTATATTTTATTATATTTTATATTTTATTACATTTTATATTTTATTACATTTAACATTTTATTACATTTTATATTTTAATACATTTTATATTTTATTACAATTAATATTTTATTACATTTTATATTTTATTACATTTTAAATTTTGTTATACTTTATATTTTATTATACTTGATATTTTATTTCATTTGATATTTTATTATATTTGGTATTTTATCACGTTTTATATTTTATTATTATATTTTATTACAATTTATATTTTATTAACTACATTTTATATTTTATTACATTTTATATTTTATTACATTTTATATTTTATTATATTTGATATTTTATATTTTATTACATTTTATATTTTATTATTTATATTTCATTATATTTTATGTTTTATGACATTTTATATTTTATTATATTTGATATTTTATTACATTTTATATTTTATTATATTTGATATTTTATTATATTTTATTTTTTTTTTTATATTTTGTATTTAATTATATTTTATATTTTATTACATTTGACATTTTATTATATTTGGTATTTTAGTATATATTATATTTTATTATATTTCATATTTTATTATATTTTATATTTTATTACGTTTTATATTTTATTACATTTTATATTTTATTACATTTTATTATATTTTATATTTTATTACATTTTGTATTTTATAACATTTCATATTTTTTTAGATTTTATATTTTATTACATTTTATATTTTATTATATTTGATATTTTATTAAAATTAATATTTTATTACATTTTATATTTTATTATATTTGACATTTATTATATATTATATTTTGTTATATTTTATATTTTATTACATTTTATATTTTATTACATTTTATATTTTATTACATTTCATATTTTATTACATTTTATATTTTATTACATTCTATATATTTTTACCTGTGATATTTTATTACATTTTATATTTTATTATATTTGATATTTTATTACATTTTATATTTTATTACATTTTATATATTATTACATTTTATATTTTATTATATTTTATTATATTTTATTATATTTGATATTTTATAATATTTCATATTTTATTATATTTTTATTTTATTATATTTTATATTTTATTACATTTTATATTTTATTACATTTGACATTTTATTATATTTGATATTTTATTATATATTATGTTTCATTATATTTTATATTTCATTATATTTTATATGTTATTCTATTTTATATTTTATTCTATTTTATATTTTATTACATTTTATATATTATTACATTTTATATATTATTATATTTTATATTTTAATATATTTTATAATTTATTATATTTTATTATATTTTATATTTTATTACATTTTATATTTTTTACATTTTATATTTTATTACATTTTATATTTTATTACAATTTATATTTTATTACATTTTATATTTTATTACATTTTATTATATTTTTATTTTATTATATTTTATATTTTATTATATTTTTATTTTATTATATTTTATTATATTTTATATTTTATTATATTTTATATTTTATTATATTTTATATTTTATTATTTTTATTATATTTTATATTTTTTTTTATTTTATTATATTTTATATTTTATTATATTTTATATTTTATTACATTTTATATTTTAAAACATTTTATATTATATTACAATTAATATTTTATTAACTACATTTTATATTTTATAACATTTTATATTTTATTATATTTGATATTTTATTACATTTTATATTTTATTACATTTTATATTTTATTACATTTAATATTTTATTACATTTAATATTTTATTACATTTTATATTTTATTAAATTTTATGTTTTATTACATTTTACATTTTATATTTTATTAAAATTAATGTTTTATTACATTTTATATTTTGATATATTTTATATTTTATTATATTTGATTATATTTTATTATATTTTATATTTCACTATATTTTATATTTTGTTACATTTTATATTTTATTACATTTTTAATTTTGTTATACTTTATATTTTATTATATTTGCTATTTTATTATATTTGATATATTATTACATTTAATATTTTATTACATTTTATATTTTATTATATTTTATATTTTATTATATTTTATATATTATTTAATTTTATATTTTATTATATTTGATATTTTATTATATTTTATATTTTATTATAATTTGTATTTTATTATGTTTTATATTTTGTTACATTTGATATTTTATTAAATTTTTTATTTTATTACATTTTATATTTTGTTATATTTTATTACATTTTATATATTATTACATTTTATCATATCTTATATTTTATTACATTTTATATTATATTTTATGTTTTGTTATATTTTATGTTTTGTTACATTTTATATTTTATTACATTTTAAATTTTAATAGATTTTATATTTTAATATATTTTATATTTTATTACATTTTATATTTTATTATATTCGATATTTTATTATATTTGATGTTTTGTTACATTTAATATTGTTATTTTTTATATTGTATTACATTTTATCTTTTATTACATTTTATATTTTGTTATATTTTATTTTTTATTATACTTGATATTTTATTACATTTGATATTTTATTATATTTGGTATTTTATCACATTTTATATTTGATAGTTTATCATATTTGATATTTTATTTTGTTTCATATTTTATTATATTTTGTATTTTATTATATTTTATATTTTATTATATTTTATATTTCATTATATTTTATATTTTATGACATTTTATATTTGATATTTTATTATCTTTGATATTTTATTACATTTTATATTTTGTTGCATTTAATATTTTATTACATTTTATATTTTATAATATTTCATATTTTATTATATTTGATATTTTATTACAATTTATATTTTATTACATTTTATATTTTATTACATTTTATATTTTATTACATTTTATATTTTATTATATTTCATATTTTATTACATTTTATATTTTATTACATTTAATATTTTATTACATTTTATATGTTAATACATTTTATATTTTATTACAATTTATATTTTATTACATTTTATATTTTATTACATTATATATTTTATTATATTTTATATTTTATTGCATTTTATATTTTAATACATTTTATATTTTATTACATTTTATATTTTATTATATTTTATACTTTAATATATTTTATATTTTATTATATTTCTTATTTTACTATATTTCATATTTTATTACATTTTATATTTTATTACATTTAATATTTTATTACATTTTATATTTTACTACATTTTATATTTTATTACATTTTATATTTTATTACATTTTATATTTTATTACATTTTATATTTTATTACATTTTATATTTTATTATATTTCATATTTTATTACATGTTATATTTTACTACATTTAATATTTTATTACATTTTATATTTTAATACATTTTATATTTTATTACATTTAATATTTTATTACATTTTATATTTTAATACATTTTATATTTTATTACAATTTATATTTTACTACATTTTATATTTTATTACATTTAATATTTTATTACATTTTATATTTTATTATATTTCATATTTTATTACATTTTATATTTTACTACATTTAATGTTTTATTACATTTTATATTTTATTACAATTTATATTTTATTACATTTTATATTTTACTACATTTTATATTTTATTACATTTTATATTTTATTACATTTTATATTTTATTACATTTTATATTTTATTATATTTCATATTTTATTACATTTTATATTTTACTACATTTTATATTTTATTATATTTTATATTTTATTTCATTTTATATTTTAATAAATTTTATATTTTAATATATTTTATATTTTATTACATTTTATGTTTTATTACATTTTACATTTTATTACATTTTATATTTTATCACATTTTATATTTTAATATATTTTATATTTTATTATATTTCATATTTTATTATATTTCATATTTTATTACATTTTATATTTTATTAGATTTAGTATTTTATTACATTTTATATTTTAATACATTTTATATTTTATTACAATTTATATTTTAATACATTTTATATTTTATTATATTTCATATTTTATTACATTTAATATTTTACTACATTTAATATTTTATTACTTTTTATATTTTAATACATTTTATATTTTATTACAATTTATATTTTATTACATTTTATATTTTACTACATTTTATATTTATTACATTTTATATTTTATTATATTTTATATTTTATTATATTTCATATTTTATTATATTTTATTACATTTTATATTTTAATACATTTTATATTTTATTACAATTTATATTTTATTACATTTTATATTTTATTACATTTTATATTTATATTTATTACGTTTGATATTTTGTTATATTTGATATTTTATTATATTTTATATTTTTTTATATTTTGTATTTAATTATATTATATATTTTATTACATTTGACATTTTATTATATTTGATATTTTATTATATATTATGTTTCATTATATTTAATATCTCATTATATTTTATATGTTATTCTATTTTATATTTTATTCTATTTTATATTTTATTACATTTTATATATTATTACATTTTATATATTATTATATTTTATATTTTATTATATTTTATAAATTATTATATTTTATTATATTTTATATTTTATTACATTTTATATTTTTTACATTTTATATTTTATTACATTTTATATTTTATTACAATTTATATTTTATTACATTTTATATTTTATTATATTTTTATTTTATTATATTTTATATTTTATTATATTTTTATTTTATTATATTTTATATTTTATTATATTTTATATTTTATTATATTTTATATTTTATTATATTTTATTATATTTTATATTTTTTTTATTTTATTATATTTTATATTTTATTATATTTTATATTTTATTACATTTTATATTTTAAAACATTTTATATTATATTACAATTAAATTTTATTTACTACATTTTATATTTTATAACATTTTATATTTTATTATATTTGATATTTTATTACATTTTATATTTTATTACATTTTATATTTTACTACATTTTATATTTTATTACAATTTATATTTTATTACATTTTATATATTACTACATTTTATATTTTATTACATTTGATATTTTATTACATTTTATATTTTATTACATTTTATATTTTATTAGATTTTATATTTTATTACATTTTATATTTTATTATATTTCATATTTTATTACATGTTATATTTTACTACATTTAATATTTTATTACATTTTATATTTTAATACATTTTATATTTTATTACATTTAATATTTTATTACATTTTATATTTTAATACATTTTATATTTTATTACAATTTATATTTTACTACATTTTATATTTTATTACATTTTATATTTTACTACATTTAATATTTTATTACATTTTATATTTTATTACAATTTATATTTTATTACATTTTATATTCTACTACATTTTATATTTTATTACATTTTATATTTTATTACATTTTATATTTTATTACATTTTATATTTTATTATATTTCATATTTTATTACATTTTATATTTTACTACATTTTATATTTTATTATATTTTATATTTTATTTCATTTTATATTTTAATAAATTTTATATTTTAATATATTTTATATTTTATTACATTTTATATTTTATTACATTTTATATTTTATTACATTTTATATTTTATTACATTTTATATTTTAATATATTTTATATTTTAATATATTTTATATTTTATTATATTTCATATTTTATTATATTTCATATTTTATTACATTTTATTACATTTTATATTTTAATACATTTTATATTTTATTACAATTTATATTTTATTACATTTTATATTTTATTACATTTTATATTTATATTTATTACGTTTGATATTTTATTATATTTTATATTTTTTTATATTTTGTATTTAATTATATTATATATTTTATTACATTTGACATTTTATTATATTTGATATTTTATTATATATTATGTTTCATTATATTTAATATTTCATTATATTTTATATGTTATTCTATTTTATATTTTATTCTATTTTATATTTTATTACATTTTATATATTATTACATTTTATATATTATTATATTTTATATTTTATTATATTTTTATAATTTATTATATTTTATTATATTTTATATTTTATTACATTTTATATTTTTACATTTTATATATTATTACATTTTATATTTTATTACAATTTATATTTTATTACATTTTATATTTTATTATATTTTTATTTTATTATATTTTATATTTTATTATATTTTTATTTTATTATATTTTATATTTTATTATATTTTATATTTTTTTTTTATTTTATTATATTTTATATTTTATTATATTTCATATTTTATATTTTATTACATTTTATATTTTAAAACATTTTATATTATATTACAATTAATATTTTATTAACTACATTTTATATTTTATAACATTTTATATTTTATTACATTTTATATTTTATTACATTTAATATTTTATTACATTTTATATTTTATTAAATTTAATGTTTTATTACATTTTATATTTTATTAAATTTAATGTTTTATTACATTTTATATTTTGATATATTTTATATTTTATTATATTTGATTATATTTTATTATATTTTATATTTCACTATATTTTATATTTGTTACATTTTATATTTTATTACATTTTTAATTTTGTTATACTTTATATTTTATTATATTTGCTATTTTATTATATTTGATATATTATTACATTTAATATTTTATTACATTTTATATTTTATTATATTTTATATTTTATTATATTTGATATATTATTTAATTTTATATTTTATTATATTTGATATTTTATTATATTTTATATTTTATTATAATTTGTATGTTATTATGTTTTATATTTTGTTACATTTGATATTTTATTACATTTTTTATTTTATTACATTTTATATTTTGTTATATTTTATTTCATTTTATATATTATTACATTTTATATTTTATTATATTTGATATTTTATTATATTGTATATTTTATTATATTGTATATTTTATTATATTTGCTATTTTATTATATTTTCTATTTTGTTACATTTTATATTTTATAACATTTTATATTTTATCATATCTTATATTTTATTACATTTTATATTATATTTTATGTTTTGTTATATTTTATGTTTTGTTACATTTTATATTTTATTACATTTTAGATTTTATATTTTATTACATTTTAAATTTTAATAAATTTTATATTTTAATATATTTTGTATTTTATTACATTTTATATTTTATTATATTCGATATTTTATTATATTTGATGTTTTGTTACATTTAATATTGTTATTTTTTATATTGTATTACATTTTATATTTTATTACATTTTATATTTTGTTATATTTTATTTTTTATTATATTTTATATTTTATGAAATTTTATATTTGATATTTTATTATCTTTATTTTATTACATTTTATATTTTGTTGCATTTAATATTTTATTACATTTTATATTTTATTATATTTGATATTTTATTATATTTGATATTTTATTATATTTGATATTTTATTACAATTTATATTTTATTACATTTTATATTTTATTACATTTTATATTTTATTACATTTTATATTTTATTATATTTCATATTTTATTACATTTTATATTTTATTACATTTAATATTTTATTACATTTTATATTTTAATACATTTTATATTTTATTACAATTCATATTTTATTACATTTTATATTTTATTACATTATATATTTTATTATATTTTATTATATTTCATATTTTATTATATTTTATATTTTATTGCATTTTATATTTTAATACATTTTATATTTTATTACAATTTATATTTTATTCTATTTCATATTTTATTATATTTTATTACATTTTATATTTTAATACATTTTATATTTTATTACAATTTATATTTATATTTATTACATTTTATATTTTATTACATTTAATATTTTATATTTTATTATATTTGATATTACTATATTTTATCACATTTAATATTTTATTACATTTTATTATATTTTTATTTTATTATATTTAATATTTTATTATATTTTATATTTTAATATATTTTATAATGCATAATATTTTATTATATTTTATATTTTATTACATTTTATATTTTTTACATTTTAAATTTTATTACATTTTATATTTTATTACAATTAATATTTTATTACATTTTATATTTTATTACATTTTATTATATTTTATATTTTATTATATTTTATATTTTATATTTTATTATATTTTATATATTTTTTTCTTATTTTATTATATTTTATATTTTATTATATTTTATATTTTATTACATTTTATATTTTAAAACATTTTATATTTTAAAACATTTAATATTTTATTGCATTTTATATTTTATTAAATTTAATGTTTTATTACATTTTATATTTTATTAAATTTAATGTTTTATTACATTTTCTATTTTGTTACATTTTATATTTTATTACATTTTATATTTTATCATATCTTATATTTTATTACATTTTATATTTTATATTTTATTACATTTTATATTTTATTACATTTTATATTTTATTACATTTAATATTTTATTACATTTTATATTTTATTAAATTTAATGTTTTATTACATTTTATATTTTATTAAATTTAATGTTTTATTAAATTTTATATTTTGATATATTTTATATTTTATTATATTTGATTATATTTTATTATATTTTATATTTCACTAAATTTTATATTTTGTTAATTTTATATTTTATTTCGTTTTTAATTTTGTTATACTTTATATTTTATTATATTTGTTTTTTTATTATATTTTATTATATTTGATATATTATTACATTTAATATTTTATTACATTTTATATTTTATTATATTTTATATTTTATATATTATTTAATTTTATATTTTATTATATTTTATTATATTTGATATTTTATTATATTTTATATTTTATTATAATTTGTATTTTATTATGTTTTATATTTTGTTACATTTGATAATTTATTACATTTTTTATTTTATTACATTTTATATTTTATATTTTATATTTTATATTTTATATTTTATATTTTATATTTTATATTTTATATTTTATATTTTATATTTTATATTTTATTGTTTATATTTTATATTTTATTGTTTATATTTTATATTTTATATTTTATATTTTATATTTTATTGTTTATATTTTATATTTTATATTTTATATTTTATATTTTATATTGTATATTTTATATTGTATATTTTATATTTTATATTTTATATTTTATATTATATATTTTATATTTTATATTTTATATTTTATATTTTATATTTTATATTTTATATTTTATATTTTATATTTTATATTTTATATTTTATATTTTATATTTTATATTTTATATTTTATATTTTATATTTTATATTTTATATTTTATATTTTATATTTTATATTTTATATTTTATATTTAATATTTAATATTTTATATTTTATATTTTATATTTTATATTTTATATTTTATATTTTATATTTTATATTTTATATTTTATTTTTTATATTTTATATTTTATATTTTATATTTTATATTTTATATTTTATATTTTATATTTTATATTTTATATTTTATATTTTATATTTTATATTTTATATTTTATATTTTATATTTTATATTTTATATTTTATATTTTATATTTTATATTTTATATTTTATATTTTATATTTTATATTTTATATTTTATATTTTATTGTTTATATTTTATATTTTATTGTTTATATTTTATATTTTATATTTTATATTTTATATTTTATTGTTTATATTTTATATTTTATATTTTATATTTTATATTTTATATTGTATATTTTATATTTTATATTTTATATTTTATATTTTATATTTTATATTTTATATTTTATATTTTATATTTTATATTATATATTTTATATTTTATATTTTATATTTTATATTTTATACTATATATTTTATATTTTATATTTTATATTGTATATTGTATATTTTATATTTTATATTTTATATTTAATATTTTATATTTTATATTATATATTTTATATTTTATATTTTATATTTTTAATTTTATATTTTATATTTTATATTTTATATTTTATATTTTATATTTTATTTTTTATATTTTATATTTTATATTTTATATTTTATATTTTATATTTTATATTTTATATTTTATATTTTATATTTTATATTTTATATTTTATATTTTATATTTTATATTTTATATTTTATATTTTATATTTTATATTTTATATTATATATTTTATATTTTATATTTTATATTTTATATTATATATTTTATATTTTATATTTTATATTTTATATTTTATATTTTATATTTTATATTTTATATTTTATATTTTATATTTTATATTTTATATTTTATATTATATATTTTATATTTTATATTTTATATTTTATATTTTATATTTTATATTTTATATTTTATATTTTATATTTTATATTTTATATTTTATATTTTATATTTTATATTTTATATTTTATATTTTATATTTTATATTTTATATTTTATATTTTATATTTTATATTTTATATTTTATAGTTTATAGTTTATATTTTATATTTTATATTTTATATTTTATATTTTATATTTTATATTTTATATTTTATATTTTATATTTTATATTTTATATTTTATATTTTATATTTTATATTTTATATTTTATATTTTATATTTTATATTTTATATTTTATATTTTATATTTTATATTTTATATTTTATATTTTATATTTTATATTTTATATTTTATATTTTATATTTTATATTTTATATTTTATATTTTATATTTTAAATTTTATATTTTATATTTTATATTTTATATTTTATATTTTATATTTTATATTTTATATTTTATATTTTATATTTTATATTTTATATTTTATATTTTATATTTTATATTTATATTTTATATTTTATATTTTATATTTTATATTTTATATTTTATATTTTATATTTTATATTTTATATTTTATATTTTATATTTTATATTTTATATTTTATATTTTATATTTTATATTTTATATTTTATATTTTATATTTTATATTTTATATTTTATATTTTATATTTTATATTTTATATTTTATATTTTATATTTTATATTTTATATTTTATATTTTATATTTTATATTTTATATTTTATATTTTATATTTTATATTTTATATTTTATATTTTATATTTTATATTTTATATTTTATATTTTATATTTTATATTTTATATTTTATATTTTATATTTTATATTTTATATTTTATATTTTATATTTTATATTTTATATTTTATATTTTATATTTTATATTTTATATTTTATATTTTATATTTTATATTTTATATTTTATATTTTATATTTTATATTTTATATTTTATATTTTATATTTTATATTTTATATTTTATATTTTATATTTTATATTTTATATTTTATATTTTATATTTTATATTTTATATTTTATATTTTATATTTTATATTTTATATTTTATATTTTATATTTTATATTTTATATTTTATATTTTTATATTTTATATTTTATATTTTATATTTTATATTTTATATTTTATATTTTATATTTTATATTTTATATTTTATATTTTATATTTTATATTTTATATTTTATATTTTATATTTTATATTTTATATTTTATATTTTATATTTTATATTTTATATTTTATATTTTATATTTTATATTTTATATTTTATATTTTATATTTTATATTTTATATTTTATATTTTATATTTTATATTTTATATTTTATATTTTATATTTATTTATATTTTATATTTTATATTTTATATTTTATATTTTATATTTTATATTTTATATTTTATATTTTATATTTTATATTTTATATTTTATATTTTATATTTTATATTTTATATTTTATATTTTATATTTTATATTTTATATTTTATATTTTATATTTTATATTTTATATTTTATATTTTATATTTTATATTTTATATTTTATATTTTATATTTATATTTTATATTTTATATTTTATATTTTATATTTTATATTTTATATTTTATATTTTATATTTTATATTTTATATTTTATATTTTATATTTTATATTTTATATTTTATATTTTATATTTTATATTTTATATTTTTATATTTTATATTTTATATTTTATATTTTATATTTTATATTTTATATTTTATATTTTATATTTTATATTTTATATTTTATATTTTATATTTTATATTTTATATTTTATATTTTATATTTTATATTTTATATTTTATATTTTATATTTTATATTTTATATTTTATATTTTATATTTTATATTTTATATTTTATATTTTATATTTTATATTTTATATTTTATATTTTATATTTTATATTTTATATTTTATATTTTATATTTTATATTTTATATTTTTATATTTTATATTTTATATTTTATATTTTATATTTTATATTTTATATTTTATATTTTATATTTTATATTTTATATTTTATATTTTATATTTTATATTTTATATTTTATATTTTATATTTTATATTTTATATTTTATATTTTATATTTTATATTTTATATTTTATAAT